>BGPR01001750.1:90367-141647 GCA_013235015.1 Araneus ventricosus
CCATTCCACAGATCAATTAGTAAGCGAACCTCCGAATACAACTGTACTCAGATTTTGAGAACTCTTAGTAGTCAAAGGGTTATGTCACTCTTTAGAGTCAAATACGATGAGAGGACAAAAAAATACTATGCCCGGAAGCCGTTTAAATAAGCTAAGTTACTAATGATGACGGAAAGGGGGGGCGTTACTTATCCTCGCTACGCCACTGACTAAAATATACTCGATTCTGGATTGGCCGTTTAAGAATATAAGCTACAGGCATATTTTTTCCTTCGTACAATTACATTAAAGTCAAACAAAGTCAATTAAAGTCAAACTTACAAAGTTAAGTCAATCAAAGAAGTCATTCAAAGTTAAAAAGAGTTAATTTGGAACTATGTAAGTTGGTTGAAACTTACATTTAAAAAAGTTTTAATTGTCATTTCTTTTTAGACCTTCTCCTAAAAATCAATTTTATAATCTCAATTATTCTTTTATCTTGTAGAGAATATGATAAAAGAAGTGAATAATGGCTTAACGCGTTAAAATTCAATCAACATGATAAAATAAACAATAAAGCTCAAAAGTGAAAAGTCAGCATGATACAGATAGGAGAATCAGCCAAGTATAGCTGAAAGAAAGCCTGTCTCAATGAGCAGTACTTTTCTTAATAAAATATCACTTTTGCGCTTTACAGGAGGAAAAAAAGAAAATATAGCTAGCTAGTAAAAATGACGCAGAGAGAATTATTGAATTTAAAAGCATGATGGATGATTGTAATGCCTTAAGTGACTGAAAAGAAGATAAATATATTAGATTTCATGCTTATAATACAATTTTTATGTTCTTGATATTGATGGAGAGTTTATTTCATTGAATAATTCTAGCGCTGCAAAACTTTTTCAAACTTTTCAGTTCTCCCATAACTGAGTTGAGAAAAAGAAAGTCAGAAGAAAGAACTATCTCAAGATATTTTAGTTCGACTTTCTTCTAATATCAGTTATTTCCAGTTAAGAAAATTTATAATTTTTTCATAGAATTAAAACACTTAAGAAAATTATATTAAACTGTAAAAAAATTCCTAATTTTTTTTTCTGTAGATGATTTCATGTTTCTAATGTTTTTCAGACTGGCTATCAAACTGCTGCAAATTAAGTAAAGAAATTATGGTTTTCATGTTTTCCTAATTATGTAATTTATTCTTTTAACATTATATTTGCATCATCAGTTCTATGTTTGATGATGATTTTATTGTCTGATATTACAGTTGAAACTTTTTATTTTAATTTCCAAAGATATGCCGAATGTGGACTTTCTATTGCCCGATTCATTTTTTAGAAATTTACTAAAATATTTCATTCTCCAAAATTAATTTTTGAAATTAGTGTAATTAAAATATATCGGGAAGGAAAGAGTCGAGCAAAATTTTACCGCAGAATATATATGTATAAAAAACACAGCTGGAAATAGTAATTAAATAGTAAAGTTTTTAATACAACTTTAAGTGAATATTGACTGCATTTAATGTAAGTAATTAATGGTTCAGTTGGTTAATTTTTGATGACCTATGAAAGATAGGAAACACCGATTTTATTCGAATTTTTCTAAATATTTAGCTGTCTTCTGCTTTGATGTAAGCTTTTATTTCGTTACAAACGCTATACAGATTTCAGAAGCTGCTTACATTTAATTCTTTTTATCGTTTTAAGGACATATTTAAAAAATAAACGGTTTCAAAACTAGCGGTTGTAGACTATTTAATTTATTAATTTGTTTCTGAATCTGCTTGGAAATTGAAAATTAAATACTCCTATTCGTACAAATAAGTACAAATGGTTCTTTGGTTTTGCTTTTATCATGCAACTTTATTTAAGATGCTTTTATTCATTTATTCTTTAAAAAATAACGAGAAGATTTTACTCGATTAATCGAAGTACTTAAAAAATTAAATTATTGCTTATTTAACCTTCCAGCGAGCGCGCTAAAATATTTCACATGAGCGGGCGCGTGTCGTACTTTTTACGACACAGTAATTTTCTTCAGTTTTACTATGGCTGCTGCAAATTATTTCATAATACTAATAAGAGACACGTCAGATCAGAAAAGCAAATCTTTTCATCAAGAGTGAAAATTAATTTTAATATTATTTGCAAAATCTAAAAATCAGAAATCTGAAATCAGAGAAAGTAATGAGATTTAATAAGATTATTTTATAGAAGAGTGTGACGTATGCCCTACTCCGACATTGATTAAAGACTGGGTGTGTGCGATCCCAGGCGCTGGTCACTTCCAGATTCATCTGGACAATAGACACCTCCCCATACCTTTCTTGTTGGCGGTCCTACAAACACCGGGACCCTCTCTTGGCGGGCTACTTACTGCTTTTCATTACCGACTTTTATCTACCGATTGCACCCTAGGCAACATTCCTAAACAGGTGGCTTTTGTGCTGCCAAGTGTGTTCCCGTGAGAGCACAAATGGGTTTGTCTTGTCTGTTGCAATATAAGGTCTGGACGGAGAAACTACAGAGGAGATGAGATCCCGACAGCCAAACTGGTGGTCGCATTCAACGAAGGTCCGATTTGGACAGTTTAGCGAAACCCGCTAATTTTTTTCTGATCAGTGAATGGACACCCCGCCTTGGGGCTTAATTTGTTATGTTGTTATTAATATAGAATTATTATATTTGTATATAACTCTATATTTACTCCAGAAGAATCCTCAATAAATTATGTTAAAATTTAACATAGCTGTAATGTTCTTTTAAGCATAACTGCAAGACGTTACAAGAGGTATTAAGCAATATATAGTAAAAAAATTATAATACAAGCTAAGATTTGCAACAAAGTCTTTCTTTTTAGTTTCTAATCTTTGTCCTTGCATATGAAACATTGAACTTTTGCTAGAGAGTGACGCTTACAAGTACACTATACGTATATTGCACCTACTGCATTTAATGGATTTTGTAGATCGTTTTATTTCTTTCAAACGCAAACAACAAGCTTTTCTTCTCAATACTGGTTGATGTTCACTTGGTTTTTCAGGTTGTGGTGTATAATTTAGATTTAGACATTGTAACGCCATATGGAGATGATCAGATTTTTTGGATTCTAGTAGTGAGGTGTTTTCATAAGATAATCTTTGTGGATTATTTTTCAGGATTATTACATATTAAATATCTTTGATAATGTAAAATTAAATATTAAATCGCCCTAATCCTCACTGGTTTTATAATTATCAAACAGAAACGTTAGGACTTGAAAAAATTATTAAGTTACACGAGCGGGCGCGCTGCATAAAGTTTATGACAGAAGCATAAAACAGTATAAAAACACCTTGAAACTTGGATAAAGCCAATCCTGAAGAGAGGGGTCGCATGAAGGAATAGCAATGACTTTCAGACAGTTTCGACTCCGAATAAGAAAACAGTGTATGAAATATCCAGTTTGTCATAAAATTTCAGCAGGCGCGCCCGTTGGAAAGTTAATAAATAAATTAACTACATTTGAGAAGAAATATAGGAATTTTGCAATCAAACTGTTTTGAAAGTTACCTTTTCAAACGGATTAGTCTAAGAAGTCTTCTCTTACTATTTCCTAACAGAATTTTTTAAGATTATTTCCTTTTTAAAATCTTATATTGCTCGAATTCTTGCTAAAAAGAAATTGATTGATTTCAATTGAAAAATTTAAAAAACGTCTAACAAAATCGAAACGAGCGTTACGGTTTTAAAAATCATTTATGAATTTGAAGGAATGCCCGTGTATCAGTACTACCATATAAAATCAGTTCCTTGACGAAATCTTTTTTATTAAACAGTCGCTTTCCATATAATTTTTAACCTTTTCTTCATCAGCATTGATTATGAAAATGCAAATATCTAATCTTGAAGCAAGATAAAGTGTTTATTTATAGTTTTGTAGCTCAATCTAAGGAACTTCTGATTTAGTAATTCCTCCTCGCTCCTGGACACTTTCTCTACGTTTTTTTAATTTGAATTCCTTTATTTAAATGCACTGTAGATATATACTTTAGATAATGTGTTACAGCTTTATATTTATATTAAAATAACCTTACTTTAAAATTTTCATCATTTAAAATTTTGTATCATTTGTTTGCAATATTGATTTTAGCATTCGATGACATATTATTTATGCCATTGATTTTTATCACTAATAATATAATAAATGAAAGTGTTGTCACTCTGTCTGCCTTGTTTGTTAAGCTGCAACTAAACCTAAAAGCCGATTTGGATGTGAAAAGATGGCGAGTTATGGCGAAACCCGAGAACGGACATGGAAGCTAGGTGAAATCACGTTAAATTAATAATTATTTTTTGACTACAGATTAAAATAGTTAACAAAGAAAGCCCAGTGACTCCGCGATTCGCGATGAAGATTTTATTTTTCACTAGCTGTTACCCCGCGACTTCGTGCGCGAAAATTTAGATATTCTTTTTTTTAATTCACGAATATAAATGTTTTACATTTAGCTGTATTTTGAAGGGGGAAAGTAAAAGTTCTGACGGAATAATACTTAATTGGACGGCTGACAAGTGTACTGTGCATAATGCTGATATAGTTATGTAAATTGTTTATCTATTCTAATATACTTTGTATACCATTATTTGCACGGATGTAGGGTTGTGGGCTGGACACACGTGAACGCCATGTGTAGTTGCCCGTAAAATATGGTTTTTCCAGTGTACATCTGCCACTTTCATTATCTGGCCTAGGCCTGACAAATGAAGAGCATTTTTTAAAGGTTTATTTGCCTTCTGAACTGAGATGATAAATCCTTCGGCATTTATCGGAGCGTGGAATTAAAGCATTCTCTTCTCCTATATCAGTCGCGTATTAGCTTTCATGACGTTTGGACATGATTGAATGCCACTTTGTGCAAGTACTACTATGCGCAACCTCACGATAACCGAGACTGCGCAATGGCACACGGTCGCAAATTACACCAAGGTCCAAACGTTGTGAAATATTGTTACTTGACTGATATAGAAGAAAATATTACAATTCCCGCTAGCTCAAATAATACTGAAAATTATCTCAGGCTATAAATCCACCTAAACGCCAAACTCAGAATAAAACTCAAAAGTATTGAATATTACATAATGAAAAACACTGTATTTTCACCCGTAGTATACATGGCATGTTACAGTAACTTAACCTCTTCATCGACAATAATCAATGATATACAAAGTATATTAGAATAGATAAACCAATTTATATTCTCAGCACCGCATGTCTGATACTTCAATCATGTCATCATGATATCAACCTCCGAGCACCTCCCTTTCATCTTTATTAAAACATTACAATCGTGTGATAAAAAAGACCAATTCAATTCTTCGCGCACATCATATTGTTTCTTCTTTGTCATCCTCAGAATTTTATATATATTTCATACAAACGAAATGCTTTTATTTTAAATTTTAAATGTTTTTCTTCAAAAAAATAAGTTATTAAGTTATGTATGCTTATTGCATCGGAGTAATCAGTTAAAAATTTTGTAAAATAATAAATTCTGTTGCGGCTTAAATGAACGACATAAATTTTTAACTTTTTATGATATGAATCAAAATTGTTTTAGTTAGCTTAACGCTCACAACATAAAACCTTTATAGGCCTTCATTAATGTGTTGAAAGGATGCAAAATAACAATCTACTGATTTGAATTAAAAAACAGTGTGTACAATTTTAACTAAAAGTCAGTTTGGATCAAAATGATTCAAAAATAAGAGTTTTAAGGTAAGGATTGAAAATCTATTGCTTATAGACGGTGTCATTTTAATTTCAGTGGAAAAATCATAAAAATAAAATTAGTAAACTAGAATGAAACAGATACTTCTAGTTTCGCTACTCATTTTGTATTTATTGATTCGTTTTCCTTGTAGTAAGTCGATGAGAATACCTGAAAGCGGAAAAGACTTCGACTAGTTCAATCCTTTCTTTCTTCTTCAATTGTGCCTTGAAAGAGCTTTAACTTTTTTTATTCGAGTGAGAAATTGTAAAAGAGAGTAATGAATTCTTGATTTATTCAAAGGCATCTTGCGATTCTGTTCTGTAGCGTTGTGTTTACCGTTTCTACACTGAATCCGAACAACACTATTTTACCCATTTCATTTCTTTGGAGCTGTGTTTGGTTGACCCACAACAAATCCAGAAAGTTAATGAATATTCTTTTTCACATTTATAGCTGTGTTTTTCACAAAAATAAAATTCAAGTTCCTACTGTAAAAGAGAACAGTAAATTCTTCATTTATACAAAAAGGCATCTTTGCGATTCTATTCATAATATTTGGGTTTTCAAAGTTCTTCCTGCAGAATTAGAAGAAACAATATATTGGCATTTTCATTCTCTGGAGCTGTGTCTGGATATGCGCAAACAGATAAGAAATTTTAATCAAACGATTCTTCTTCTTACATTCATTACTGTTTTGCACAAAGAAGAAATAAGAATTCAAAGTTCACTACAACTGCAAAAGTTTGGTGCATCGGGGAGATAAATAATTACTTGAGTTGAAAATTTTAAATTTACTTATATGTTCATAATCAATTTTATATCAACCATATAGCCTATTTAATTTGCATATTTATTTATTCAGTTTATTTCTAAACTCGTATATCATTAAACTGTAAGTAATTCGTTTCATTATAATAGGAGAATAGCGGAGAGTGTTCTCATGTGTAAATGCTCATGCAAAAATATCGCATGTACATAGTCCAACAGGTTGTCCCACAATCTTAGCAATTCCACGCAGCTTCACTCTTCTGTCACATAACATGGATTCACTACGGCATGGATTTTCCAATGATATCTTGTGTAAAGGGCATCCTGGGAGTTAAAAAAGTCACATGTGCTCATATGGCCGCTTCACAAGTTAGCAAACCACGCTATTTGGGATGCAGTCGCCATCTAGTTGTCAAGTCTAGATTTGTTTGTTTTTGAGACGTTTTACCAAATTCTTTCTCGTTCAACTCAGGAAAACCCGGCTTCTCGTTAAGCGTTAAACAAGGCTAATTTATATATCTGAATAAACTTTGTGTGATACCAGCCTTCAGAAATTGACGGTAATTAAGAATAATCTAGGCCCTTCAAGGGTTGTCATCTTCCACATTTAGCATGAACTTATCGACCAACCCTCGATCCAATATTTACCCTGTAGTAGACTGCATTAAAACCGTGTTTTATGACTTGTTTTCTTTTCATGGGAATGCATTTAGAAATGAATTTAAGGCTGAAATAGTATTCTTAAAATTGTGTTTCTGTTTGTCAATCCAGAAAGATTAAATTGAAATTCACAAAAAAAGTTTACTATTGCGGATATTTCATGAAATAAAATTATAATTTTTCGTGTTAAAAGCAATTTTAGAAATAAATTTTGCAGGGTTGAAAATAATAATCGTTAACGACATGCAACAAAGTAAATAAAACCTAAATTTTAAGAAATTGCGTTAAGAATGTCGATAAAAACAGCTATTTAAATGCATCAACGTTTAATTTTTATAAATTTTCAGATTAAGCAATAAATTTAACATACTCATCTTCATTTTCAGCTTTTTTCTTATTTTATATAAGGTGTCCAAATGAAAGGTGATCTTAACCTTAGCTGTATCGGCGTTGTATCAAATCCCAGTGAATTAATGCGCTAGCCGATAGATTGCGTGGTGGCATTCCCAGTTGCACCTGCGTAGTTAACGGCTCCGCATCCATATCCTCATTTCACAGAGCTGTTTCTGCAATTCGTTGCATGATGGATCCGCCAGATCGCTGAAACAGCAGTTATCCGATTCTTCGCGCAGAAGGGAGCATGCTTCACAAATTTATCGCAGGATGGCAGAGAGGTGTACGAGGAGAGCAGTGTCTCGTACGATGCACCATATATTCCAGTTGTGTCAGCGTTATGTGGCGAAACGCATCGGCAACAAGGGCAGTGTGACCAACAGTGCCATGATTTCAGCGGTCACCGCACGTGAAATTGCTGTTGAACTGTGTATAAGGAAGAAGTAACTGTGCATCTAGCATAATCCACAAAAAGCTTGGTTATGGCGAAGTTGCCTGCACAGTGGGTGCCCAAGAGTGTCAAGAGAAATCACAAGACAGCGAATGTGTGTTCGCCTGAGCTCAGCAGTTTTCTACACTGAAGCCATCCCTCTCTTCGTACGCGTTTGGATCAATGTATCAATGTCAATAGCGGTGATTATTTATGGTTGTACTGTTTCACATGAACTTTAATTAGAATATTGTTACTAAAATTTCTTTTTACAAGTAACTAATCTCCTTCTCATTTTGGCTTTACCTTATGAATACAGTAAAACCGATTAATCGTTACCGTCGGACCAGGGCTGTTATGGATAACAGAAATCTCTTAATGCATGTACACATAGAAATAATTTCATTGTCTTCCTTGGGCCGAAAATGAATAGAAAATGTTTTAGGTAGAATAATTCATACATATTACATTTAATTTTTACAAAACCATTAATATAAATTCGAATATTAAGTAGTAATGTACAGAAATGTTTTTGAAATACCATAAACCTATATTACTTTAAAATAATCTGTCACCTTATTCCGTGCCTTTGAGGCTCGAGCTTTCTGCTCGGCGATGTTCCGTTTCTTAAGCATATGTTTGTTGGTTGAAATTTTTTTTTAGACGATGACGGATAATGACACTGACCATTAAACGAGTGACGGTGAGATCAAAGTTTTTGCTCTACCATAGTTGATAACCAGCGGGGAGTAGATGCTCCCCAAACTTTCTCGTATACTCGCAACATATGTAGAGAAAAAAATAGCTAAAGGCAGTAAAACAAGCGTCCCTAACACATTGGAGGGAGAAAAGCGAAATGTCGTACCACAGTTCCGAAGGTCAGTCGATCTTTTTGGAGCGGCAAGGCGGAAAGAGTAGAATCGAAGCCTGTGTGATTACGCAATAGGGCTGCGTAGATTAAACGAACCAAATTTCAGATTTGCACGCTTTTTTCCAACCGATGGATACAAAAATTAGATACAAATCTGCAATTAAGGTTAGAAGGCCACATACAAAAATTTCATTTATCTCAGTAATTTTTGTTAGAGATTTATGGCGTTAAAAAAGCATATGATTATACAGCCCGACAAACGTTCAGCCTTTCACAGATTTTACCCAAAAAATTGTATACGAACATATTTCAGCGGCAAAACGTGACGCAAGTTTTTTTTATCTAGCTATTAAAGATTTTGAGTTATAGGTTCACATGAACGCGGACAGACAGTCAGACTTCCGTAGACGGATTTGTCCGCAATTTGAAACTTTCTACAAATTATGTGTAAAGATCACACATACCAAAATTCGACCCCTTAGCTCTAATAGTTTTCGAGTTATCCATTTCACAGAAAGACACAGACAGACAGACATAGCACCAGCATTTTTTTCGGACTCAGGGAAGTCCAAAACGTGGAAATTCGTCAAATCTCGAGTTCAATTTTTTTGGCAGTGCAATACTTTAATAACATACTTCGTATACGAGAAAGTAAAAACGTATAATAATCTGGATATTGGTGGAAGCAGTATTTGGCTTTTAAACCTGTGACTCGTTTAGATGGATGAATTTCAACGATGTTTCTCCGACGATGGTTCTGAACAAGCATTCTAAGAATCAGCATGATGTTTCCATGCGTTCAAAAGATCACATAGACATCCATCATTAAAAGAAGAAACTTTGAAAAGTAATTTTGTTCTCAAGAATATTTAAATTTTGAAAAGCAGAAAGGGAAAGATATTTAGAAATGAATACAAAATAACGTCGGGTCATTACTGTAGAATTATATGTAAGATTTCGTAAAATTCGCGTCACTTTGGATTAAATTAATGATAACATTTTATTTTTGCGTAATTTACTCCCTATTGATGAAAGTGGACCAAGACCCTGTTTCTGAGACTACTAAAAAAAGCTTTAAGTCTTTTCGTTGATAAATTCACTACTGAAAAGAGAACTGATGCGTCCCTTCCTTTTCATTCACTTGACACTTTAAGTAACGGAAAAATCTGATTTTATTCTCAAAGGCTTAAAACGATTCAACCAAGATTAGATGTTAATTAGTGAAAAGGGTAATACCAGACTATATTGAATTCAGGCTGTCGCGTTAAATAAAGAAAGATCAAACGGAGATGCTTGATAAAAAGAAAAGGCAGGCATTTGATCTGGGGCTTGAAGCCCTTTCAGAAGGGTATATAGTCGGAAGTAAGTATTCATGCTTAGCATGCTGAAAAGTTACATTCGGCTACTTGGGGAGGCAGTTGAGGACTATGCAAAAGAAGTTTAAAAAATCTGGAAAATAAAGGAAATAATATTACTTTTTTAGATGTAAAATTCAGTTTTGACTGGAAAATTTAATTTTCATTAATAATAAGATGGTGTTGAAAGGGAAGCGTTATATTTTCGAACCAATAGAAAAAATGTAGAAGAGAAGCGATGGAGTGGATTCTGCGCATATGCATTACGCCAAGAGACTAGCAAGCTTCAGCAGGACATTGCTAGTTCGACACTCGCCCGTTAACAGTTGTTTATTTGTACGGTTATTCATATGTGAAACTGAAATTCATGAAGTAAAGAAGAACCACACGTAACATGGAGAAAGATACAGGATGTCAACAAAGGACTCCTCATTTTTAAATTAAATAACTCAACATTGAATCGATGAAAAGAGCAGAAACCAGTATTATGCTTGGTCTGAAAGCCGTAAAATCTGATACAAAGTTCCAAAATTAATTTATAAATGTTGCCGACAGGTGGCGCTGTACGTTGTAATCACAGTTCAGATTTCGAGAAAGAAAGCTATAAGCTGTCATTGCAAGTAATCATTTGCAATCCATCACAATCGATTCAGTGGGCATTTTTCGTACTTGCCGAGACGGTTTATGGGTTTCATCGGATTCTGAACCAGCTGTAACCTGCGGCGCCGCATGTCGGCAACATTTATAACTGAATTTTGAAACTTTATCAGGTGCAGCTTCAATGCTATCACTAATTTCATTCTTCTATCGTCTCATGCCGAACCAATGGTACAAATGAAAGGAATCCTTTAGTGAACACCCTCTCTGTTAACTATCATTAAAGAGGAAGCAGAGTGGAGAGCCGCAGGTGGATTTAGTATTAGGGTTTGAAAGCATTAAAGCAAGTGGGTTGTCTAGAACACATCTTACCCCATTTTGTTGTGCCAGCCATTTTATCACAATACTAGCTAGACGGCAATGCTGACTATTGCTACATTTCAGAATATATATATAAGATAAAATGAACGCAAATTAAAAGTTTGATATCAATTATTGCATTTATTTAAGAGTGGATATCTATATATATAAAGGCTTGATCATTGTACGTGTCGTTTACAGTGTGTGTATCGGTTTACTTGATCAATTTAATTTCCAATGAAATATATTTGCAGAAATTTGTCGTCAGCATCCATAAATGGAAACAAAGAGCCAGCTATTTGGTATATTTGTACTTGAATCTTGAATGTTGGCATATAATTCTGGTGGTATATTCTTTGCAAACAGTCGTTTGAAAATATATTGTTATAAATAAAGTATATTATTCAAAAATACTTCAGGTGTGCTGCGCAGTACCAACGATATTAAAAGAGTGGATACAATGTCTCAAGTAGATACTTGTAATGGTGCTTAATTTAAACTTTACCATTCAAACAACACTTCATTCTTGAATTTCAATGCCTTGAAATTTGTTCAAACTTTATTCATACTTTCAACAATCACAACTGGATGTAAACTATATTCAATTTCGAATTATACTGAAATGCAATACCATCAAATTTTACCAATTGATTTAATCGATTAATTTGCATGCGTAATCGACTATTGCCACGTTGTTCATTTCGATCTAATGCAGCAAAATCATCACAATTAATACTGGACATTAAGAAAGTCACAAAACATTAAAAAATTGAATATTACGGAACTTCACAAAATTTAACAACAGTTTTCGAGCTTACTTCTACGCATGCGCGACAATATTTCTTGCCTTGTGAATTTCAATGTTCTATATTGTTTTCCAATGTTATTACAATAAATTAAAAGTTCTTTCATACTCATAGTAAATGACTAACAGGAAAAAAACCCTTAATATAAATAAAACTGATTTCGGACTCATAATAGATGGCTGAGTTTCCAAAACGCGATAAAAAATCAAAAAAGGCACTGCTCTTAGTTTATATGTTATTTAAATAGTTGACACACAAAATTCAATATGCTGCTTAGTTCTAAAATTGTTTCTGAAAGTTTTTTTTTTCTATCCCATAGATTTGACATTAAAACGTTTCTAAAAAGGCTGGAGGTGGGTATTTAAAACAATACCGAAATTACAGACATAAAAACTTTTCTTTCTTTAATTTTTCAAAAAGAACTGTAATGTTATATTCCCTTTCCATTCCTCTATCTATCTCTTTTTGAAAAGAAAAAGAATATCTTTCTCTTTTGTGCGGAAGTTTTTGTATACCCAGATAGCAATTTTAGTTTGCAGCAAGCTTGCCACAAATTTGTCATGACAAGAGTGCAAGTTTGCCACAAATTTGTCATAACAAGAGTGCAAGCTTGCAGTAAGCTTGCAGCAAGTTAACGAAAGCTCCGAAGTCACAATGCAGCAAGCTTGCCGTGTCAAAATCATTGCAAATTATAGCAAAAACAGAGCACAAACACAACCCGGGATAGAACTCGCGACCTCCCGGTTCCGAAGCGGAGACGCTAACCATTAAGCCAGTTGAAATCTGAGAGTAGAAGATAGATTTCGCTAATACATCGTTCGATTCGATTCGTATAAGATTTATTTTTAACTATTTTCTGGATTTCATTAATTTTTTGAGTTGAGAATATGATTTGAAGTCAAAGAGAGAGCGATTTTCGCTAATAACTACGTTTTGCTAGTAGAATAAATTATGAAATTAGAGTTCAAAAGTAATTACTTTAAAATGGGACAAAATGTCTAGTTATTATTGTTCAACAAACACTGACTGTTTTTTAGATTTAATTTTGTTTATAAACGTTAAAATTTCAACATTAAGAAAAAGGCGATATAGTTTTCTTTAAAGTGAGAGTGATATATTTAGTAAAAAGATGGAAAATGTTTCAAAACATTTTTTTATAAAAAAGTTATTTTTTTCACAAATTATCATTGATTTATTGAATTAATAAAAAAGAATTACGGTCTAGGAGATGCTATTAAAAATCGGATGTTTTTTAAAACAGAGACAAAGATAATTATCTATTTATTGTGCTATCTTTGCAGGAAGCTTGTTTTGCAAAATTTCAGCAAGTTTGATTTGCAAGGAGGTGGCGCTATTTGTCACATCGAACTTGCTACAAGTTCGATTTAAGTTTGACGCGTCAAATTTTGCCATGACAAGTCAAAATCAAACTTGCTGCAAACTTACGTGCTATCTGGGTAAGAATTTGATCATAAAAAGAAACGAATAAAAGAAAGTGGTTCTAAATGGTGCGCAGAGAGACAAACATATTTACCGCTAGGTGGCAGAAACATTTCTTATTCTGGAGCTACTTCGTTTGACAGCTCATTGTGGGCCATTTGAAAAGTTTCATATCAATAGTTAATTTCTAAAAATCGTAAAATTAGTTATTAAAAATCTTTCTAAAAGTCATAAACAAAAATAAAGCCGAAAGAAAGGCCAAAAATGAATTTAAGGCCAAATGAAAAGTCCAAAGGTGAAGGGCTTTGAAAAAAGAAAAAAAAATTCCAGAATTTGGCTTTGAGAAGGCCAATATAGCAACCCTGCCTCTGTTCCCGAGGTCTACACGACGTCGAAAAACAACTCTATTTACAAAAAGCAACCCTGCGTTAGGAGTTGCGCCAAGCATTTTATCAACCATCGCCAACGGTAGCCAGACATTGAAATATTATTAGGCCCTCTAACCTTCTTTCTAATGGTCAGATCGAAGATTGCAATTACTTAAAAAATTCCCCAGACAACGAGGATCATTTTCCAAAAAACCGGAAGTAAATCGGCCTAAAAGTTTTTGAGTTTATAGAGATCACACATACGAACATTGCCTTATATATATATATATATATATATATATATATATATATATATATATATGTTTTTTGGATATATTTCAATCCATGTTACTCTCTTGAAATTTTGAATCTAATAATTTTCAAGAACTAGTAAATTATGACGGAAATGAAGAAAATAATTCAGAATTAATAAAACGGAAGAGAAACTATAAGAACTGATGAGAAGAATGAACATGGAGAGACCGGAAAAATTTTCTCTTCAGATATTACTACCTTTTAGGAGAAAAACGCAAGTTCCTTCAAACTAGATAACAGATTGCATAACTAGCAATGTTTTACGATGTTAAGGAGAAAAGTGAGGGGAAATTATGTTTTGTCTATTTCGAAAGATCAAAGTAATTGATGAACATGGCCATATATAAAAGATGAGAACTCATATTTTAACACTGAATATGTTTTGTCAAAAGAAATTCGGAGCAATTTGTGCATAACTTCGTTCTGAACTCCAAAATTTCAAAGCTATCTGTACACAAAAATGGCAACGAAAATTTTTCTTTCTCTTGCATCTTTCAAGCGCATCTTTCATTTTACTAGCATATTGCTATTTCTATATAAAATAAATTTATTTCCATTGTTTAACAGCATAGATATCAATTGTGTTGCCCAGACTATGAACGCTTTTTTGAATTCTACCAACTGAGTATTTTTATGTCCTTATTGATGATTCGCACAAAGAATATTCTTGTTCCAATGTCCTATATAAGTACTGAATTCAAATTTTGTAGATTTTATATGTGAGATGAGAATAATGTTGCTAAAACTGGGTGGTCCTTTAACTGTTTGAGTCCTTTACGTTTAATTGTGTATTTCACCCAAATATTGGTGTGAAAAAATTATTTAAGTTTGGGAACAATTGAACAAAATGAATATAAATTCAGGAAATAACAGTCAGTAGAATATTTACTAGATTTGAAATAAATACGTTTCTATCATTAAAAGTTTTTCCAGCAGTTTACTTGAGATCATATTTGTTAGAAATATTTTAAATTAAAATGATAGCTATTATCAAGAGGTGATTTTGGTTGATTTCAAAATTCAAACAATCTTTGAGATTTACTTTGTCCCGAAGATGGCGCCATGAAAATAAACGTCATCTTGAATAGGTATTTAAAGTGTCAGTTACTGCTGCCATCTCTTGAAACTCTGAGTAATCATTCTGGTCGCGAAGAAAATTGAAATTTCTCTTAAATAATAAGATTAATTTCTGATAAACTAATGATGTTATTATGAACAATAATTAAAGCATTTCCTTTATACATGTAAAAATTGTTTTGCCTATGCTAACAATTATGGTGTTTTCTGCCATCTTCCTGCAACAAGATTATATCTCATGTTTAAGAAAATGTTTCCATAAAATTGCATGATTTTGATTCCTTTGCAGATATATCTTGTATCATTGTTTTTTGTATCCAATGACTTTTCGACCAAACTAATTTTAAATTGAATTCATCTTTTATGATTAAGTAACGACAGAAACTTGATTTTAACTCTAACAACTCTTTTTAAGACTTTATTCTTTCATTTCTTGTCCCAAATAACGTTCAGGAATTTCAAAAGTCCTTTAAAAAAAGAGATAAATTCAATTTCTTTCTGATTTTGTGAAGCAGTAAATGGGATTCATAATATATAAATATTATATATATTTTTCAAAGCAGTTTAATTTATTCCTTATTTCTTGTATTATATGATTTGCATTAAGTTTCAGTGCCTGCGTCTTCGTTTAAGTACTCTAAAATATTCTAATTTTGTTGATGGATGAATGGCATAGTATGAGAGAAAGAGAGTTTTTCTTACTCATTCGTTTATAAATATGACACATATATGACATTTCTATTTTTTATTTCCGTTTTTTTCTTACAATTTTAGATTGATGCTGTTGCTGCTATCCTCTTATGTAGTGTTCTTTAGAGGTATGAAATATAGTCATAAAATGTCTAAAATATAATTAGGATTTGTCTCTTTGCTTCATAGCTGCCTAAACAAAATATAATCAATCTGAAAGAAAATAATGATATATGGGATATATTTCTTGGAAGTAATGAAAATGATTTTTATAAGGCCAAATAGATCTTTGGAAAATAATTTATTGCATTACGATATTTTTTGTTTACCATTCCATCAGTACGTTAAAACATTGCCGCTTTCGATACTTAAAAGTATTTTTTTTTAATTTTAGAAAAACAATTTCAATATTTTTTCATGTTTGCATGTGCGTCAATGCATTTATTCTTTGTATTATACGATACTGAAAATAAAATAAATTTACTGACTCTTTTAAATAAGCTTGACACAGAAATTAAAGTCTCTATGACAGAGTTAGATTTGCCCGAGATGAAAGATTTAGGAAATCAAAATATTAATCGTGGGAACTCAACACAAATGAGAGTCTATCTGGTGCGAATGTGAATTTTGATGGATGCGCACTTGGTTTATGAAGTTAATAACTATGTTGCGCACATCCGTCTGATGATTTTAAAAATGCAGCATAATAAGTCTCAGATAAAGTGGAATAAAAGAAACTGAGTCTGTTTATGAAAATATAGAAAACAAAACTAAAAACTCCATTTGTCCAATGGCAATCTGTTAGTTAAAAAAATGTCATCAAAAATGAATACATTTGGATAAAATTTATTTCAATAGAAAGCAAAGAATATAGGATATTTGTTCCTTAATATCAGGGACTGCCTACTAAAGCATATGATTAAATAAACCAAAAAGGTGATTGAATATTAGTTTCAGGACGGCAAGCACCTACTAGATTGTAAAATGTTTTCTAATTTTTATTTTAGTATGTTATGATATAAAATGAGACATATTAAATTTAATAGTGATAATTACCGGTCTTTAGTTTTCCCCTGCTTGCTCGCGATTCAAACCCTCCTATACGCCTACATATAGAAAATGTTACAAATCTTCATTTGCTTCATTCAGAGCTTTGTAGAAGCTACAAATCTTCTACCTAAGAATATTTCATCTCAGCACGTGAAAATAAAATTTGATGACCGTTCAGGTCGAGCTAAAAAATATCTTCTACAAATGTTTTCAATTCTCATTATGAATATCATTAGGGGATGAAACCCTAATGGTGTAGTGCAAGTTCACACAAAAAATATTCTACTGATCCTCGTTAGGGGTTCAAACATCTAATAAATAATCTGTAAGAGATCAAAAGATTTGACAGTAGGTAGGTGAGAGATCAGAACTCTAGGAAGCTAATGGTTTCAACAAACCGAAATTCCATTTGTCAACATAAATGTTAACCCATGAGGACGTGCGTTCCTTACACTTACTTGAGGACGCGCACCGGGCCTGTTTTTCAATAAAATGCTCAGAAAATTACATTTACTAATAGAACATAACATTTGCTGCACTAATGTATAGAATATGAAATATTAATAAATTAATTTTCAGATATTAGGTATTAGACTATAGTATACTTAGGTATAGTATAGTTAGGTATACTTCTAGGAAGCGCATTAAATCGAAGAAGATTGGTGAATACTTCTACTTCCACAGTATTTATGAAAATATTGGCTTTCCTGTCCAAAATTACCTGAATTCTTCTGGATATAAGTATTAATGCATCATCTATCTCATCTATAAGCATTTATGGATTATACAACTTATTGGACTGATTATACAACTTTTGCTTCACCAAAGTTTTCGGGTAGTTGTATAACGATGTTGTGTATAAAATATCTCATATTTTTGAGAGATTCTTTTTCACATCATTTGTTAATTCCACCTATCATACCGTTTAATACACTATTACCGAACTCCATCCTTCTTCTAAATAATCGGTGGACTCACAAATATGAAATTCAATGTGTAATTCCTTTTCAGAATTCGACTTACGATTCCTTATTTTCTTTGCTAATTAATTAATTTGTTCTTAATTAATTGAGTTTAAGCTAAAAGCTTTTCTAATCTTTAAATCTCATATTTGTGATTCGAATAGCGATAAATTGTGGGATCTATCTGTTCTCTTTAGCAATCTACACAGAAACACGAGCGAGCGCATCGGGCTTCGGAGACCCGATTGACTGTTTTCTGAGATAACAAATGAGGGGAAATGCTTGAAATGACTGTGGTCAGCAAGTAAATGGATTCGAATGCAGCTACTGTAAAACTGGAATTTTTTTCGTTCTGGTGTTAATTTTCTGCGATAAATTCTTCCAGCCCGACGCGTGTCCTCGAGGGTTAAGCAATTATATCATTGAACTGAGTAAACAGAAACCGAGCTATTTGCGAAAATTGTCATGGGCACTACGACTTATTTGCAGAGGGTGCACATTTGTCAATGGTAAACTTTTTTGCTTCAAGTACCCTATCATTTTTCTTTAATTTATAAAGTGGCAATGGATTTTAAAAACTAAAGAAACTTGTCAAATTGAAATATTTATATTTTTTTATAAGAACATTTCTAGCAAAAATCGTAGTTACCGATAACAATAATCACTAATGATAATTTGTTCCTCCTTAGAATATTGTGATATTGCAATTTTTCAAACAAACTTTTAACATTACAATATTATAGCAGTATTTATTAAAGTTTTTGGCTCATACATCAAACGTACTTCATGAAAAAATTAGAAATGAGTAGTATAATTCATTGTTTGTTCATTAGCATTCAAAACAGAAAATGGAACGTGAAACTTTAGCAATTTGAATTTAATAATTCATTATTGCATAACTTTTGCGCGAAACTTGCATTCCGAGGTGTCCTTTGGTTTTAGAGATGTAAAATGTTTTTATTTAAAAGTGACATAGAACAATATATTTTAAACGAGATAACATGATATCAATTCATAGTACTATAAAAAAAAATGGAAAATGTTTTAAGATATCTTCTAAAAATCCTTTCCCTACGTCGATAAATAATTGTAAGATTATTAATTTCCTCCAGTTTTTGACATAAACATTCTTGTCGGGAATACGTCTACACCTTTACTTACGTCCGAAGAATTCGAATTGCAACATTTTTCAAAAAATGTGATTTATTGCTTATCAGTGATCATTAATCATTTGTAGTTCTGTGTACGTGAACAATGCACCAATTCTCAAGGAACGCTTAAATTTCCATTTTCTTTTTCTTAATCCGGAAGTTCGAGGATTTTCATTAAAGTATATTCTAATGGAGATGCGTGATGTACTAAATTTGATTGCTGGATAATGAGTAAATATTAAATGTTTGATAGGAAACAAAACTGAGAAAGCAACTGGGATATGCAACCATTGTTGTAAAGAAAGAATCGTTAGCGATGCTATAAGTATTTAAGTTTCCTTTCATGTCTAATTCTTGTGTTATTCTAATCTAATCATGTCTAATTCATGTGTCATGTTTCATGTCTAATTCTTGTGTGTGCCTCAGCGAGCCACATGCGCCCACATATTCCTAAGCAAAAAATGTTTCTTTTGATGTACTCTACTAATCATTAAAGTTTTTTCTACGAATTATTTAATACCCTGTATATTAATTAATATTTATTTAGGAAGTCTTTAAATATTAATTAAACCTTGCAACTCCCTCCCATTTCATTTTTGAACTTCAAAATACTTGTAAGCCAAGATTGAATTATTGTTTCTGTAAATTAGCATTCATTGCTGTGGTGCCTTTTATAACCAAATTCGCTTAGTATGCTTCATAAAGCTTTTATTTAGTTCAATCGAGGGGTATTTCTTGATAATTCTAATAATGTTATTTCATTATATTGGAATCACTATTTGCCTACAATTGTAACATGAGATACTGTTGAATTTTATTGAAGTATGAATAATTCATATTGAAGGTTGTAGGTTTTCTAAGATCCTTCTTAAACATATCTAGGTACCATCAGTTTGAAACTCAATATGTTTCCAAGCATTACCCTGTTTTTGTGAATATCGAACGGCATTTTCTTAACATAGAATTATTGTAGCCATTAACATTTTCGGTACGAATAATATTTCTGTAATTTTTTATATGTGAAATTAATTTTGTTTTGTATCATTTATTAGTATCCATCGTTCTTTCTTGCAAATCCTCGTCGTCAATCAAAGCAAATAAGCTTTTAATTCTTTCAAATCGCTCTTAACTATGCGAGAAACTGTAGTATTCAAATAATCGAAGACAGATAAAAATTGGCGTTGCAACATATTTATTTCATAACCAGAATTCACAATCACTTTGATCGCGTATCACGTATTTCGCGTCGGATACAGGTGAAACTTTTCAAGTAAGATTAATATTTAAAATCTATAATTCATAACGCACAAGCCTGGAAGTGTGAATTATTTTTAAGCGATTCAGTAAATATTGAAGAGATAAAATTCCCACCCTGTTTTGAAATAATCTGTCTTGTTTTTCCTTTGCCACCCACATTATTTTAATCCCTGCTTATAAATTGTATTTAATGGCTAAACTCCTATCATAAAAATTTAACTATAAGATAATGAGAAAAATGAGTGGAGGGTAATGTTTTTTTAAGTTCTGGAAGGAGAGCATCATGCTGTTTAATATGATGATAGAGAGTCATTTTTGTTACGAGTTATAAAATAATAAAAGAATAAAATTTCATGAAATTTAAAAAGGGGTTGGAAATTTTATTTCAAATGCATAATATAACGAGAACCGTTTCAGATATTCATCTTTTATAAAGAAACACAGAACTTCTGCGTATGCATAATGAACATTTACACTACTTTTTGTATGTATAACAAGAATAAAGCAACAATCATAACAGATCACATTTTCTAATTATTAGTCTCCTGTTATAATTTTCATAGCTGGGCAATTTTTTTGGTGTGGAATCCTCAGTCCTGCTGTGTGGCTCTGTACTTAATCATGCAAATTCTTCGCACCGAAAATGTGATACTTTCAGTTGTGGAAATTATCCCAAACCTATCGCTCTTAATTTTCAAAATCACTGGGAAAAAAGACATAACTCACCGTCCTTGCACAATCCTTCGGAAAAATTCAAAACGTTTTTAAGCAAGAAATTTGAATAACAGTGGGATATATGTATATTTAAAAAATACCCAAGTTCTTTCCCCCTTAAAAACCGCTCCGGACCCAAAAGAAATAAAAACAGTTGCTTTTTGTTGTATTAACTATAAATTAAATTGCTAAGAAATCGGTACAATATATTTTTGTAAAAAATATTTCTTTCCCTCAATTTAGTTAGCAGCCTTTTATTTTGACATGATTTTATTTTTATGTGACCAAGCTGAAAATCTCTTCTCAGAACAAGTAATTTTTTATAGTCTAAGAGTCATTGTGGTCACAATCAGTGGTTCATTTCAGATTGACGAGTAGTACACTAGCAGAAGTTCATGCCTCACTGTATCTAAATGCTATGAAATAGCTCTATTTTTAACTCTTTTATGTATTTCTGCACTCTTCTGTCGAGTTTTTCCTTGGAGGAGAAGCAGGAATGTAAACGCTTACCTTCAAATTTAAAATTTATTTTTGTTAATAATTATCTATCGTTAAATAATATTTATTTTTTTTATTTTAAATCATCGAATACATCTTCTTTAAACAAGTATATTCAAATTCTAATGAACCAACGTTTCAAATAGAGAACGTGAAAGCATCAAGCCAGCAGGCCTTATTTAGATCCACAATGTAATTGCTAAAACTTTTATGTCAATACTGGTTAATATTAATAACTGTTTAATATTCATTATTCCTTGACACTAAGAAGAGATGTCCATTGCTGAAATTTCGCAGCTCAGTGTAGTCGGTAGTAGTTCAAAAACTTGGGTTGTATTGGGACAAATTTGAAAATGAATTTCTTAAATTAGCATTTGGTCTACATTCTTGAAAATCGTGGTGCTGTTAGTGTAGAACAGGTAGAGATATTTCATTAAGATATCAAGGAGATAAAGAGTTAGAGGCCAAGGAAGGTGGAACGTCAATATGATGGCGGACTGCTGTTGGATGCTGCACAAAGAAGACCAGCATACTGCCTACAAGAGACAAAGGGCCAAAAGGAGCTTTCAGGGGTAAAGTAAAAGACAGAATAAGGACATATGAATGCCAGGATGTATTAACAATAGTAAATGCTCTTATTAATATAATTTAGCAAATCATTTTAAATAAATTGATAAATCATAAATTTGCAAATAACTAGTTTTCGCCAGAATATGTAAAATAGGCCTTTTTTCCCATATCTTCAAGCCCATTTTGTGAAAACTCCTTCCGTGACTGAGAAAAATGGATACCATATATCAGAGCACTAAACAATATAAAAATCAGTCATTACATTGAAACACTTTTTCATGACTCAAGTTTTGCAGGCCTGTGTTGTTAATTATTTTTTACTAAGCAAAATAACATAGCTTTGATGACATATCTAAGGAATGTTTTAGTATCATTTATTTATTTACTAATATCTCATTAACTTTGCAAGTCATTTGCTCTAATATATTTGTTTTCTTAATTTAATTTTTGGAATAAAATTTTTTTCAAGCATTTTAAAGGACCTTCTTTAATATTTTAATGAATGTTTCTACAAATAATCGAACCTGCCTTGAGCTGCGAAGAACTCTTTTACAATTGCAATGACTGCGATTTCGTCCCAGTGATTTGTTTCAGAAACTAACATAATGAGTGAAAAGGGATTATTTACTTTTCCGCATAACAGCTGCGACCCGTTACTCTTCAAAGTCATCACAAAATTTCATCTCTTTCATAATTGCTGAAGCGAGAAACTGCCTTCTTCCGTTGACAGAAGCAATGTGTTTTTTCATAGCCTCACACATTGTTCTTTTTCGTCACACTAAATTCTATTAAAGGCTCAACTCTCGGAGAGGTTCTTAATGAAATCTTCTTAGTGTAAGACGATAAGCCTGCATTTTTACGAGAACACTTTAACTGAAAAGACGAAAATGTTGTGCATTAAGATAAGAAGTTGGAAAAAAATTACTCTTAATATCCTTTTAATTTCTGGGATGAAGCTTTTGCAATTTTTCGTATGGAGATAGAAGATTATGTTTGCCATGACCATAAAATAAAAAGGAGCAAATGACCAGAAATAAATATCAAAATTACGTTAAGCAAATTTAAAAGGTAATAGAAATTATTTAAATATAATTAATGGAAATAATTTCAGATACTATTTTTCCTTTACCCCTTTTAAGGGCACACTTGGTTAATTTTAGTTTGTAATAAAGGTTAATCTCTAAATTCGCGTAAAAATCCTTAATCAAATAATACTAGAACTTTTAATGTCAATTGTTGTCGTAATCAGATGCCAGAATATATATTTTCTAATTGTCCACTATAAGATCACTATCACCAAAACATATTTCTGACAGAAGTGTTTTAGGAAGTAGAGTACTTCCAGAAATGTAACGACAAAGCCATAAACAAAAAAGTTTGAATATAAGATTATAGCTTACTGAAAAGTTAATTAATCTTATTACAGGAACAATACGATGTTTACGTTGACTTAATCTCATTCAAGCTGTGGCGGTGGTAGAGAGGTATGATACAATTATCAAGAATAGACCAATTATAGAAGGCATTGCTTCTTTCCAGTATCTGATTCACATCCAAATAATTACTTGTTCATCATACTTGTTTTTTAAACTTAGTAGCAATTTCTTTAGGCACGTGAATTCATTTCCACTGAGACGTGATTTGTAAATCAAGACCACTGATTGGAGATGTGGTGGAACATCCGGGAAACAAGAGTTACACGAACTTATCCTCCAAATGCTTTTACATAAAAAAATTTAAAAAGCTTTTAGTCAGGAATTTTCGTCAACAACTTGCCATAGAATTTCTAAGTAAGCGTACTGATCCACATGAATTCATTTCATTCGAATGTGATATTTAATGAAAGAATTCGGTTTTCCAAGCTGAAATCCTTGCAATTAGAATGGCCATTGAAGCAGTTTCTTCCTTTCATAGACCAATCAAAATTTGGACAGACAGTTTGTCAAGTTTGATGGCCATACTTAATCCTAAATCCCACCATAGTATGGTCCGAGAAATTCAAACCCTTTTGCTCTCCCATAAACACATTCACCTGAGATGGCTTAAAGCCCACGTCGGTTATTTAGGCAACAAATACGCAGACCAATTAGCCAAAGAAGCCATCTCAGAAGGCGACCCTTTCTTTCTACCTAAGCCACTTTCCTACCTGAAATCTGAGATTAAGTCAGCTGCTTTCAACATCTGGCAAGACAACTGGGATAACGGAGAAACTGGACGCAGTACACACGATATAGTGCATAGGGTCTCAAACAAGCCAGTAGGATGGAATCGAGAAGAGATAATGTTCGTTACAGGGCACGGGCCTTTCCCTTCATACCTTCATCGCTCCAATCTTCGAACACATGACAACTGCTCGTGCGGCGAAAAAGGAGATCCAATGCACTATGCCACAAAATGTCGGTTTACTCTCTCCTGGCATTTCCAAACTCCAACAGTGTCACTTAAATTACAGTAGTTGAAAAACATTCTCACGAATAACTTATCATAGACCAATCATAGACACACTTCCAACTACTTAAGACTTTTTTCCCCTCTACGTATTTTTTTTTCGACTCCTAATACGTTTCATATGTGATGAGAATAATCTCATTGTAGAAGATAATAATTTAGCCCTTATCCACCCAGACTGACACACACTTCCGGCTACTTAAGACTTTTTTTCCCCTCTTCGTATTTCTTTCTTTTTCTTTTGTTTTCTATGTTGTTCTGTCCAGTGTATGCTTCTTTTTCACTTTTATTTGTTTTTGTCCTTTCTCAAAAAAAATAAAATTCACCTCCATCCATCCAAACCAGAAAGGAGCCAAATGGCTCTAAACGCGGGGATGCAGGTGGTGTAATGTAATGTAATGAAAAAGTAATAACAACTCTGCTAGACTAATTAATCTATGTTATTAAAATTCCCGGATATGGTGAGGTTTTAAGGAATTTTCTTTAATAAATGTACCATAAAAGAAATAAATTTTAAAGCAAAACTTTTGGATAACAATAGGTTACTGCATGCGATTCAGGCTTCTTAAATCGCATTAGGAGAGAAATCGATTCATACATGTACGTTGATATTGGTCAGCGAGTGTATCCGCATGTAATAATAATTTTTGTCGGGTATTCTACATAACATTCATCATAACAATTTGCGACAAGTATTCTGAACAATACGTAATCTATTCAAATTGTTGATTAAGAATGCAATATTGAATGTTAAGATGGTTAGTGGATCAATTTCAATTTATTCGATTTTTCAAAAAATATCGAAGTAAGCATTTTAGATGCATCGGAAATGCAAATTGTTCGCTGTCATCATATAAAAATTTAAGTAAAAATAAAGTATTCTGTACTTAAACTCTTAAAAGCATTTACCTGACTATTTTTTGGAAATTTTATAGTTAATTTTTAACTTGATGCATATTTCGCTTAAGCAGAGGCAGTATCAACAGAAATAGAAAATATTAATCAACTTGTTAAGAATATTTTTTGTTTCATTGTTTTAATGAACTGATTTTAAAAAAAACAAATGTTGTAGAATGCCAATTGTTTCTTACTTTTATAGAGCTTTTAAAGTTTTGTCTGAGAAAGAAAAATTTACAGCCTTTTCATAATTTGTGTAGCATGACGAACTATTTTTATGTTATTATAACGAAAAATGTTAATAAAAATTGAAAATAGAAACATTTTTCTAAGACTATTGAAAGTAAACAATTATAAGCAAATAATGATTTCCGAATTCCAAATGCATTTCTTTCGCTTTTTCATTAAAACTTTACACTTTAATCATTATCTTATATTATAAAAAATATAACTATACCTCTTACAAAATTCGAATGTATTAGCAGGAAAACAAAATGAGGCAATCTCATTACGCTTAAAAATTTGTTTTTATTTTTGCCATGAAATCTTTGTGTAAACTTATGAAAAAAAATAAAATGAGGATATCATCTTTGTAAGTTATAAGACAGATTCAAATATTCTACCTGCAGAAAGTAATGCATTTAAAAAATAATACTTGTTCTCCTTTTCACGATAATATATATTTGATCTACAAAAATTACAAATTCATTAATTAAACTTACAAATTTCAACGTACTACTCACTGGAAAAAATTAGGAATGAAATCGTAGGTCTTTACTTTCGTCTTAAAATCGTTCATACTGCGTCTTAAAATAGTTTGAACCACTAAAGCGAGTTCATACTGTGTCTTGAAATATCTCGCCCTGGCTCTCATAACTCGAAAAAAGGCTTTTCACGAAAAGGTCAAAACGTTTCGTGTTTCAGTAGTTAAAATACAGAACCTCCGAATGTGACTGAAATTTAAATAAGGACATGCAATCCATCTCTCTTCTTAAAATATTAAATTTCCTTATTCGTTATGAATTCTGAAATGAGTAAAAAATAGTTACGAGAATAAAATTAATGGTCGTACCACTGAATGAATTGATATTTTTACGACATTACGATGTTTCATTGTAAAGGAAATATAATTTTTCGAAGTTAAATTCTTTTAGGGAATATTTGCCACCATTAGGAGACCATCTATTTATACTGATCTAAAAAATCATTTTTTCTGAATTCTGTTCGTCTTACAAATATTAGAAATTTTAGTTATAAAAGCATCATAGTTGACTGTGTATCAGAAAGTCATGTTTACTTGAAGAAAAAAAATATTTTTTTGAAAGAGTAAAATAAAGTGTTCTTTAGTTAAACAGGAACGTAAAGTATGTTAGAGAAGAAGAAAATCTGAAGTCAAGTTTATGTATAAATATAGTTTAAATGGAATGTATAATGACATTAAATTAATTTCAAACTAGGTTCATATCAGACCCTGTAATGACTAAAATCAGCTTTTCAATAACGGCATTTTTATTTTAGCGCATATACGAAAATAGAAATACATTTGGCACATTTTCTTTCAAAGCGAGATTTATAAATTACTACATGGGCGTGATCGCTGAAAACAAAATCGCATAGGGAATAATTTTTTAATAGTTTTCGTTAGCAGCGCATTATTTTCAAAACGAGGAACAAGGCAATTATCTCACATGGAAAATCACTGCAAAAAAAATTTGTAGACCTCTCTAAGGCAGACTTCCTATTTCTTGCACTAAAGTGGAAAGGAAGATAACCATTTCCTCTCGAATGAGCAGTGTAGGGGAGTAAAAAGGGCTTCCACAAAAGCAGAAAAAAATAGCCGATTCTTACAGTTTGGAAATCTATTTTCTATTCACTATCACTCGCAGGTACTTTAATAAAATGTTAAGAAAGTTATGTCCCGATCACTAATTTTAGGGAAGGAATTAACTTCATTGGATCTCATATAAGTGAATCGTTTCATTTCAAAAGTACCGGGTGAGTCATAAATTCGTGCTAACTTCAAAAATTCATTATGAAAGAAGTAATGCTCCGAAAAAATATCGGTTTCCGCGAATATGATCAGAGAGACATTGGATTTTTTTTCAATGTATAAAAAAATGATTCCGAAATTCAGTATCCCATATAATGAAATAGGGCTTTTTTGAGCATTCAGTCCTTTCTCCGTCAAAACTTTCGCAATGCAATAAAGGTGGATTCACCATTTTTGTAGAAAAGTTCAACCACCAGGGCTCGATCTGGTAATGGTAGCATGCTGCCGAGATCGAATGACGAATCCATTTCCAGCCAGGTGTTTATTGCTTGCCTGGTTTGAATAAAACGTCTCAGTATGACGTGTGAGTGCCCTCTTTCGGTTACTTTTGGAATCATTTTTTTATACATGAAAAAAAAAATCCAATGCCCCCTGATCATATTCGGACAAACCGAAATTTTTTCTGAGCATTACTTCTTCTTCAAACGATAGTTTTATTCTCATTTTAGGCCAAGCCATCCGTGAAATCATGTTACTTTACATACGTGTTTAGAGATTTCTGTTATCCGTTTTTTCGGTTATTCCTAGTCCGAACGGTGACGGTTAATCGAAGTTTTACTGTAATTATACCGAAAGTTATACAGAAAACCATCGTTTGAAAAATGCATGTTAGAAAGTCCATATTAATTTTTGCCACTAAAAGAATGTGTGATTCTGATAAATGGTAGCACTTCAGAAATGCTGTATTCTGGAGTGCAAACTCTATCCCTGAGTATACATCCACTCACCTTCTACTTAAGTTTCTAAACAAAGTAAAAATTCACAAGGAATCTTAATGATCTTGTTGATAATAAATGTATTAAGGACTTTTCTAACAGTTTCTAAGCTTATTGATTCCTTTGCTTGCGATACGGTATCTGCTTCGAACGCTTAAAAAAACCAATGTGGAATTTGAAAGACGTAATCAAGACGTTTAGAGCAATTAATTTTGAAGATCGGACATACTTAAATCTTTCAGGCTGCCGTCCACTGGACTCTTATCAGTATTGAAGGAATTCGTCGCGCTCTCGAATATAAAAAAATGTTAACTGCATGTCATGTATTAGGCTGTAGAGGTAGCTTTGGCATCTGAGTGTAAGCCTCATCATAAAGTATTACATTGTTATCGGCATTTTCTTTCTTTCAATATAATATTTCATTATAATTATTTGCTCTTTAATATAAAAATACGGAAGAAATGATAATGAGTGAAAATAAAGAAAAATATCTATGAATTTTAAAAGTTTATTGAAATAAATCAAGACTGGGCAAGACCTAAAAAACTATTGGAATCAAAGTTAAACTTGTCTCTGGTCATTCAATTAGTGAAAACGGTAAAGAAATGTTGGAGAAGACCAAATTTTGCACCCTGCCTTTACATCAATAGCAAACAAAGAAACGAAAAACGCTAAGTATAAGTTTAAGTGTTTAATGAGTACTTAAGTTTTTTGTGGTATTTGAAGGTCAAAATACAAAAAGAAGTTTGATGTTAGTATGCTAGAGGTTTTAACAAGAATAAAAAGTTTTGAAGATCGAACTCAATTTAGGAATCACTGCTAAAATGGTTTGAAAAGGTATCATTTCTGAAATATTTCAAAACTTTGTGGCAGAAAAAAATAATGATCGTTGAGAAAGAGTGATTTTACTCAATATCTGATTGATCGTGTACCTGTGGAGATGTCACAATTGTTTCAGTGAATCACGCATCCGTTACTAAAAGATTTCTTTGGTTGCTGTCTCTCTTTCTCCTACGAAGACTATGATTTTTCCGAAGACCGTCTGTAATTAAACAGGTTTACTGCCTCATTCTGTACTCTAGTTGTCCAATTTTTTTTTATTTTGTGGTAGAAGATTTTTCACCATGTTATGCATACAAAATAGTATTTGAGTATTGTAATTTCCATTTCTACCAAATCTTATCTTCCTGAATTACTGTGACCTTTCCAGTCTTTCCTTCAGTATTGCACACTATACTAAAATAATAAATCTAAGTTACACACTTCACGAATGTAGCAAAGACAAGGCTATTCTTCTAACGAGCTACATACACTTCGTGGGAGACTATTCTGTGTCTATCAGTTTTTATATTCTCCTTTTAAAGTGATTTATATTGGTTCCCATATTCTTTCTTATTATGTCTATCATGTCCCAGAAATCTGATAACGAGATGTAACTTTCACCAACGGTTATGTTTGAGTGCATAATATTTGCATGCATTTTGATAAACACAGCACAAATATTTGTGCTGTGGTTAAAAAAAGTAAGGTATAAAGGTTTTCTTTAAAAATCCCAACTTTTTCCGCATGTTTTTTCTGCTTATAACATGCATAGTTTTCAACCAAATTGCACGTCTCGTTATCAGCTTTCTGTCTAACAGGATGGGTCAAACTCCATTTTCACCTTCATCCCTTTCTAGTGATCCCCTAATTGCCTTCGTGACCAAATCTTCACTGTAAACTGTGAGTTCCGATAGTAGTATGTCCCACGATTCTCAGGAACTGATTGCGAAACATAGTATCCATATAATTTTGAAGCATTTTCAAAATTGTGCATTATTTTTGAACACTAGTGCATATGTTATATATACTTGGGCTACAGAACAATTGAATCACTCACTCTGGATACTGAAATAGGTCGTATTAATTTTACCGAGTATACCAAATGCCAAAGGAATGCCAAGATACCTAAATATATCAAATAATCATATGACATGGGTTGCATGATTATCTGGCATCCGTTATTTCTTGCTATTTCAAGAGTTCACGGTCTTTCAATAGGAATCGATACTGCAAACTAGGACATCTTAGGCAATAGTCACAAAAATCTCATCACATGACAAAATATTACTCCTAACAATCGATGAAATGAAGTTGTACGGAAATGATTAAAAAGAGAGTAATAATTCTTAGAACTACTTTTCTCTTTTGTAATTATTCCACAAAGCCTTATTTAAATTTCTAGTAACCATGTTGCATGGTTTATGTGATTACTCTGCATATGCAGATCACTGTTTCCATCTCAAGAACTCACTGACTTTCAGCGGGCATCATTTCTCCGAACTGGGACAGTACAGCCTTAAACATCGCATCATTCAACATGGTAATTATCCTAAAAATAGATGAACTTAGTTTTTGTGAATGAAGTTTCACAGGTTCATTACTTAGTTTTTGTGAAAATAATTAAAAAGAAAGTACTACTTCTTGCTATAATTAAGGATAGATTAATATTCGGAAAATTAATTAGACGTTAGTAGAGGAAGTTTTTTTTGTGTATATAGTAAATGGAAATTAAGGATATTTTGGAGAAAAGTTTCACAGGTTCTTTCAAATGCTTGCGAATCATACAGAAATATAAAAGTAAAGAAGTTAGGAGAGAAAGAATCATAGATGATACAAAGGTAAGAGGTAGTAGTCACGCAAGTAATAGTTGGAAAGGGAATAGTTTTAATAGTTTTTCAACTAATTTGATTTAATTAGTTGTAAAGCGTTAAATATGTCTTCAAGTTCATTTTCTAATATTTGATATTCTGGTTTTCTTCTGATTCATTCTTTTCTTTAAATTAGAAATCTTGATTTCAAGAAAGCCCTGTTCATCAAAAGATCCTTTTCTGTTCGTATGTATAAACTCTCTCTCTCTCGTTATAAATCAAGGAATTAAAAAGATTGGTTCAATATTTTTGCAGTCGTCAAATTCTCTGCAAAACAGAATAAAATTGCAACGTTGGATGATTTATATTTATCAGCATATATTTTACACAGACTCAGTTTTCACGTTCTTGGAAAGATGGATGTTTCGTCTAGCTTAATCGATAATTTCAATCGATTCATCAAACTTCGGATCCAAATTTCTATGCTACATTTATTTATCGCTTTCTCTTCTTCCTTTCGATCCCAAACATGATTTATTCATAAGAATCATAAATTATGTGTTGCCCTCTTTCGTTTAGAATCAAGGACTGATAATAAATTGTTGCCATTTGTACAGGAGTCGTAAGAGCTTTTAGGTATCTATGATAAACTCGGAGGAAAAAGGGAAAACAAATGTAAAATATGCATTACTGAGACAATGTTTCCTGATTCAAATTATCAAGAAGTTTGAAAACACATAAATATTTTGCATTTAATTTCTTGAAACATTTTCTCATTACACGATTTTATCCTGATTTTAAAATTTATAACTTGTTCAAGTCGATGTTTTTTTAAGCGGAAATCATATAAACTTTCCTTTTGAGTACCGCTCTGTACGTTAAATTTGCAAATCATAATTGATCATATTAAGAAAGAACGGACACTGACAACTATTTTTCCGAAAGGAATGAGTGCTTATTTTTTTTTTATAATTCAGAAAGATTATTTAATGTTATCATTCATACACTGTTTCAGTAAAGAAATACAGATAAGCCCCAGAAACAAGTTATTTGTATAATTTAGCTAAAGCATCTTTGCAAAATTATTTATATACATGTCGGCGAATTCTAAAAGTGACCAGGTGAAAAAGAAATTCACATTAATTCACTATTTCTTTTACTCTTGGCTTTGTCAATTTTAGCTGTATGCCGATGCTATATGCCGCTATCTTTAAATTTGAAATAATTTTCGCTTATTTAAAAATGCTATTTGGCTTTACTCATTTGTAATTTTGTATCATTCTGGAGTCTTAAGACGTATTTCTGAAGATGTTAATATGTTTGGATGTTATCGTAAAAGGGAAGCAGAATGCCCAGCCCAGCTTGAAGAATCTGCGAATTATCGCCAAATTAGGGAAAATAATTGTGTTTTAAATATAAATAGTCACCTTTGGCCGATCAGATGTTCATCCTTAATATTAATACCCTGTGGTTGTGCTTGGAATTTGGCGAAATAAATTGGCTAATTGTCGGTTATAGAGACTGAGGGAATCTGCCAAATTTTATTTTGCATTATATCTATAAAATGGAGAGTGATGGGTCGCAGGCAACCATTTATGACATATTTAGATATCATAAGCTTTCGTATGAAATAAAATTCTCGAAATCGGCCCAGTGATTGGGGGCTGGGGAACTGTCTGAAAGTTTTCCCCATAGAAGAATGTTCAGTGGAGTATGGGTTTTTCGATTTCTCTTTAAAATGGAGGGTGGTGGGGGTAAGCGACCATTGATGACATACTTTGACATCAAGAGCTTCCATAAACAATAAAAATGATCGAAATCGGTAAGAGGGTTGGGGCTATACTATTGACCCTCTGATTTTGCAAATTATTTTAAAAATATAGATGCCATAGCTTTAACAAGAATCGATACCGTGAAATCAGATTTGTTTATGAATATCCTGCGTTTCACATGGCCTGCAAAAACTAAACTGAAGGAAGACCGTCTGAATATCTTGTTTCAATTTGGCGATTTGCACCATTAAGATATTTTCGATATTTTGAATATCGAACAAGCATTGACAGACCAATTCTATTTTTAAATTTTATTAATGTATTATTTTGAGTTAGTGAGTTTTTATTTATATATAGATCATTTTTGTGAAAAATAATGTAAAATTGAGCCGATAATTTTGTCTCAATTTGAAAAAGAATTTGCATGGACACATTCCACCGGATTTCTTCTTTGCCAAATTTTATTTAATTGGAAATACCTGAACATGAAATATTTACAGGGCTGCATAAATTAGTTTAAAAATTTAAGAATATACAGTTATTTAATGATGCGATATATTTGTTTTCATCTTAAAATTGGCCACTTCGTAAGGCACAACTCAAATAATTGGAAGGATTTCGATGAATAATGAATCTTTCATTTAATAGGTTTTTACTAACGGTTTTTTGTTGCTTATGTGTGTAAAATATTACCTGATGAAATAAATATTCTGTATAATTTATTAATAATATTTATATTTATCATTGAAAGTGCATCACTATAAATGATTACTTAGATATGATAATTTACTTTGAATTTCTGTATCACTTTTGAACTCACAAAATTTCAATGTATCTTTTTATTCTTATATTAAAGCTGCAAAATGGACTTGATGGATATACTTGTAGATATCTAATCTCTTAGATTCAGGAAAAAAAATCAAAAACAGCAATATTCTTTTACAATTAATATTAAGTTGGAGCAATTTTCTAAAGTTTCCAGATTATACTTCTTGGAAGCATGAATGGTAGAATATCAGATTTATATATGTGTTATATTAACTGCATTTGCAAATGTTATATTCTGATATTTTGTGCTTGTCCTTAGCAAATACATAGCTCTATGGCAATAAGATAATAAACAGATTAAACCTCCGAACAATAGTGTAATCTATCTTCATAGGAAGAAATATATCATTTATTATTGCTTTTTTTAATTAAATTTGATTTCTTGACAACTCTCTCACTTTAGTTCTAATTGAAATATATTTTAGTCGTTTTTATTTAAACTTAGCGCAGAAACAAGCAGGACGATGAAGTAACAATAATTATACAAGTCTACATGTTAAAAATTTATTTTTATTGTTAGGATATTATGGAAATCCAAAAAATTGTAGGATAATATTTAACAAGAAAGTGATAAAATTGATAAAATTGTTGAATTTTTACGCAACAAATCATTTTTCATTTAAAAATAAGAATTCACAGAAAAACAGTCATTCAAGAGGATCAAAACATTTATTAAATGTTATTGCTCTCTGTGTATCAGTAAGGCATACATTTTGTAGATACCAACTTTTATTCAATAAACTTTTGGAGCTTGATTTTAGACTAGATAATTGAGAAATGTTTCAATATTAGAGTTTGATAATTTAATTTTAAATCAAAAGAACACATTTATTTGAATAAATAAATTTGAAAAATCTCCAAGAAAAATAAGTATTCAAAGCTACATTACATAGGGCAAGTAAAATGTCACAACAAAATTCTTCAAACTGCGATTGGAAACCACTTACATATATATTTGCCTTTGTAGGCAAGTTTTGGAAACTTTATGAATTATAATTTGATAGTTGAACTTTATAATGCATTTTATTTAACTACTCACATCTAGAATAACTTATGGTCCGTAAGTAAATGATTGACAGTTTATTGAAATACGTCGCAGTATGATTACTTTTTCAGGTACTGGAACGGACTACATTTAACACAATCTCTGAAGCAGCTGAATGTTAGTTTACAAAAATCACTGTTTCTCATCTTGCTTATTCATGCCATCACAGCTAGCTGGCTACTCCACTTAATTTATGGCCAATAAGTTCTCGAACGTTAATATGAAATTCGGTCTACAAAATTTAATATTTCCTACACATGTTTGCTCCAGAATGTATTAACTTTATATCTACCTTAAGTTAGTTTTAACTGAATAACAGAAAGTAAATGATTGTAATTTGTGTGAATAAATCTGTCTAATTAGTAGGTTTAATGATATGTTACGGAACCAAACTTGAGTCCAAATCCAAAAATTATAGTCCACGATTAGTTTAGTTTAGTATTATTAACGAAGCAACACGATTGCAACGAGGGCTATTTTGGGGTGGACCTCGTAATTTTGAACCTGCCGTCAGATGACAAAGACGACACCCGAGTTGGTACCCCCTCTCCAAACTTCCGCACTACACCAGCGGGAAGACGTTTGGCTCCCTACGTATAACCAAACGTAGCCAATACGTAGGGGAGGACTACGCAATCAAAGTGTCATTTAGTGTAGTGGGTCTTCTGTAGAATCGGGTAACTACTCTAGGAATCAAGTGCAAAAGCAAAAACAGTTTAAATGAATTAAGTTCCATGAATGAAAATACACCAGTAGTTTTTAAAAGCAGGATCAATTGATCCTGAGGAATATTTTCAAAAATTTAAACTTAATTGTTAAAATTATTAAAAATTAAATGCTGTTAGAATGGCCAACTCAGTGATGCTGAAAACTAAAGTAGTGTACAGGAATATCATCTGTATGAGACTTACCCCTACCACAAGTGCGGTAGAGGGCAATGAAAACGCACCACTTATATGCTTTATTTTATGAATGTGGCATTAAAAATTTAAATTTGGCAAATAATGAGGTTGAAAGAAAGGTAATTTTAATCGGTTTTCAATGGGAATATATGATTGCATAATTGTCTTTGTTATTGCGTCATCTTTTAAATGAATTCATCAGCCTCGTGTATAAAATAAGACAAACTTAGTCTGTTGTTTTGCCATTACTACCATTACTATAGGTGTTTATTAGCATTTAATGTCAGTAAAGATTTCAATGTATAAATATAACTAGATACCGATATGGCCTCGCGTTTACATTTGTAACCAAAGTGTTGACTGCAGCTGTTTAAGTGACAGAATCGTCCAAAAAAAGCAGATTTAATTTTTAGATGGACAGCAATCATAAACTATTTGCGGACAAAAAATGCACGATTCAATGCTAGTAGAGGAAAACATAATGGCACCTGAATATATTTGTTTATGAAATAAAAAAAACAGATTTTTAGTATAATTTGTTTTTCTAGTTAAAAACAGAATTTGAAAACGAACGAGAATATATTGGACACTCGTAAGCATAGAACTTCCACCAAAGAATCCTGATATTTTTTGTTATGAAAATATATATGAATATATATTCCCAATTCATAGATGATACGATGTTGAGTATATTAAAATATTTGGCCACGATGTGATTTCACCGATGATGGTTGATTCCTGATGTCTCTTCAGCCTGGGTGATATGTACTAGGATCCAATACTTAAGCTTGGTAGTTTGGGAATAAATAATTTGCTCTGAAATAGATAAACAGAAATGCGTATGAATAGACGTTTATGGAAGAACATTTTTTAATCACATAGTCACCATTAAACATTAAAAGGAAAATTATTCTGGATTTTAAGGATAAAAGAGTAGTAGCTGAAGAAATAACAGAATATGAGCATATTATAAAATTACATTCATGTGAAATGCTACTTATATAGCTTTTATTTTATCCTTACTAAAGATAGTCAAAATGCATAGAATTTCAGAACTTTAGGAAGTTAGTGAAAAATCGATTATAAAATTTCATCTTTGCATATATGAAAGAAATCAATAGATAAAATCAAAATTTCTTTAAAATAAATCGACGCCTTACATGATATTCATCCAAGTATTTTATAAAGTACAAAACCGCAAGGTGTAAAATATGATGTAACAGAATTTATCACGTAGTTTCAAATTCAAATCATCAGTTTATATCCTCTTCTGATTACCACTATGAAAATGTTTTCTTGAATATTTCTCTTTGATGTTGCTTTTACATAATCGATGGAACCAATTTTACACCACGTCACGCTTTTCCCCAAAAGTAGATTATTAAAATTACCGGCTTCTATGTCCAATTGTTTTTCGAGAAATGCAAATGATGTATTACATGACAAACATTGAATAAATGATTGATGCATTTTCATTGAATCATAAGGGATAAAATACAAAAAAGTTTGCATTTGATGTGTATGTAATTTAAAAATTCTTCAAATTATAGAGTCAGTAGAATTCATACGTTTATTTCTAAAATATTTAGTAAACGTGATATTATTTTCAAATGATAAAATATTCGAAGTAAAATTTGATTATAAAGTATTTAAGAATGTATTTTTACTACATTATATAAAATGCTTTTTATGGTTTTAAAATGTGTTATCGTACTAGTACGTAATTGTTTTATCTTACTAGAATTTATAATCATTATGTGAAAGTTTTTGCGTGAAATCTTTATATGAATTCTAAATTTTTTCCTCATAGGTACTTTGATACTTTTTTACTTAAGGCATGTGTCGTTGACGCTGCAAGAATGCTTACGATTTTTTTTTAAATTAAGTATTTTCTGTATGGCATGTTATTCAAATTTTTTCAATGCCTATTTTAATATTTTCTCCGAGAACCTACTTTCATTACTGTTTACCAACAAAAAGCAACCACAAAGTAATTTTCAACAGCAATTAAGATCTAGACATTCAATATCTTATGAGCCATATTATCTTCCCACCTATTACTCTGTATTATTTTTATTACTCAGCATATCTTTTCTTGCATCATTGCTCTTAAGAGGTAGGTATTTTTTTCACACATTTATCTTACATTCTCACAAATTTGAACTCAATTCGTTAACGGCCGGTTTCCAAAAGTACAAACACGAAATAATTCCTACAACTGAAAGTCTAGTTGGTTTTGAAAAGTCTGTAAATGAAAAGTAAACCATTCAGTGAAAGGAAACTAAGTTTTAGGGACTCTAACGATATTGAATTCATTTCAAACACAGAATTCGCATTGTAACTGCTGGCTGTGCTTAATTATTGATAGAAGCATTTCCTGCTAGTAGAATCGATATTTAAATCAGGAATGCATGCATTTCCGAAAACGATCGGTTGTATGCAGAAAATATTAATACCTTCGCTTTTCTATTATTCATCGGCATAAAGAATAACTATTCAATTGTTTCCAAAATCCAACGATGTAATTTGAAATGAGTTGTGCTTTTATACGATTACCATTTGGCAGGCGATGTTGTTGTTTACATTTCATGAAATCGCAACTTGAGCGGCTCGTTAAAAACATGCATAAATTTTACGACACCGTACGACATCTTGCATTATTTAGAGTACATAGATGCAAAAATGTGTGTCCTGAAAGATTAATAATGAAGATAGATTCATTTTTAATTCCTTCTACTCAATTTTGTTTTTAACTTCGTCTACATCTGTAAATTTCACGTTTGTGAAGTTCATGTGATTCTGTTTGAAGTTTGTATGCTCAATTTTTCATTCACATTCTAATGTATCAGGATTTTGAAATTTTCTAAGTTTTCCGTTCCTTATTATAATACAATAATTGAATATTTTTAGAACTTATTATTACTGATTATTTGGGAAATTAAAGTATTTATTGATGCCATGTGAGAGGTGCAATCTTGTAGCGATCTTCAGAAAATTGATTAAAAGATTTATATTAATCAATTATCAAATATATTTACGAATAAAAATTATGAAAATAATTTTTTAAACATAATTTTATTGTTTTTTATTTAATGGTGTAAAATAGTTAGGAAATAAATTATCAAAAATGTTTACAAGAAAAAATCCTAATCTTTATAGTAATAAATCGTAAAAGCATGAGGTGCTGAAAAAAGTACTATAAGGAAATTAAGTCTTACTGAATATCACAAGAAATAGAATTCCTAAGCATACATAAAAATGAAATATTCATTATAATTGTGAATAAAATTTCAATTTATTTTGAATGTTTCTGTCACCTACTTATGCTGTTACATTTTTTAAACTTTCTTTTCTTATAAAAATAGTTTTTTCTACTTTTTAATTTCTGAATAAGAACAGTTAATAACTTTCTATTTTTGTTACTTTACTGTATTATTCAAAATAAATCCACATGTTTGTTACTTTTTTCTTTTCCTTTGTGTTAAAAAAGAACTTGTTCTGGATTTTGGAGCCTTTATGATATATTTCGCTAACACAGAAGGATAATTATTTTGAGTGTTTTGTTTACTAATACTATTGTAATGCATACATGCTGTAAATCAATAGTATAGTAATATCGTCCATACCTTTTTCTTCGTTCCATTTAAGTATTCTTTGTAAAGTTCTGATCTGAGATACCTGGCATAGCTGTCATTTTTCATGAGTAAGTAAAGATGAGACTACAAAAAAAACAAAATATTTATGGAATTCAATAAAATAAATTAGAATCTATCAGCGTAAAAGAAACACTAAAAGTATTTGTTTATTATTAGAAAATATGTATAATATTTCCATAGTTTACAAAACTTTCTCATCAATCTTTGTCATTTTTTTCTTTCTGTCTTTTTCTCAACAATATGTCTTTTTTCATATTCTTCTGACTTAATCGGGGAATGGAAAGAGCAACGATAATATGATGATTAAAATGGTATTTCTGATTATCGCATAACCAAGTACACACATTTTTTTTATAATTCTAACTTTCATCTAATCAATGAAGTTTATCTCTGTGTAGGTTATCTAGCATATATCTGTACGTTACATGGGTCTGACGACACTTTAATCGACTCTATTGACTTGAGTATAAAAATAGAGCACATAAGCACTTGATCAATCAATATTTCAACCGTTTTTTTATTTTTGAAATGCAGAATCCATTGCAATAATGAATATTGGTATGCGTATATGATTACCATTGCTTAGCACTTCAGCTCCTATTACAATAATTTAAATAATTTCCTTAATTAATAGCAACTTACAATAATTTAATACTGGTGCTTAATTTTATAAAAATAATTATTATTCTTCGATAAATATAATTATATATAGAAAACAGGAAGAAATAACTTTCTTAACTCCTTGCCCTAATTAAAACTCCTAATTAGATGCCACCACCCATTTGGGATATTTTTAATTATTTCAATCTATTTAAGATGGTAAAGGAAACTTGAAACATTTAAGGGTGTTATTTGGTATTTAAAATTAATTATTACGGTGTCTTGATTACGGATTTTAATAGCGAAAATTCTCTAATTCGATGCTCGTGTCAGATACGTTGTTGTAGGCTGAAGGGTTAAAATCAAAGAGGTTGCTTACAGCAGCCGCATCGAAAGCCCATCTGTCAGGTTTTTCTACATTCTTCTTTGTGACATCGTAACTCTTGGAATCGATGTTGACGGGCGTGTTTGCATCGGCTTCTAAGAATTCACTGCAAGATGAAAAATAACATACAGTTTCTGATACTCAAAGACATCTAAACATTTAATTTCGAATTACTTCCAATAACTGTTTTTGCTAGATCTCTCGTATGATTCTGTGCTTTTGTGTGGTTTTTGTAATGCTTATTGTCTCTCAATTTTTGTTTGAAACTATTTGGTTTTAAATACTATTTATTTTGATTTGATTATCTCGATTTTTTGTGTTTTTAATGTTTAGCTTTTTGCGTTTTTGCTGTTTGAGATTTTGCGTTTTGTGTTTTTGCTCTTACTCTTTTTTTTGTTTTTAATCTTAAACTTTTAGTGTTTTTGCTCTTACTCTTTTTTTGTTTTTAATGTTAAACTTTTAGTGTTTTTGCTCTTTAAGTTTTGTATTTTTGCTCTTAATCTTTTTTGTGCTCTGTGTTTTTGCTCTTTTTCCTTTTTCCAGTTATTGTTGCAAACGATGATTTTTAAATTCTTCTGCTCACCGCTTGGGGTTCTTTGTAAAATCTTTTTGAATATAGTTCATTTCTTTTGTTTTTTGTTTCCCCTCAGGCCTGTGGAAAACCTTACACCCTCTTGAGTGCGGATTGTAAATAAATAAATGAATAAACTGTTAATTTTGCTAAATTTGCCATCAGTATTAAGGAAAATCTATCGTCTGTCCCAAAAGTGGTCAAATCTTTTAAGTAGAACTTTAATGCGTCAACCTATATAACAATAAAAACCAAAATAACGATTCTGATCTGTAAGATAAATTATATAATTACAAAAAATGAAATATTAGTTCGACTGTTATACGACGTATTGTCTGAACTGTCTATTGCCTAAGAGTCCCTGATCACTTCATTAATATTTCAAATTAATATTCAATGAAAATATCCAAAACATTGTAATAATAATGAAGAAAACTTTTGTGAAATGTTACTAAGTCATTAAGAATAGCCTATATTATCAAGAGAACACTATAATTATTTCCTAATTTATAAATAATTAAAGGGCTAAGAAACAAAAAAGATTTTTAATGATAAGTCACGCAATAATTTTTACTTTTCTTAATTATATTTTGTGCAATATAAAAATGGAGTATCATAATACTGCATAATCATGCGTTGTGTATAAAAGTGCTATGTATAACTTTTTTTTGTCAGGTTTCTACAAAGAATCTAACTTGTCGAAATTCAAATTATGAAATTACAGTAAAACATTTTTTTTAAGAAACTGTTATTAACTCAAACAATCCGGATCTTTTTAGATGCGAAAGTTCTGAAATTAATGTTTCAAGTAATTGTCGCCGATTTTTAGTATAAAAAAACATGAAATAGATTCATATACTCTGTCTGAAATTTTAATAATATTTTAAATGTTTAGATAGAGAATATCATACTTTTCAAAAACGAGACAATGGGAAACTGCATATTTTGCAGACAATACGTAAAGGAATGAAAGAAAGCAATCTCGTGCATATATACTCTTTAAAAAATGCAGTTGTAAAACACTATTATACTGAACAAAAAGCAACAACTGAATATAGTAGATAGAGAGAATAACTGACTAGAACATTTCAAGTTTCAAATATCCCCGAATTTCACGGAGAACAAACGTATGAAGTTTTATATGAGTTTTCGGAGACTTACAGCCATCGGAAGTTTCTCGTACATTAAATGCGGATCGCAATTGTTACTCATCATGACAATGAAGTTCTCAGAATGTTTTCATTTACATATTATATGCTTATATTTCCTTCTTTCCATTTAGAAAGAAATTACTGTGGAGAATGGATAAATTCTAAATAAATTATTAATCTCATGCTAAACAGTGATAATTTTTTTAACATAATGCTGTTTTAAACATAAGCAAGGTCTGCAATATCGGATTGGCAAAACAGAAAAACCGCAATATTTTCAAGTCAACGATGTCGTGACTGCATAATATAATATTGGCGGAATGAGAGTTCAATGTAAAGTGTATTAACCCGTTAACAACTGACGTTGCGTTTTCGCAACATTACAGAATTTTTTTTTCTTTTACAATAAAGTGATTATTTTAAAATAATTTTTCTATTGCATTAGAAAAGGCTTCTATGCGTCTAGGTAAAAAACTGTTTCGCTCCCATTGAAACTTTTTCTTTACTAAATTTTTTAATTTGACATTTTTTCAGGACTGTTTTTCTTTTAATTTTGAATAGATATCACAGATGGTAGCAGATATTTGTATTAAATGTAATGTGTCCTTACATAGCCAATGTTTCAAAGATTTTTATTTATCCAAAAAAGTAATTGGTTTTGCCTGACGTTGCGTTTCCGCAACATTTTGTTGCTTCGATAAAAATAAATATTTTTTTCGCCTTTTACTTTTTTTTCTCAATTTGACTCTAATGCGTCTATAAAACAATTTTTGTCCATTTCCTTCAATTAAAAGTTAGTACGGTCGTTAATGGGTTAAGAAAAGCGATAGTAAATTCACAGTAAAATACACTTATATCAAAAATATTTAGAATGAAAGTTACTTTAAAAAGTCCCCTAAACCAAATTTTTATTTTTTTTTTATTTTTAGATATGCATTTTAAACAGAAAATGCATAATTTTGGTCAAATTTTATTCAAGTTAAATATATCTGTTGTATTTTATTGATTTTTTCGATTATATTTTATACAAGTTAGTACTTTATAGCTTGTAGAGACACATTGAATTGGTTCAACATTATTAAATCATAGACGGCGCATTATAATGAATTATTTAAATTATCAGATGTATGGGTATAACCTGATAATCAACAAATACGGAATACATGGCAACCAAATTTCTTGTGGATACTTGATAAACTAGAGCAATTGAATTCAAGCAATTTCATTTTTTTAAAAAAATATACCCAGTACTTCATAATTAAAGGAACTAATTTTAATTATATGTATAGACATGAAAAGACTTTTTAATCTAAATATTATAGCCCCCCCTAAATATTTGGCTTAGAAAGTTTGTCCATGCCTATCGATCTATAGAGAAATTTTAGACAAGATGATTGACGTTTCATGATATACTATATTAACTCTTTTATTCCGAGGCGACTTTTTTCTTCTAGCCTCTTTAAAACCGGAGCTTTTTGGGAGGATGCGACATGAATTGGTCTCTCCCAACATGGGTGGTCATTTACCCCACCCCCTGCTGTAACCTTCCTTTAATTCGCACGGAAACGGGCTAAGGTTGGCAAGGATAATTGGACCTCCTACCGAGCTTATCTCCGAAGCGATCTCAGAACCTCCCCTCCCCTCAAAAGAAGCCAACCGCTTCAAACCGGCCTTCGTCGCTATTAAGAGGAACTTTTTAGACCGCCCGAGACCGCCCCTCTCGGTATGAGAGGGTTAAGTATCTAATGTTGCACACAGTTTCTAAAAAATTACATATCGACCTCGCCTTGTGGAAAATAGTTTAATGGAAACGAAATCAGGTATTTCCAATAATGCACGGCTGAAAGAAAACAATTCAAATTTAAATACTCTGAAAATAAATTCATTTTTTAAAAACCTACTTCCATATTTCTGCAACTTTTTCTTCAACCTCAGTTGCATTAATTTGCTTCAATTCTTGAACAGCGTCGTAAAATCTGAAATGAAATTTAAAACCTTATTGTACAAATACATTTAAAAGATGGGGATGTAACCACAGAATATATTTTCAATAAAGAGTTGATCTATAAAATCGGGAATTCGAATCGGAATTGCGTAAATGAGAATGTATAGATATTCTGGATTTACTAATGTCTTATATTATTATTTATATTTGAAGTGAATAAACAAGGGGAATAGATACCGAGACAAATTAAAATTTTTAAAAAGGTATAAATGTAAGATAACTTGTCACACATAAAGAACGCCGCCCCATGCCCCCGTACCGGTCGCTGTAATGGCGTCAGGTACAGGGGCATGGGTCGGCGTTCTGTATATGTGACAAATTATTTTACATTTATACCTTTTAAAAAATTATAATTTTTCTCGGTATCTATTCCCCTTGTTTATTCACTTCATTGCTTATTACGTTTCATGTGTTCGTATGGAAGTGGCTAATTTATTGTATATTTGCTTCTTTTTTCTTCCCCCTTTTCTGTCTGGAATTTGCAGTTGTATCATTTAATTTGAAACTCTCTTCAACCCGTTTTTCAGTATTTTACCTACTTCTGTAAGCCTTGTGTTGTACTTTTTGGTGCACAAAGAGTTTTTTCTCAAGAGATTGCAAAATAATAATAATAATAATTTCATTTTTTTAAATCCTTACGGAGTTCTTTTATAAATTGAAAAGGCTTCAAAACAAAGTCGATTGATTCCAAGGGCACATTCTGAATTTGTAAAATTTATTTATGTCAGCAAGCAAAACTTCATGGATTCGAAATGCCATGCATTTAATGCATTTACAATAAAAACATGTTCATCTAATACGCGATAAATACAATTTAGTTTGTTACCATGCAAAAACTAGCTACCAAAATCAATTAGCTCATCAGATTATATGTCGAAAATATAAACATGAAATATTTCAGGAAACAATGATATTTTGTGTTCCATGATTCGACGCAGTAATGCAATTTGCAACATACCCATTTTTAGATACAGCTTTCTTTCTATAATATATGAAAAAACATGGTGTTTCAAAATGAATGCAGGAGATTAGAGATATGCAATTCTTTACTTTACACTACGACACACCCCTGACTCCAGAGATAAAAATCTCCGGTTTGATATGTAATGTTGTTAAATTTGACTTACATTGATTTGACATATATTGTTAAATGATACTCAACCAGTTTTTCTTACAAATGTTCAATGTCACCATAATTCTTCACATGGCACGCATCAAGGCGATATATATATATACAGGGTTTTGCCGAATTCGACCGAGTAAAAATCGCAAAAATACAGGGTGTCCGAGAATTGTTGGAAACTGTTAAAAATTAATTTAAAAAAACTAATAATGTTTCAACGACGAATTTTTTTAAATGAAAGGGCATTCTTAAAAGTGTTTTTCAGGTAATTAATACGCCGGTTTGGTGATCCATGAAGTCGTAAATTACTGAAAACGAAAAATTAGTTTAGAGCCATTATCTGCAAAAATATTAAAATTCGAAGAAATTAAAAGCAAGAAATTGTAGGAAATTTTACACGCTTTAATTTGTAATAAACATGCAGTGTGAAAACTGAAGAGTTTTTGAGATATTCAAGAAACGCTAGAAAGTGCACCAGAAAACACCAAATGGCTTCTGCTGATCAGTAGCATACCGATGTTTGCAGAGGGTGTTGACAAATTCAGAGGAGTAATAGTTAGGCATCAACAGTATTAAAAATTACCATAGAACATAGGGTCCCAAACGACGTTTATTCGGTGAAAATAGCAAAAATAGGAGTATTCGGCAACACCCTCTGCAAATATCGGTAGCAAAATTGGTATGCTACCGATCAGCAGAAGCTAATCCGTGTTTTCTGGTGCACTTTTTAGCTTTTTTTGAATATTTCAAAAACTCTTTAGTTTTCACAATACATGTTTATAACAAATTAAAAAGTGTAAAAGTCCCTACAATTTCGCGTTTTTATTTTTCTTCAAATTTTAATATTTTTGCAGATAATGGCTCTAAACTAGTTTTTCGTTTTCAGTAATTTACGACCCCCCTGGATCACCAAACCGGCGTGTTGACCATCTGAAAAAAAAAAAACTTTTAAAAATGCGTTTCATTTAACAAAAATTCGTAGTTGAAACATTATTATTTTTTTAAAATTAATTTTTAACAGTTTCCAACAATTCTCGGACACCCTGTATTTTTGCGATTTTCACCTACTGAACGTCATTTTGGACCTTATGTTCTATGGTGATTTTTCACCCTCTTGATGCCTACTATCACCCTTCTAAATTTGTTGGTTGAATTCGGCAACACCCTGTATAGATGCCGGATGGACTAGGTCGTAATGCAACAGCTATATAAACAAGATCTTCAACGATTGCTTTAACTGCTTAAAAAATACATTTATATTTTAGCATTCATTTTCTTAATTTAAAACATTTCATCCCTATTTCGAGATGATTCAAAGGATAGAAAGAGAATAATTCACGTTCAGGTTTACTTCTGATTTCAGGAGTTACCAAGTGCTGGGAAGATTGTGAACAAATCATAGCTTATATCCTGCTAATCTACCCATAATTTGCCTCACTACTTACATTTAACATTTTATTTTGAAAAAGTCTCTACTGATCCTCAGATATTTTGCTTTTATAATAGTTAATATATATTTATATGTATTAAAAATTCCATTTTATTAGTTAAGTTATCCAGCAAAATTACAGGTTACCAGCAAAATTACCTGTTAATTTTGCTGGCTTGAAAAACAGTGCCTTACAAAACTTTCTATTAACCCTCTGAATGACCGTAATATTGGTCATTATGAACGTTAAGGTGCACAGTTATTAAAGTCGATGGACAATTTTTTAAGTAATGCAAAATATTTCGATATTAAATGTTTTGAAAAAAAATTAAACTCAAATTCAATTCTTAATTATCACATTCCGTTCATTGAAGAATACCGTCCCGATGAAAAAAAATTCATCGGGACGGGATCGATCCATACATTTGGTGTCCCGTGTAACTGGAAATCTATGGATGTTCCCGGTAGAGGGTTTAATTATAAGGGGGGAGGATGTTCAACTCCTTGAAACGTACTTCAGAAATAATTACGGCTGAGATCAAGAGTTATGAAACGCGAACATATGATATTCTAGAATAAAAATTCTGAAATATTTGTGAAGCTTATTGCAGCTTTCACATGCTGCGAATTATTAAGTAATATGTTTAACCCCCAAATGTGTTTTTGTGTGAAAATTAGAAATATTCTTCTCACCATTTGCCTAAGAGAATCAGGTACCGCTCATTTATAAGAAATAGGATTTATGGCAATAACTCACTGGAACAAAAAAAAATCTTTTTTTAACAAAATTATTGTAGCGTCAATATCATTATGTAGAAGATATTTAAACATTTCGTCTTAAAAGGTTCCATGCTGAGTTATCGTTTTATTTGAATAACGAATCCAAGAACTAAACATTATGAAAATTTCGTAAACAAATGCAGTAGCATACGAAACATTACTCCTTAGAATAAAGTATTGTTTAGATTAGGCATGAAACTACTAATACTCACGCCATTTGAAAATTACCATTATGTTAATGTCCTTGTAGTTACATCGTCCCATATTTATTTTTATATTCAGGAGCAATATTTTATGCATTAATAGCTTTGGTTAAACTAGCCTACTTATACTTCTCACAATGTAAATAAATGTACATGTAAAGTTCATGCCAAGCAGCTAAGTTTAGAGAGGAGTCTTAAGTTTTAACTAGGAACGTAAAATGTGCTTCTTAATATTGTTAAATGACATAAAATTGGCTTCCGTAACTTGTTATATTTAGCATATGATGAACGAAATTTGTCCGACATGCTGTTAAAGCAATATCTTTGATGTAAAAGTTTGAGAATCTTTATTACACTGGAAAGTTAAAATTTAGTCTCTAGAAGGCTTTCGAGCAGAAGCTAACGATAAACGGTAATTAATGACAGCGATCAGGAAAGTGCGGAAACTTACTTGAGATTTTCAGCGCTGAATTCTTTCTCGAGGAACTTGTAAAACTGCTCTTTCCCAGCGGGATCCTTCAGCAGTTCCTGGAGAGAGAATGCCCATCGCTTCACTCGGCGAGCACTCACCTCTTTCCTGAAAGCAAATATACTTAATTAAGCCCACTTAAACTCTTCTTTAGTTCCTTAAAATAAATAAAAAAGCAATTTAGTTTTTTCAAAATGGCCTATAAATTCATTTTTGTGTGTGAGAAAGTTTATGTTTTTCACATTGTCACACTTTTGACGAAGGTAAAAAGGTTCGATTGCTCAGCGTTAGAATATAATTGAGAGTGGCCAGCAACAACCCTACAGGGAGCTCTTTATTTTAATTCATTGTCTCAACGAACCTGACAACACATGCTTGATGCAACACATTATTGCGAGAATTTTCTAAAGACCACAATTCCTCAATCGAAAATCCCATTTAAGAAAATTCAATTTAGAAAGTACCATTTTTGAAGAATGGTAATTTCTAAACGTTTAAAAGGCACCAAATTTACTCTAGATGCTTACATTGTACAGAGTACGCCAGAGAGTTATTTCTTGCTGTGAAAGTTCGACTGTTTCTCCCTGAGCCCTCTCCCTCCCTCCAACCTAGTAGGAACATCCTTCGAGTACAACGCGTCTAGCCCAGAGGTTCCCAACCTGTGGTACGCGTACCCCTGGGGGTACCCGAAATAATACTTGTTAATGGCGGAGACATGAAAACCTAAGAGATAAAAAAAGTTAGATAATTTTGTTTCTCCAAGCGAATACTTGCAATTTAATAACGATACCACTTGAGTAGTTTATTATTACGAAGTGTTTTATAAGTTGAAACGAAATAAAAACAATACTGGTTTCATTTACTTTGACTTTGAACTAATACTATTGTAAAAATGGCATAAAATGTAAAATCAAAAATAAGTTCTGCACATGTTAATAATTGGAGTCATTTCACTTTTAAACTAACCTTAAAATTATTGATAAACACTTTTTTCCATTGACGGATGATGCTGTGGGGAGGAGTTGGATATGATAGTATGGGGTACGCAAAAACACAAAGAATAATTAAAGGGTACGCGAAGGAAAAATGTTGGAAACCTATTGTCTAGTCGATTCGCTCAGTCTGATCTGTGCCTTTCAATCCAAATATTGTTTGAGCTCGTGTCACGTCGGCGAACACAGTACGCCAGAAACTTGTGCGCTGCCATTAGATTTGAAGACAAATACACGATGGACAGACACGGAAAAGCTTATAAGTTATATAGAGTGAGAGGTTTCTTCGAGTTATTCAATGAAAACTGCCAAAAATTTCACACATCTGGTTCCCAAATTTTGATCGATGGAAAACTAAAACCCTTTCGTTGGAGATGGTTATATATTCAACATATTCCGAATAAATTTCATCTTTTTCTCTTTTATCTGTCATTCTTTTCTCCATTTCTCTCTATTATTGTTCCTGAAGAGATTAAAGTAATAAATTGAGGAAAATGTGCTGAAATATGAAGCAGAGGGTGAAAAACCGACCTGACCTATTCCATTCGTCGCCCCTCCAAAATTGTGCCTTACTCTGGCTCCTCAGACGAAGGGTTAAGTATTTGGCAAAAGCAGTTTCTAGAACCATAAGTTGGGTGTCCCTAGCAATCTTATAATACGAGAATTTGACAGATGTTTGCTATTACAGAAATACGACTGCAATCTATTTCTTATGTAATTTCAAAAGGAGTTGTTAATCTAACGAAATAAGCAATTAATTTTATTGTTCCTTAATTTGCTTACCATACTCATTTGCGTAATTTTTTTATTACAAACCTAGTGAAGAGAAAGCACTTTGCTTAATTTCATTTCCATAATCTTGGTATTATTCTTTTTTTTTAATAATACATATGAGTTTTTTTTAATTTTGCATAAAAAATATAATGCTGGTTTTGAAATATAAAATATAATTTCATGTTTTATTCGTTTTTGAAGAACTCGTAAATTTTCGATATTTACAATCATACTAGACCGATTATTTACTTGAAAAATCAAGAATGGTACATCTTCCTTTAATTTTCCCATTATATCTATTCAATGAAAAAGCATTCTCAATATTGTTTTACAAACCATTTAAATATAAAAGGTTTGTTTTTTTGTTTTGAAAAATTATATAATACACCTTTTACACTTCAGGAATTAAAAAACGGTAATTTTTCTCTTTCATCTTCCAAGCAATACTCGTTTTAAAACATCGCACAATTTGTAAGTGTTTTTGTTCTCATTTTCAGTGTTGAAAGTGAGAAAAAAGTTCTAAAAGCTGAAATAAAATTATTTAATATTTCATAGCGACACTAAAGCAGAGATAAAACAAGATAAATAATATTTCAGATCCATGCATACTGTTGCTAGTGAACATATACAAAACATTAATGAAAAAAATTTCGCCGAAATTTCTTTGTCTTTACGCCATTTGAGATAAAAAGTGAAAGGATGTATATTAAAAAAATTAAAGAATTTCAAAAATTGCATGAATATACCCAATATTAATCTGATGCATATTTCTCTATATCAGGCTTTTTAAAACTTACAATGCTCTGGCCTATATTTCTGCCTCAAGAAAAAAATCCACATCTCTCCCTTTAAGATGAAAATTTCTTTTGAACCTAAGTGTTCATATAAAGCGCAAAACAACAATAAGCATCTGAAGTATTTATTAATCGCATGCGAAGAAAAATTTATTAAGAACAATTATTTGTAAATTTAAAATTTCTTAAACGAAGCTGTCTTTCTAATTAACATATATTAAAATGGAGGAATCTGCGGTAAAGCTTTTTTCACACAATGCAAGATGGTAGATAATTCCAAGATACTTGGGATTCTCAACTTTAAAACAAGAAGATAATTAGATTTTGGTAGCACTTCCTAAACTATCCAAGACAAAAATAAAAAATAAAAGCTACTTATACTCTAAAATGCAGTGGTAAGGTATGGTTTCGAAAAAAAATCCAGTAATTTTTATTTTAAAAAAACAGACAAAAATCAATATGGCGTTAAGCTGTAAATTGAAATTTAACGTCGTTAATTGCAGTGTAAGCAATGCCTGAAAAGAATGAGATTTTTTTTCCGTAAGCATACATCAAGTTTTTTCCTCATTATTAATATCTTGAGAACAAAAAAAGCTTCTGCGAAACTTTTTCATCTCTTAATTTAATCAACTTAACTTTCCATAAAGCTTAACTTTTCCGAGGGCTGTCGTAGGATTGTTTGTCCTATACTTTCCTGTAGAACTCTAAATGAATATTTGAAAACCTATCTTATCAACGCTTTAATTAAAATTCAGAATGAATGAATAAATTTGCAGTCATTTCAAAAAATTCTAAGCAATTTTCTCTTATTTAACTGAAGTATTTGAATTTTAATTGTAGATCTGAGCAACTTCCTTGCTTGATTATGTACTTTTATTTAGTTTAACTTGTTTCATGCTTGTAAACATGAAATTTTGTAACCGATTTTTCAGACACATCTAGATGTGCTAGTTTGAACTCTAATGGTTCTCCATGATAAAACACTATTTTAGTA
>BGPR01001750.1:141657-224548 GCA_013235015.1 Araneus ventricosus
ACTCTAATGGTTCTCCATGATAAAACACTATTTTAGTATTCCCAGAATTTAATTATAATTTAATAAATTAATTTAATCTTCCAGCAGGAGCTATGTGAGAGATACACTATAGAAAAATTTCGTTTTATATCTTTTTGCCAGAAAGCGCTACGAAATTATGAAATTGCTGATTCTTCCAGCTCCTCTCGACTAAAATTCAAGACTTTGATAAGACTCCACGAATCTGCTATTTGTATTTCAGAGAAACGCTCGACAGTTTAGGCTTAAGTCAATGAAATAAATATAAAATTGACTTCTTGCTATTTATATGTAAATTTCAAAATTTTTTACCCCCAAATTGTTTTTACTGTAATACACTAAAGAGCCAAAACATTATGACGACCTACTCAATAACGCGTTGCGCCTCCTTTGGCCTTCAAAACAGTTGCAACTCGTCTGGGCATAGATGCCACAAGTTTTTGGTACATGACTGGAGACAGGTTATACCAAATGTCTAAGCAGCGGTCACGCAAAGTCGAGATATTCGGACATGGTCGTGTTTGAGCTCTGAGTTGCCGCTCCATGACATCCCAGATGTGCTCCATCGGATTAAGATCCGGCGAGTTAGGTGGACAGGACATTAAGTGGAATTCATCAGTATGCTCCTCTAATCACTCCAACACAATTCGAGCCTTGTGACATGGGGCGTTGTCCTGCTGGAAGATTCCATTTCCAGTTGGGAAGACAAAAGCCATGTAAGGGTGCAACTGATAAGCAATGATGTTCAGACAGTTCGCAGCTTTCATGGTCTGTTCTACCACAACTACGGGTCCCAGAGCCGCCCATGAGAAAGTCCCCCAAAGCATAATACCGCCACCACCAGCCTGTGTATGACCTGCTGTACAAGACGGGAGCAACAGTTCGCCTGGCAGATGGCGTACCCTGACACGAATGATGAATCAGATGAATGAGAAATAGGGATTCATCCGACCAGGAAACTCTCCAACTCTCTTCCACTCATCCATGGTTCAGTCTTGATGTTCCCGGGTCCACTGTAGGCGTAGTTGACGATGACGAATGTTCAACAGAGACACACGAGTGGGACGTCTGCTGCACAGTCCCATATCCAATAGTGTCCGCTGAACTGTGTGTTCCAAAACACTTGAGCTTGGACCTGCATTGTATTGGGCTGTCAGCTGAGCCACTGTCTGGCGCCGATTTTGCTTTGCCAAGCGGGACAGTCTCCGACGTCCTTTTCTTTGATGACGCGTGGACGACCAACACCTTGGCGTGTACTGCTGATGTCACCGTTATTTATCCACTTTGCATGAATACTAACAACGGCAGATAGTGAACAATCTACCAGTCGTACAGTTTCGGTCATACTCGTTCCGAGTCTTCGGGCCATTACGATCTGCCCTCTATCAAATTCGCTTAGATCAGTAGCCTTTTCCATCACTCGCAAATGTAAGTGCAAGAATGATTACTTACCTTCTCCAGCAGCAATTAAATACCATTCTCACTTAACCAGGTGCCCTCCACGGCATCCAGACGAGTTCATTGAAAAATGTGGGGATGGTCATAATGTTTTGGCTCGTCAGTGTATATTACAAATGTAAATATTTCAGTTGATAAATTCGCAATTTCATTTTTTTGTTTTTGTTTTCACGTCTTTCAGCTAACTCTTTAGTCATTTTATGTTTGTTTTTTTTTGTTTTATGATTAAATTGTTTCCATTACTTTTTAAATAAAAATTGTTTAAAATAATTGTACTTATGAACCCTTAAAGATTGCAACCTATTTTTAATAACTGCCATTTTAAAAACTGATATTTTGAAATAGCGTATCTAGTATCTAGGAAATACGCGCGAACTTTCACGTTGGTACAGAACGCACGCCCTCTGGAAGGTTAATTAAATTTTGATTATACCAGAGTAACGCCACCTGTTAGTGAATTCAAGAAATGTTTCCATCAGGATTTCATAATATTTATACTGCACTAAGGATTCTATAACATTTCCAAAGGAAATCAAAAGCTTTAAAAGTAGGAAATAATTAATATAAAAAAATTTACTACAGTGCACTAATAAAGGTATTTTTATAAAATTCATTTTAGACGAAATTTGCGTTTAGATTTTTAAATATCAAGAATTATAATGTATTATACAAATCATATCTTTTTGAAACTATGATTAATTTTGGCATTTAGTTAACCCTTAAATGTTTTCCATCTAATCCAACATGAATACATAGTGACATACTTTAAAAAGAATAAATTAATTGGTTTTTAATTGATTATTATCTGAATTTATGCTTCTATTAACGGCAAATAAATATTGAATAAAAGATTTTGAAAACCAAATAAGTTCAAGGATATTCATTGGAAGAAATATGTGCTTTGACTGCAGAAGATCTGGAACACGATAAACATATCCTAGCTTGTGTTTTTCTCTTATGGGCCGAAACAGCTGTTGGAAACTTTTTAAGTCCTGCTTTTAGTATCTTTTCTGCTTTTTTGTGGAATAGAAAGATTAGTTTGATGAAGAAAAGCTATTTCTCTCGGCTTTTCAGGCTTTACGTTTTGTGTTGTTCTTTCTTTACGATAAAAATAAAGAGAAAAAAGTAAATGTAAGTTTTGGTCAAAGGCATCTTCATTCTCTAAAGGCTTTTATTTAACTCAAGGGAGAAGAAACAGAATATATATCCGTGTCTTTAAGATAAATAAAAACAGATTACGAACGCCTACTAGATATTTCCCCTTTTTTCTTGGGATCTTGTTTCTTTTCCATCCCTTATTTTTCCACTAAAGATTAGTTACATACTGTTTTTTGGTACTCCGCCTGAAATATTTGACGTAGAACAATTTTGCCATTTACACATTGTGCAATGGAATCATAATTTTTATTTAAAAACACATACGCAAGTTATATACATCTCTCTATTCCTCATGCGAGCCAAACAATCCAGATGTGTTTAAATATTAAAGGAATTTCATGATTAATGCTAAAATTAGACCGGACAAAGGATCTTAAAAAATGGGGCATTATTTTTATACAGGGTTAAATAATGGCCACCCCTACTTAACTTCAGAACGATGTCAGTCAAGAAAGTAGTGTCTAGGTTTAGTATAAAGTCTATGCGCTATGCGATGTGACCACTTACAGAGCCACCTAGAGGCAAACTCCGGAGTTAGCGTTCCTATCTAAAAAGCGGTGCAAAATAGGTTGTAGAGCGTCATCGGTTTTGTCCAAAAAGACACCGTTTGTATATTAATTCTAAGAACAGAACACTTAAAATGCACATTTGATTGTTCGCAATTTCCGAAATTGTGACATTACAAAACGTGTTAAAAAGAGAGAAAAAATTAGTTATCACTAGATACCTTTATTTTCGGTGTTTAAAGTGCTCTCTGTTATCCACAATACAGATTTGAGCCCTTATTTGAATTTTACTTTACACACGTTTTAGCATAGAGTTGGTGCGACAGCACAAGTAACAGTAATACGTCATCAAAAGTCCTGCAATGTTGGCGGATAGGTCGCATACACTTGCTGGTTTAGTTATTCTCTCAGGAAAAAAGTATAATGGGATCTCTTTTGTCCGGAACATCACATTTTCTGCTTTTGCCCATGTGTTATGACGTCACAATTTCAGAAAATGCGGAGAGACAAATTTGTATTTTAAGCGTTCTGTTCTTCGTGTTAATGTTCACAAGGTATCTTTTTGTACTAAATCAATAATGTTCTACAACTTTGCTGTTGACATTTCCCCTTATTTTGCACCACCGATTTTGAGATAGGGACGATAACTCCTGAGTTTACTACCAGCTGGCGCTGTAAGTAGTCTCATTGCAAAGCGCATATATGTTTTAATATACCTTTACACTAGTTTCTTGACTATATCTGCCGTCGTTCTGAAGCTAAGGTTGAGTATCCCTTATATAAGTGATCACCCTATACATATGTTTAACCTGGGAGCAGGCGCGCGAGAAAAAGGCAACGGGAGTAGGCGCGCAGGTTATCTCATACCCGAACGTTTTTCATCATTCCTTACAATCATAAATGGTGTGTAAAATAGTTTTTATAACAAAATTAAAGTAGAAAATGCATCTAATAACATTTTTAATGCAAAGAAAGCATATGCTCCATGCATATATATTTTTGACATTTTTCACAAATATATTGCGCCTTGCAGTCCTTCTTATTTGGGCATTCAACACACCTTTTGTAAACTGTTTTTGTCCTCTTATTAGGGGGTTCCATTTATTTTTATGGGTTTAATTTTTCTTTTACACATTTTGGAAGCATCGCTTGGTGGCTCCTATTCTCTCTGTAATCTTCGATAAGCTGCAAACCCAAATTCTTCAGGAAAGCGCGTCTGCTTTGGTATCAAGATGGTGGAGTTCTCGTTGATAGCAAAATTATTCTCGCATTTATAGCAGCAACGCTAAGTAGATCAAAATATATAACCATTGATCAACGTTTAACCAGACCAACGTTTAGTAGTGCGGAATGTTTTGATTCCTGTGCTGCCTGTTGCCCAAAGATCAGTAATGTTCACACGAGACGATTTGTGAACACCACAAATATATAGAAGTCCTATAAACGCCTTCATGCCAGCTTCAGTTGTATATTTCGCATCTTATTCTCGTGAGAAACGATCAGAAATTGAAGCAATGTAAATGTTAGTGTAGTTCACTAAATCTTTCACCACTTCATCAGACATCAGAAGTTTACAAGATTCTAGAGGTATACTAACATCTCTTGAAATAGCTGTGTTTCTAGGAAGTTTCATTATTATATTTTTTGCAGAAACTCGCACATTAGTTCGAAATTTCTCTTTTTCCATGTTGTTATTTTATCTTGTCTAACATAAAAATCATTTTCATTTGACGAATCTATATCTACTTCAATATCTGTGTCACGGTCTGTTCATGAATCATGATTACTATTATATTTTTCATCATCATCAGTTTCTTCTTCGTCATCAAATAAACTTTCTTCATCCGTCGAAACTGTATCAAACAAAGTTTTCCAATGCTTCATTTCTTCGTCGGACGTGAGATAACGAGCCATATTTGCAAGGCGCCTGACTGCGATGACGGAAAAATATCTGAGTGGCAAGGATGGGCGCACTGGGTATAATATACCCAAAACACAAAATACCGGAATTTCTATTTTTAGAATTCGCCTGCCAACCTGGCCTGTCCAAGGTCATGACCCTACATTCAGCTATACCGAGACTGTTCCACTTTTAAATGAGGGGTCGGTAAATAGACAGAACAAAAGATGGGCGTGGGTATGTCACACCCTGCGCGCCCGTTTCCGGGTTAAAATCGTTATGAAAAAACTGAGTCCGAAATACATTGACACATTCAAGTTCATAAGAAATAAAGTGACTCAAAAAATGGCGACACGAAATTATTTTCGGAATTTATTTACCAAATAAAGCTTGCACACCAGAATGAACACCACACTTTTTGCCTGAAGGCTACGTGTGAAGGGAGTTGCGTTTTTGTTTACTTCTTTATTCAATACTCCCATACTAAATGACAGAAATGATTAAAAACTGAAGTGCATTAAATAAAAATTCAGTTTTAGACCTATTAAAGTTTGAAATTCCAGCATTTGTTTGACACGAGGAGGAGCAAAATCATTAAATTAGATGAAAGATTAAGTTGGAACATTGTGGAAGCTAAGATTATCATATATTTTATGCTTTCTTTTGTTACTTGAAAAATGCTAGAAGAAAACTTTCATTCGTTGAATTTCCAAACACAATAAAACATTTATTGGCGTAAACAACAAGCACAGCCCCAATTTACTATTTTTTCTGATTTGGCAAAAATTAATGTTACTTTTTCATTCTTAAAGAATTCTGGTACTACCTGCTATTTCTCTGGAAGTACAATTTTTTTGAGGTTAGAAGAAATTTCTTTTAGACAGATCCTGCCGTTGTCTAATAAACAGTTGCTTAGAATTCTCTCATTTGCATTTTTGTTCTTTAAAAATTGATATTTTTACTACTACCCTTTTGTAAAGTATATGATTGTTTAGAAACATAACGGCGAAATGATGAATCGAAGCAAGATACCTGAGTACATACTAAGAATAATACTACTATTGCAGTGCTTTCCTTGAAGTTTATCAATAATCTCAGATTTCCTTTTTGGTTTTGCTTAAACCCTGGAAACTTATAAAATAATTCGCTTGGTTTACTGATTTACTATAGCTGGCAATAAAAGAAATCATTACCATTTCTATTCTGAGAGTACTACCAGTAGAAAATTTTAATGAGGATTTAAAAAGTTCAAAACTATCCTCCATTTGATGATTGTGTGCCAATGTTAAATGCAGCAATGGAATCTGATATTATATATAATAAATCCATTCCCTTTTGTAAATTGATAACATATAACATGAATAAGAATTTAAATTCAAAGTAAAATTTAATAAGTGACTTATTACGAATATAACCAATTATTTCAGATAAATACTTCTGTATTTCAAGCTGCTACGAATCTCCAAATTTAAGAGTTTTAACATCAATACGAACTTACTCATATTACGCCTGTCATATTGCATTATATTTGGTTCGGTGCTTGAAAAGTATGCTGGCTCCATAATTTGGACAATCCTATGATTCCAACGCTTCGACTAAAGTATTTGCTACAAAAAGGGCCGGCCGGAGGGCGGTACAAACTGTACGGCCCCACTATGCCCCGCGTTTTCTAAAGGCTCCGCGCAGTTGATTGATTTTGCAAATTAAAAATACATTCTATTTTTTTTATTTTAATCAGCATATACATGCATTTGAATATAATCACGCGATATGTGCACATTTCATGTCGACCGATCAAAGGCAAAGTTGGGGGCTTTGAATCTCACTACATAGCCAAATCAGCGTAAGAAAAGTAAAAAAAAGATGTTTCATTATGCTTGCGTTGTAACGGATGATAGTACATCGAACTTTTGGTGGGGAAATAAATAAAATATTCGTATTTAAAGGGAATACAAATGCTTAATATAATATATTACTGAAAATTACTAAATAATATATTTCATTGTTCTTTGTTGTAATCATACTACTAAACATTGATCTTTTTTCTATTAATTTTGGACTATTTCTATTAATTTTTTTATTAATTATTTTTCTATTAATTTTTATTTTTTCGGAATATGAGTAGAGACAGAGATGCTGGAAGGAAACACATGCGTGGATCTGATAAATTTAAGAAAAACAGAGAAAAAGAAAGACAATTGCTGAAAACAGGAGGAACTCCCTTGCTGAATTTTTAACAACCGAAAATGCCCAACAAACTGACGAATATATAATTAACAATTATTGAAAAATCAAAATCGCGGATCTCAAATTACACTGTATGGCATTCGTGGAAACAATCATAATCATAAATTCCCAATGCAATAAAATATTTTGTTTCACGAAATCAGTTTCAAGGCCCCGCAAATCAACTTTGCACCAGGCCCCGCTTTTGTTCGGGCCGACCCTGGTTACAAAATTACCTATAAGCTGTCATTATGCTTCCCGAAAACCACACGGGACAACACATAATTTTTTCCACAAACAATATAAGAGCAAAATCGCAGTTTCATATAGACGAAAACAAAATAATGCAGCAAGGTGGCAAAGGGTGAATGTACATTTGTGTACTCACGTTTGCTTCTCCATATCCCAAGCCTCTGTACTATCAGATATCCAAGGATTGGAATATTCTGGTGGAGTGAGGAACGGGTCATATTCCACGTATTGCTCATAGTAATGAATGTACCTGCAAGGAAAATACCAGAGTCAAGATTTGAACGTTCATTTTCAAAATGATTGCACCACTGCCTTCGAAACAGGAAAGCTACCCGGTACTACAGACCGCATGAAACTGCTGTACGAGGATGTGGATCAATTTGTCTTTACTCTCGATCTGACATTTAGTAATTACCTATTGCCGAAAGCCGATGAACCCTTGTGGGTAATCAAATTTGCCCGAGATAATCCGGTTAGGGCATCGAGCGTCAGGCGGGATTGTTTAATGAAAAGGGTAAATAGAATCTTGGTTCAAATAACTGTAGGTGGTGAAATTTACGACGAGAATGTGATCTGGGAAAAGTTTATTTCTAAAGAATGAAAGTTTATTTGACGTTAAAAAGTGCCAAAAGATAAAGAGAATTTTGCTTTTGATGTTTAATTAATTTTATGACCGTATTAAGAATGACTGATTCTGGATAATTAGAACCAGTGTGAGAAGGTATGCTGGATTCATTGCAGTTTCAAAGATGAGTTTTAGATAGTGTGTTCAAAAAGATGCCATGGGAGATAGAGAAATTATGAATATCAGTTTCTTTTTAAGTTTAAGAAGAAATGCCATTGATAGATTATAGATTCTCTAACCTTTACCACTTCGTATATAATTCCATGTCTGATTCAAGCACAGAATAAGAGAATTTTTTAAATTTTAATCAGTAATTAAGTCAATAAAGCAATTGGTTAAAAAGATAATAATCTCTTGGCCATGCTTATGTGAATTGGTTGTCCTTTATGATCTTATATGGATTCCAATAACAATAAATTCCTCTAAAATGAAGTCATCAAATTAAGATGTCGAGTAACTTCGAGAGTTTAGTATAATTTTGCCCCTCATAGAAAATGAGATTAAAAGAAGAAATTCTTTTAAATTATTTTTTGAAAAGTAAATTATATTAGCATATTAAAACGTTTTCTGTTTGCCTTTAATGTTATGAAATAATTTTACTTTATATCAGCATAAATTACGGGAAAATGATATAGATATCAATATATCGATCAACTGTGAAAAAGCTGCCGTCAAACAATATACTGGAATTTTACATGAGATGAGCCTGGAGTGAGCTTTTTTAAGCCTATCGCCTGTAAGATAAGCATTGCATTGTCTGTTCATCAAGACAGCTCGAATGCTTTCTCCAGTTGTAATTACTGAAACTGATATCGTCACACTAAAATTCAGAAATATATTTGATTTGAATCTTTTTGTATAAAATGAAAGAAAAAGAGTCTCGCATTGTGCAACTGTTTTCCCAGTGAACAATTCATATATAAGATAAGCTTTTAAAAATTCAATAAGTTTCAAGTAATTTTAAAACTTTTAAAAGTAATTTTAATACATTAATCGGATCATGAAGAATAATGAAAAAATCTTGATAAATATATTTTTAGAATCTCAAGTGATTTATTTTATGAGAAAGAAATATGGTGGAAGAAATGCAAGTAATAAAATAATAATAACTCGCTTTTAGAGTTATTTTTGCAACTAGAGAGTAGCAAACTATGAAGTAGCACTAGGCCAACCTTATGAGCTTCTTGACGACAGCTAAAATATTAATAATTCCATAAAAGAATATTTTATGATCTAAAAATACCTATGTTATATCCCTGCCCGCAGGTGTTTCTGTTTGAATGTACTTCTCGATTTCACTTTCCTTTCATAACCTTCAAAACTCAAAATTTAATCTAAAATCTCTGAATATTTTAATACAAGGATAAAATCTTAACAGAAGAATATCTTAATAAAGGACTACTTTTCCAAAAAACAAACTCTTTCATTTTGAAATCGTTTCATTATGGTAACCATTTAATACAATTAAAACTTATTTTCGACTGACAAGGGAATTCATGAAAGAAATTAGTAAGTCACTGGAATTTCAGAAAATCCCTACTTTCTGATTGCTTAAGTAGTGTTATAAATGAATTCCTTAAATTCCATTTTAATTCCTGAAATCCCATGCTCCTAGCACTAACGATAATAGATTCTTTGTAACGTGTTTATGAATTAATGAGAGAAACGAGATTAAAATCTTAACAAATAAAGGTACTTACGTATTAACGCCACCGAGGCTACAGATTGACGGTAATGCGCCAATAAAGAGCAATCTTGTTTACAAAAACCGCCAAATTGGCGGCACTTAAAAACCACCAAATCTGTAGCTGCGGTGGCGTTGGCGGCACTTAAAAACCGCCAAATTGGCGTTAATACGTAAGTACAAAAACCGCCAAATTGGCGGCACTTAAAAACCGCCAAATTGGCGTTAATACGTAAGTACAAACACCGCCAAATTATCGCCACTTAAAAACCGGCAAATTGGCGCCACTTAAAAACCGTCAAATTGGCGTTAATACGTAAGTACAAACACCGCCAAATTGGCGCCACTTAAAATCCGCCCAATTGGTGTTAATACGTAAGTACAAAAACCGCCAAATTGGCGTTAATACGTAAGTACAAAAACAACCAAAATTTGGCGAAACTCAAAAACCGCCAAATCTGTAGCTTCGGTGGCGTTAATACGTAAGTACCCAAATAAACTTCATTAATAAATGAAAGATATCAGTTTAACGAGAAATCGAATTTTTCCCAAATTTCAATGAATTACAGAACCTTAAAAGTTTGACTTTAATTCTGAGATTTGTTGTAGTTAGCATAGAATGAACTAACATACAAAAGATTTGTACAAAATATATCAACAATTTCATGAGGTTAGAGACCAGCCTGCATGGCGTACTCTTCCTCATAAAGTTTGATACATGGCATGCTTTCAATAACAATTTGTGATGAAACTAGAAAAAAATTTTACTTACGATTCGCACACTTTGGACGTTTTTACATTTCCTCTGTCAATTTTACTTTTTAAAGCTCTTATCTAGAAAGAGAAAGGGAAAGAAATTGAGTTGTTTCAGAAACTCATTCATCATCAATGTAATATTTTCTTTAAAATATGGAAATGTAAAGAGATGAGACATTATTTCTTATTTATATTGGGGCACGATATGTCAGATGAAGATATTGGATTATTTTTCAAAGATGAAATCTTAGGCGATGCATCTTATTTCAAAGCAGCTGTTAGACCCACTGTTGCTCAGGATGAAAATACTTTCATGTCTAGTATTTTTATTGCAAAAAAATAATATATAAAATATTAAGAAACATAAAATCATCTTATTGTCTGCGAAATGTTTTATTAAAATGGATGAAAATACTTTCATTTCAAGTAATTTTATTGTGAAAATGAATATATAAAATATTATAAAATCATTTTATCGTTTTCGAATTTTTTAATTCAAATAGATGAATATAGTTTCATGTATATTATTTTTATTGTTAAAAAGCAATGTATAAAATATTATAAAACATAAAATCATCTTATCTTCTGCAAATTTTAAAATTAAAATGAAAATATCAGCTTGAAACAGTTTTTTCCTAAGTTGTGATAAAAAATTAACTATTGTTCTAATTTTAAATAGTTATAATTCTATGAAAATCACAAAAATACTAAATACGTCAGGATACTACAGTTCACTTCTATTAAATTTAAGACAATGTTAAATTAATATATTCAAACATCCTTGCAATTGGCGGAAAACGATGTTTACTAAAAACCAAGAGTTTAAATATATTTAAAAAACTAAAAATAAATGTTTATTTCGGATGAAGTTAATTTGATTTTTCTTCTACACATCCAACTGTTTCAATTTGCTAGGTTTAAGTTCATTTAACTTAATTCATTTATTTAGATGTTGAGCCATCAAGAAAGTAGTCTCCAATAAAAACTTTATTTCCCGTGGCTTAATTTCATTTTATTGGCCAGGAAAAGAATACAAATGTGAACGTTTCTATAACTTAAAAAATATCTTATTTTAAAGCTTTTGTATAAACCAAAAGTAGCGAAATTTTCAATGATCAAATTAAACTAGTAATTCTCTGCAAAATAAAATCATTATTTGCATTAATGTTTGTGATATTTGAATATCAATTACGTAAAGATAAAAACTGTAATTAAGTAAAAGAAAAACAAATATACTTTAAAATCTCAAAACTGTTTTACATTTAAATGCACTTTTTGAAAGGTCATATTAGCTTTTTTCTTAATTTATATAAAGGGTAAATTCTAGTGTAGATGACATTCTTTAAAATAGTAATTTGTTTTAACAAAATACAGACGCAATCATTGAGACATATCAGTTAATAATACTAATATATTTAAAATATTTAGATTTTTATTAGAAGATCAGTAATTATAAAACTCTTTCTTCCATAAAATTTTTTTATTATATTTAATTTATACAGAGCTCACACTGGTAGAAATAATAGTAGATTTTAATAATTCACATAAATGAAAATGTTGAGATTGACTAAAGAAAATAACTAAATAAGTGAACAGTCATTTTTTTATTTAAAATTTCGAAAATGATTATATTTTTTGCAATAGGTTTATATACAAATACAAAAGTTAAATTGCATTGCAAAATTTTGAATTCTTCAGAAAAAATTAAAATCGTGTATATGGAATGAAGCAGATTCATAATATTATATCACTGTGTAAATTGAAATTATGAGCAGTATTTCAATTACACTATCTTTCATGACAAAGCAGTAGAAATTTCGTTGATGAACTAACAACAAACAAATATAAAACATAGTAATTATATACTAGTAGGGTTTTTTATACAGATGTAAGTAAAGAAATTATACGTGAAATTAATTTCTATTCGTTAAATTCATTCACTTATTTTAACTAGAGTACAATTTGAAAACTGTTCTGTCGTTCCATTTCGAAATAAATTTTTGTGTAATTCATTGACTATTGTCCTTTTATTTATCTTTCTAGAATCATGTAGTGTTGCAAGCCTTTTGTCCGGAAAGTCACAGAATTAGTTTAGGGGACATACGACTGTTAAATTTCGAAAATTTTCGATTTTTTGAAAAAAAATATAAATTATGCACCAATTATTTTTGAACAATTTAAAATAATTCGCGTTAAAAAAATTCCAATAATTATGAAAATTTTGATGGAAATAGTATTAGCTGTTCAACGTAAACATTGAAAAGCGCAATGTCTTTAAAGCACTGTATCTCAAAATGTGTTTTTTCGATATTGCGCGCGCATTATCTCAAGAACTATTGAATATTTTTACATAAAATTTTTACTGAATATGTATTACGCCATGTTCTACAAATTAAACCACAATTTTTGTACATTTTCTCTCCAAAGAAGTTTTGTTGGGGGATAGAAACGTGGAGATTTTTAACACTTTATTTTAAATTGGTATATAAAATATAAATTAAATTTATATGTAAATAAATTGTGGTTCAATTTCTTAAACAGACTGTTTGGATTATTAAAATACTCAAAAAAAAGACAAATATTCTATCCATAATCATGTGCGCTAGGTGACTATTTCATTTTTTTTCTAAAATTTATATCCATATTTATTACTCTCTCAAAGAAATAGATACAAATATTAAGGTTTGAAAATATGTGTACTATAACAGAAAGAATAGATCTATTTCTAGAAAATAAAAGTAAGTTTTGAAATGTATTGTTTCAGAGATATAATGTATTGAATTTGACAGTTTCCCCTAATTTTTCGAGGTTTAAGAGTCGTATGTCCCCTTAAAAGAATTCAAAGCTGAAGCTCTTCAAATTCGGAATATATAAACAAAACATTCGCTTCAATTTATTTCTGCATCACTAGAAATGAATCGATTCAAGCATTATTTTGAGCCCGAAAATGCTATCTTTCTGTTAAAATCGAGATGTTTTCGAACATGTATCAGAGTTCCATATCGATTTTGCATTAGACATAAAGAGGAAAAGTAAAAATTAATATCATGGCAGTTACTCATATTGGGCAACTTTACAGTTTTCTAGAAACGATTTTGAGAAAAAATGTCGAAAACTGTTTATTTTTAAAAAATTTCAGTGGATTGTTGTAGATTTTCTGCATAAAATTATTAGGAAGGAAGCATAAACTGCTACCAAGAAAAACGATTAATGTTTCGTTAGAAATAATTACCAATTCAAAAATTATTTTTTAAATATAAAGTTTCAGCCTTTCTCAGCCCTGATAAACTATCGGGAACTGTCGAAATAAAATGTGGAGAATTATCTGTTCTAGAAGCAATAAAAATAGTTTTCTAACGTAACGTCAGTTAGATAAACTGCTGCTCTTTTATTATAAATCCGTCAGAATTCACATTTCGAAGTTCAGGAAGTTATTTCGAGCCAATTGTGAGAGTGCTATAATGAGTAGGAGCTAACTTAATAGCCCCATTCTTGATCATAAACTTCCTAAAGGGTCGATGTATCATCAACTTACAACGGGATAATGGACTATTTGTGTGATAACTGGATTGGATTCTTCGTGTTATCTTTTTCTCGATACGAAGAAAGGGTCGTTATGTTTCCTCATTTGAGAATCATAAAACTGAAAACTGCTGCTATGCTCTAGAAAAAAATCATTTTAAAAGCATCCACATGAGATGTGCAATTATCTTCAAGACACGGTAATACTTAGGGTTAATTGAAATAATGGAACTTCAATCCATATCTGTTGAAAGATTTTTGAATTTTTCTGTTCTGTTTAAAGGTTTCTATTTTTGGTGTCCATGAACACATTTTGAATGATATTCCACGAATAATACAGGAAAGCCACATTAAATACATTTTGATGGTTATTAATTTTCAAAATACACTATGTTATCAAAAGTATCCATATATTTCATGATTTGAATTTTTTTCGAATTTCTGCTGAAAGGTAGGCGGAGCTGCACTTCAACTTTGACCGAGTGATGAATAAGATTGAGCTCACATTTTAAATCGAAGATTCGGTCACAAGAGCTTTAACTGATCATAAATTGATGAAGGAGAAAATGATTTCGTCTCACCTCGTTCCACAGAAAGCTGATAATGATTTGAAATTTTCACTACTAGTTTTGTATTTATATGTGCTTTGCTTGCATGCATTTTTCTAAAAACAGTTTGTATATTCGGTAAGATATAAAGGTTTCCTTAAAAAATCTCGAATTTCCCCGCAAGTTTTTTTTTATAACATGTAGATTTGTAAACCAAATTTTACGAAATATTTCAATCGTCCAAATTTAGCGAATATTTATTTTAAAATTTGAAGTACTAAATCTTTTGAATGATAAAGGAAATATGAGTATTTGTAGTAAATAATATTTTACTGTGCATGTGCGAAACGCAGTATAATTTTACTTTTAAAATTTGAAACCCAGATATATAGGGCAAATTACATAAAAACTTCAATTGAAAAGGATTAAGATTTAGAAGAACATCGGCATTGCTGGAAACAGAATTTCTGTTTATGTCTAAGAGAAACAAAATAAAGAAGGGTTTTCTACGAATTGTTTAAACTTGAATTTTCGAATAATTTCATAGAATTTTATAAAAATTGAATATTCTGAGAACGAAAGCACACTTATGAATAAAACACATAATTTAGATTGCAGTTCTATGATTTCTATTCAAAGATTCCCGTTTAAAATATATCAATTTGTACACAAACTTTCATCATTTTGATCGAAGTTCAAATGCAGTTCCTTGAGCCATTCATCAGAAATTGGAAAAAAATGTGCAAATCCAAAAGAGTCCGGATACTTTTGATCTTATAGTGTATATCCATGGTACTTGGTTTAATGTATATAAAACTGTGTTTGTAAATAATTAAAATATTAAATAAACATTTCACCACATCCAGGATAAAGCCTACAGAAAGTCAATTTTCGTGAAAAATTACGACTTTCGAAAAAAATTGAAACACGCAATTTTACTTATCTTATACATAAAAAATATTTCTTGCAAGAAGTGATTTGATGTTAACAGACGAAATAATACCCGAAATTTAGCCAGTTTCCTTTCTTTAATAATATTAAGAAAGGAATTAATTATTATAATATTACTTAATAACATTACTTAATATTATTATTATTTAATAATATTTATCTTATTTCGAAGTAGCACGAGGGCTGTGTTTGTGAAGGAAACTTTGAACTGAAAATTTAGCTAATGATTTTCTCGTATCTAGTACATTTTGAACTTCATGTCATTCTTACACTTCATGAAGACGTTCAGTAGCCTAGTGGGTTGAAGCTATTTTGGTTACAATGCATATATCAAGTCTATAATGAATTATTTCCAAACCTGGTGAAACATTGGACATGGAGGCACATGAACAAGATCCTCTATAAACACCCACGAAGAAATCCTGAGCTATAAAATTTGGTTATCATGATAGCCAAGATAGCAATTCTTTATCGTCATCAGATAAGTTACGAATCCGCCGATATGGTTACACGTAATTCAGGTGATGCCTCCATCCAAACCGACTATCACTGATTTTAAAGACCGTATCACAGCTGTTATTGCCAGCATGACATAACACCAGTGAAGCAGATTCCAGCATCGGCGTTATATCCAGCATCGAAAGAGACATGTTCGTAAAGCTTGGCAAGATCTACATTACAAACTTGATGTATATATGCACCAAAAGTAACGCATATGGAACATCTATGATGCTCCCATTTAAAACTTGAGCATTATGTCTCTTGAAATCTGTATCTTCCAAATAAATAGAGAAACTTCTTTCTGCATACTAAAGCCTTGAAATCAGGGCATTCATTTCGGCTTAAGCTGTGTATATAAAAAATTAATTTCAGAATAAAGAAGAATTCCGATACAAAAATACAATTTCCGAAAAAGTTTTAATTAAACAAAAGACTAAAGCCGAAAACATTCATATACATTTCGGGAAAAACTGCAAAGTAGCCAATATTCCTGAGTTGTAAGTTGTCTTTTTAGTTTTTGTGACGTATTTTATATTTAGTATTTTTTTCTATATGAAGGAGCTACACAAGTTAAAATAAGGAATTTTTTTAATTAAAAAAATATTTTTTTTATTCGTTTCATCGTAAGCGAAAACATACTACTGAGCTGCGATTTTTCTATGCACTATGAAAATATACTATGAAAACAATTCTCGTAATGTTGAAAAACAAGTATGGTACTTTTTTATTGCCATTTCTAGTGCGTTTTAAAATTAGGAATGAAAACCGAAGGATTTTTTCTAAATTAAATTACGCCACTTTTCTTTTTCTATCAACCCCTTCCTTCCTGCTAAGAATACTAATTGCCTATTTACTTAACGAGATCATTTTTTGTGCCCTTTCAAAGCCGAATTAGAAAATAATCCATGATTTTAGCGCAACGAAGGTTTTATCTATTGATTTTGAGAACTTAAATTGGAGTTGCTTTCCACTTTGGAAAAAATGGCTGACACGAAATTTTTAGTTCTCGAAGATTCTTGAACCGGGGATAAAACGCTGAAATAGTTTCTGACAAAATGGGGAAAGGAATCTGGTTGTACTCAATTGTTCATCTCGTGAAGTGTTAGGGAACTTCAGATGAAATATAGTCTTCTCTTGACAGTAAGGTGAAAGTAGTGCATTTTTAAATGAGTTAAATGAGAAATGGATGGCACAGATCAGTTCTGCTCTATTTTGATTCCATTACTTTTGTAAGAATAGTGACGATTCTTTACTGGAAAAAGTACTTGTTTTGTTGAGGAAAAAAGAGGAATTACAGAAATTTCTTATCCACTATAAATTTTACACGAAACAGTTTGAATTGAAATGATCGTACTTCTGCTCCTGCAACTTATTTATTGTTGAATCTCGCATAGTTTGATATTTGGTTATCATTACCATTAGTATCAATTTTCCAATAATGTTAATTTCCGAATACTCTCAGTTTTTAAAATAATTCACTTTTTTTAGAGTTGTTAAGAATATTTTCTGTTAGAAGGAAAACCACAAGGAAGAATACAAATACAAATGCATAAATTTACTATAGAAAATATATATGAAAATTAACAAAATTACTGTTGAACACTTTTACAATTAACTGAGTTATTTACTTAATATGTACAAGAGAAATAAATAATGTCACTATTAAACAATTTAAATGTCGTTATTTTTAAAAATACGTTAAGCGCAAAAGTTAAACTTCGTGACTCTTCGCATGCAGCATAATAGCTCAAATTTCACATTAGGTACTGATTGGAAAAGTAAAATCTTCATTACTAATATAATAGCCCAGATCTGTCTCTCGGTAACGCACTGATGTCGCCAACAATAAAACACATGCCATAGCACTGCTAGACGTTAAACAGCATTATTTCATTGTTAGAGCACCTAAATTTCAGTAATTTTAAATGTAAAAGAGTAATTGTCATTCTAATTTCAAATTTAATAGCTCGAAAATAGTGAAATAAAATTTTCTATAGATTGATATAAAATTTATCTCGCTAGGATCAATAGTTCCCGAGAAATTTTAAATTATATTAATCATATATTTCAAATTAATTTCCGTTTTTTAATAGAAAGTCACGTCAGTGGTATGTCATGCGCGTGATAGAGTTTGGACGCCACGATGCATCTGATTATTTATTGCAATCGTGATGATGTAATTTGATAATATTTTCTGACAAGCAGAGAAGTAATTTTGATTAGAATTTCAGAAAAAAATTCCTTTGAAATTTTAACTTTTGACTTACGTTCGACAAGCTAAGAATTTCATGGTTATTGAACTATAATAAAATTGTTAAACAACGAAAAGTACTTCACACGGAATGCTGTTCACCAAAAGGTTTTTTTGAATAAAGAAATATGTAAATAAAAAATATATTTCCTGTCATAAAACATATGTTTATTTTATTTGTTTTCAATCAATGTTAAACAATTCTCTCGCATATATATTTTTTAAAACACGTCAAATTTGACGGGAAATCTCTCGAATGAAGAGGCAATTTGCACCCATCATACCATGACGAGTGATTTTCTAGTTATTTAAGAAACGTTGTAAGCATTATTTAAAGTAGTAGTATTTAAGCGTTGTATGGCGTGAAACGTTTCATCACAACATTAAACAAATAGGATATACATTTTCCAACCAGGAGTTTCTTGAAATATACTATACAGTTTGGAAATGTATCGTTCATTTTTCTTGTTTTTTGTGATCAGTATAATCGGGTTAAATCTGGTCGCAACTGATCTTTTATTAAGGTGTCTTTTCGAAAAAATAAGTAAAAAGTAACGAAAATTCCCGATACTCTAAGCTTTTCCAATAGGGGGAGCGTAAGCTGAGGAGGAGAGGATAAGTGCATGCACCTAGTGGCTTTTATCTTATAAAGGATAATGTAAGTAAAATACAGATTTTATAACTTTACGCAATGTTCTTTATTTAACTATGAATCCATAAATCTAGACTACAGGATTTCTTCTCTAATCATTTAAGTAAGAAAAATAAAACTAAAAAAAATGAAAATTGTGTATTCTTGGCCTACCTGAAGGCTAAGAGTAAGCAGGTAGGGTGTCTAAGGTTCTGGTCTAACAATAGTATAATGTTAATATAAATACATAACAGGCTCTTCAATCCTCCTGCCACGACTCTTTGCACAATCCATATTAAATCCAGATTCCATGACAGCAATTCACATATCCTTAAGAAATATTTAAGGTAGCATCATCAACAGAAACCATAGGCTGAACTAGTTGATGCTTGTTTGTCGTCATATCAAAAAGTCAATCCTTTCTTTAGGTTTTGTTTCTGTTTTTCTTGTTCTAAAATTACCCTCTCACTACTCATACTTCATTTTTAAGGAAATTCTGTATATTCTTTTTTTATCGTTTTCATTTTCTGACTTAAGCGCAAGTCTACTTTTTTCCTGGTTCCAATTATATTTTTCTTTTTGTTTTGGTAACTGTAAAATTGAACTAATTCTAACATTACTTTTACTGCAGGTGAACTTTTCTGTAGGCTTAAGCATCGCTTAAAAGAAGACAAAGAGCTGAAAAGATAAAAGAAAGTAGGCCTATAAGCCGACAATTTTAATTTTTTTCACTGGGCGCACTCATTGATCCCGAATTCTCGATCCAATTCGCTTTTACTCCTGCCATCCTCCAACTTGGGATTAATCTCTTCAGTTATTTCAGCATGACAGTTTTCTATCTCTTTTCTTTTTATAAGGCGATATTTACTAATAAATGAGTTTCTAAAACAAGTTATAAAACATCACGGTATACTACAAGTTTGAGAGAAACATTTAAACAGGCTAAAGACAATATTCTGTACAGCTAAAACTGAATAAACAGAATCATGACAAGATGAAACTATTTCGTAGTAAAATATAACTTTTGTATTCCAATAAAATATTACAGCAGAGCTATTCATTTATATACAATTGTTTATTACCTTCATAAAAAAAACTTTACAAGAAAAAAAATTAAGTAAAAATTAACGATAGCTTAGAGAGTCTAAGCGAACACAGTGAGAAAACGCGGCGAACTCTTTGCCTCCTCATTAGCTCTTGACTAAACTGCCTCTCGGTGTCAACAGGCCGTAGATAAATAAATTCAATCTACACCAACTTGCAGTTTATGATATGTGCTATAATTTTAAATAGGCCTTTAAAAATTTAGTTCAATTTATATAATGACAAACTCTTACGTTCTAGGATATTAGAAAAGGAAGAAAAGTGAATTTTTCCTTGTAAGTGGGAAACGAAGTGCAGCAAACCTATAGTAATACGTCGTATTTTAACATAATAGCAACACCACTGAAAGGTCACAGTGGTGATTCTCTGCAGTCTTGCCAACAATTTACTGCGTACTCTTAGCCGCCAGCGTACTTTTACCCACCGTTCCCCTAACTGTTAGTATCATATCATAAATTTTAAATAAAGTTTTTCTGGAGGTCCAATAATATGAAAATGTTCTAAAAATTATTCTAAAATTATTCTTCTATTGTTCTGAAAAAAGTTCTAAAAATTATTTTTTCTTAAATATTTAGACATTTGAACTGAAATACGAAAACAATACTTTGGCTGGTTTCGAGACATATTTCAACTTTTTTTCCGGATGAAATCATTAAAAAACATACCAGTTTAAAATTAATTTAAACAATCTTGATCACCATCATAGTGGACCAAAAAACCCTACGACGTATAGTATTTCGTCTTTAAAACTGAATGTAGGCATAATTTTTAAACTCTAACAGATCATTATCCTAATTGTCGCAACAGTTACAGAAAAATTTAAATAAAAATTCAGTCGCTTAACAGGCAATATTTCTTAATTTTTTAAAACTCTTATACAAACATAAGATCGTATATTCCTACCAGATGTGAAAAAAATTCAGAAATATTCTTTATTGGTTGCTCAAAACTGAGTATTTTCTTCCTCTTTGAAATTTCAAAAAATTGAGACAGGCAGTGTTGCTTATTAAACGACGAAATGTACCTATTTCCCACTTAAGTTGGAATCAGAATTAGAGAATTGAGAATACATTTTATTCGGAACTTTATCCCATTTTCGTCTAATAAAAATTATTTTAATTACTTATTCTGCCAATTTATATCTAAACGCTTATGGGGAAGTTAAACAATCCTCTAAATCTTCTGGGAATTCGGAAATTAACAAGCTTCGTTATCTTATCTGAAACGCAATAACTTCATCGACTTTTATTCCATAAGTCCAATATTAACGAGAAGTCAGACGCAGTAAAAGCGTGAACATTAAAGCAAAGGGAATTTAGAAGGTTCTATTCTTCATAATGATTCCCCTAACCATATTCTTGTTAGGGAAATCATTATGATTTCATCTTTCTTTGATTATAATTCGGACTAAATTTTTATAGCATTAAAAGTGTTTGAATTGCCTCATTTTAAGAAACAGTTTCATTTCAACCGCATCATCAAAAATGCAAAGTGTAGTGAAAGAAAATAAAAGTCTAGTTGTAATGTTTTGGTTAGATCGACTCATTTCGTTTCATAAATCTTTCAAGTATTTAGTTGAAACGTTTCTTGACTAAGCGGCATATTTTTTTTCCTTCCATTCAATATTAGTCTTTTTTTTCAACATTTAGAATGATGAGCGTCTCAATGTTTTTCACTACATTAGTGAGACAGACATGATTGATCTTTTGAGAGAACTCAACTTGATATCACAGATGTTTTGAATTAACATAATATATTGAGTTGAAAAACTTTGAAAATGGCCATTTTTAATAGATTAGCCACTTCTGTCATAAACACTTTGTTTAAATCTATGTGAACTTTCAGTAGTTTCGATATATACATATGGACTTTGACACAAACATGAAGATGTTAGCCACTTGAAATGAAGAATCTTTAAAGTTCAGCGGCGATTAACATTTGGATCCTTAATTAAACTTTTTTCCCAAAATCTTAAAGTTCTACTTTTTAAAATGAGAAGGCTTTCCAATTTTTCGCATGGGTATCCATAATGGCAATATTCAAATAATTCTGGAATAGTTCAGTACCTTTATCATCTGGTTTAGCTGCTAAAACTTACCACAACCTGAAACATGACATAAATGTTTAATTGCATTTACCTTTCAATCGACAGCTCTAAACTTCTTAATTTTTAATTAATTAAATTTTCTTTAATGCTATCAATCCCAGTCCCATTCCTTTTTTCTTGTTAATTCTTGTCCCTTGCGATGAATATTAAATTATTATTTAATATGTTATTTCATGTTATTTTATCATGTAATTTTAAATTATTAGTTATGATTATATTTTTTTCTCATTTTTTTCAGGTCTTTGCGGCTGCCTAAGGAGACGATTTCACAAGTTGTGTGTCACTAACAATATGTCACATGTTAAATACTTTAATTAAAAAATTAAAAAACATTAAAAAAAGAAAAAAACTAGAAAAAATATATATAAGAAACAGAAGAAGTAATCAACAATGATAACCATACAACGTTTTGCACGCCAAACGCAACAGCATTTAGTGATTGCATCAACTACATTATTTTGTATTTATTAGAATATGCCGCATATGCTCCATTTTTAATTAATTCAAAAAATTGTAATAATTTGCAAAATTTTATTAATTGTAACTGTTAAATACTTTACTTTACACTACGATACACCCTTGACTTCAGAGATAGAAATCTCCGGTTTTCAGTTTGGATGGGAGTGCGTGGAAACTAACTTTTTAACTTTTAACTTTTAAAAAAATATATTACAGACAGTGTTGAAACATGGACGAAATACATATGAGAATTATAAAAGCAATGGAAAATAAGCTATTTACGGGTGAAAAGAAAAACTCGTATAGAAGAAACAGTTTTAAGATAGGCCCCAAAAATTTACTGCTTTAAAAATCTTTTAGGAGGACTGATTAGGGTCCATGGTATTCAACTCTAGAGGGTAGGGGTCCATCAGTCTTGGTGAGGGAGTGACCCCTTTTCGGCGGATACGCATATATATGAATGCTGAAGCCGGAATATGTAGAGATAGCTGGGAAAAGGACCATGGCTCGTAGTGAAAAAGATGGATACTCTTCACCATGAGGCTTGGGTTAGAGAGACTTTAGGGATTATAATAAAGATAGCTCTCCAGATGTCGCCTCAATCCCAGTCTTGTTTCTGTTTATTGAAAGAGAGTTTCCTAAGTACTTTTTTCAGATGACATTTCGGGGTCTGAAGATAGAGTTGAGTCCCTTCTTTAGTAGCATGTTTGGCAAGATTGTCTGCTGCCTCGTTACCGAGGAAACCAACATGCGCCTTAATCCAGTTAAATTGCATTGATGGGTTCTGAAGGAGAGCTTATTGTGCTTCTTGGACTAGTGGATTAGAGATTTTGAGGGAAGAAATTGCTCTGAGTGCCGACTCAATGTCACTCCAGAATGATGTTGATATTCCTTTAGAATTAGACCTTCATGTTAAATACAGGAAATGGGATACACTTTGAACTGGTTTTTTGCCTCTAATTTCTATAAAAAAAATTAGAGGTAATATAAATTTCTATATATTATAAACTATAACAGAAATACTCTTCTGTATTTATTCAATTATTAACCATTTATACAAAATAAATAGAGGATTTAGAACGAAAAAATTTTTTAAATAATATTTCCTTCCTTCCTATTCTTATAAAAAGTTAACAAAACATATTTATCTAATAATCTTGTAACATTCCTTATACGATTATGAAGCCTTTATTAATCATCAATTATTTTCACTTAGGTAAATTGTACATTTAAATTTTTAGAATACAAGGAAAGAATCCACTCAGAGTTGTTAGGTTATTCTGAAAAGTAAAATAATTTTTCCGGTCTCTGTCCTGATCATATAAGAAATCACCTCTTCTCATACACATAAAAAAAAATTTAACTCCTTACCATAAATACTGCGCCGGCAATTTCCGATTAAGTATTATTGTACTTCTTACCTGGGGGTTTATGTAAGCACTAAAATAAATTTAAAAATGAATCAAAATTTTTGAAAATGAAAACAATAATGTCTCTTTATTTCTATATCTTAAAGAATGGAGGATAATGAGTCTGTATAAATCTAAAGAAAGAAGAAGCTTTGAGACACGTATTTATATTAGGTATATTTTGTCTATAAAATATGCAAAATATAATAAACTTTATCCCTGTTAAATTTTCTCATAAATTAAAGAAAGTTATTTCGCCATGCAATATTAGCGTAATGCATATAAAGAATTTTTCTAGAGAAGAGAAGAATTGTTTAATTACAAAGAAAAATATATCCTGCTACGATATTAAAATGTAAAATTATAAAATATTTATGTTTCAAATTAATTGAATTTGATTTTTTTCTTTGGTGTAAGAGCCAATGCTTTTTACTGCATTGCGCAAGACTCAATATTAACGATAAACTATGCCCTAGACATATGTCATTAAAATTTGTGAAACTTAACTCAATAAAACAAAAGGGATTATAGGCTTTTTTGTATTGCAAATTAAAGGAAAATATTTGCTATTTATTTTCCTCATTACTTTTTACTAAAACTCTTTATGAGGTTACGAAAGATTTAATCATGTCTTTATCTGAAACTCAATTATCAAAGAAATCTTATTTTCATTAAGGAAATAAAGTAAATTCGCGATCTTCTTTGTAATTTCATTTTTTAATGAAACAAAAGATGTAATTTATGAGCTTTAGAGAGAAAACAATGTTTCCTGGTGCGTTTTGAGCTAAGAAGATAAAAATGGTTTTGTAAAAAAAATTAATGAATGTTGATGGCAAATTTTCTTCTTTATTATACGTAAGTAATATTTATACGTTTTCTGATTATATTTATTTATAAATAATTGCTATATATAATTCAATAATGAAACAAAATGAAATGAATTAGATTAGTCTACTCTATTTATCAAATGTATGATTATTATACGTGATTTAGAGCTTTGGTCTCATTATTGAACACTAGATCCTTATAGCATTCACTAAGAAATGATTTGACTTTTTCACCAATCAAATCTCTTTAGCAACTTTGAAATACCACTTTATCACATGTAATATTGCCTGATGTAAAATAAGAATATATTCACCTTTCATGAAACTTTTCGAAACAAGAACTTAAGTTTTAAATTCGAATTTTCAAATTTAACTTCAAAATCTTCAATATTTTTGGGCGAAAAATCAAGTGATGTATTATTTTTGCACATGCGAAAAAATTGTGAAAAGAAAGAAAACTAATTTTCTAACTATCTCCTTTGAACATTTACTAGAACATTATACATAAAAAAACCCGAAGGAATTTTCTTTATGCTTATAGACGTTGAATGAATGAACTTGAAAAAATTTTTATAGCCAAGATGTAAATGAAATTAGAAAATGAAGATTAGACACACTCCATCTAATGATAAATTGATAACGGAGAATGAAAGGATTTGATTACAAATGGGAACGTCATAAATTTCATTCACAATTGTGTGTATTGTAATTATAAATTAAATGATTTATTTTACATTGATGATTTAGTTATTTTTTATATAATATCGATTGCAGGATAAGGATATAAGTTTCACATAATCACAGCATATTCATGAAAAATGTCGATAAATGCAAGTGATTTACTTCTCTCTTGAAAAAAAATACTATATATTCATAAAATAATGACTAATCAATTCATTATATTGAAATTTGACTTACGCAATTTGAAGAATTTCAGAATTAGTCTCATAATGAACTCCTCAGGTGCGACTGTTTAGGACTTTTTTGACTTTCTAACTATGGCAAATTTATGATTAACGTTTATGATTAAAGCTTCATAACAACTGATTCATTCGCGGAATATTAACTGTCATTGAAAAGTTGGAAGTTACTTAGAAAATTGCGTAGCTAATCATCATATTAGAGAAGGATATTTTTAGTTGTTAGTAAATTACCGTTCTATAAATGACACGTTTCGAAGTAAACCTTATATATTTTACACAATGAACAATTTGTTTACTTGAGTAGAGACGAAGGTTTATGGTAAGTTTCGTTTTCTAATGAAGAACGGAATTTGTTATTTTTCGTTGATTATTTAATTTGTCAGAAGAATTGATTCCTTCACCAAATGTTAAGATTTGGCAAAATTTTAGGAGTTGGCTGACAGTTTACTGTACGAAAATTAATGTTTATTGCTTAATTAATAATTTTTGTTCAAGATAGCCTTATTTTAAAATGAAACGAAATTGATTCATCCTCTTTGAAAGTTTGTTGTGATTTCAAAGAGCTTAGTACAAAAGAAAAATGCAAAAAGAATATTGTGAATGACATCTGAAGAATAAAGTTCTCCCACCAACATTTTAGTTTATTGCAATCTGTGCAAAACAACAAAAACACGCTTAGCATTTTAACAGATTGTTGTTGGAACAATTTAGCCTGGAGCCACCTTCCTAAGGAAGGGAACAAAATGATGTGATGATGACATCTCCGTTATTCCTTTTATTTTAGGTGTTCTTCAAAAAGAAGTTTTCCCGTCATTCCAAATGGGATTCCGAATTCGCAAAGTGGAATTCAAGATGCCGTTGCTATGACAACTTGAATAGCCATTACTTAAGGCGCTGGTGTAATTCCTAGCTGTCTACTTCACCTGCAGCAGATGTTTCGTCGCCGATTTCAGAGAAACGTTCTTGTCCCCTGTTTCTTTTCTTGTTAGGAAAAAGAAAGGGGGAAAGAAGTGTTTCCTTATTCTGTGGAACTAAAAGGGAAAAGATCGCTGTCACCGGGTTCTTTATTGTGCTAAGGATTTTTAGACGGTGAATTTATGTTTCATTATAAAGTTGACTCATCTTATGAAATTATAATGAGGATGATATTTAATCGATTGAAATATTTTTTAACATAAAAAAAAGATTCTGTATAGTATTAGAGTAAGGTGACATTTTTGAACTTTAGATTAGAGCTTTTTTGTCATGGATTTCGTAGCTTAAAATCGTAGTCAGATCAATATGGTAACATGTGAACCGCTATCTCTATGTCCTATCTTTCACACCCCATAAGTGCTACAGAGTTTAACACACGTCAGCCAGACTTGTTACAAATCTGATCTTAATCAGATCTGAGTATAATCGGATCTTGAACTAATGATCCTCTGATATTGAGATCTAAGATCACAATCCACCACAATGAAATTTTGGAAAATGGTGATATATTTTTGGATGCATTTCTTTTTTATTTAAATTTAAAAATCTAGTCAACCGATAATGCAAAATTTACCATATAATAAATGTTAATTTTTACAAGCATTACGGTTATATGAATTATTGTTTTAAGTACGCGAAAATGGGTACATTAAAAACTGTTTGAGTAAGTTCAGAAGAATAGAGACTTTATAGGAAAACGAATATCGGAATGGTAAATTTGCTGAGATACGGGTCTTGGTAGGTACATTTTCTGATCTTAAATTGTAAGGAATTATAATGCATTTTGTGTTGTTACTTTCACTGACTTATTTTGATACACATAAGATGATATAAATCACTAAATGTGATATCTAAGAAAAAAATTATTCAGAGGTAATACTCGATAGGCAAAAAGGAATTAATATAATATAAACGAAGGAAGATTACTTAGTTGATAGTTGTTATTACATCCTGTCCTATATAGTTGTTATTACATCCTGTCCTATATATGAGTCTAAGAAGTATGGCATTGTCCTGTAATCCTACTAAAAATGCGTAAGTAACTGTAAAATTATGCGCACTTTAGTTAGTAAGTGGTTCTTAGGAAATGATTCGCCACTGAGTACGAATGCCTAGTTTGTTAAATTGGGGTCAGTTAGCAAAGATTGATTGCTATAATGCTTGTTGAAAAGTAATCCTGCCATGGATTAATAGCTAGCAGTTTCCGTTTGATCACGTCGTTAGGTGTTACAGAAAATTGCTACATTTGCTGGACAATAAATCAATGTCCCAGCAACCTACTCTTTCCTAAACCAGAGACTCTCCGCACAGAATGGGAGCAAGGAAGTTGCAATCTGTATTAAACGCCGAGACGTATTGTTACAGAATGCGGTGTTGTTGCATGACAATGTAAGCCTACATCCCTGCGGAACAGCCCAGATAGCATGCACATTTGGAACAAGCGTGATTTTTTCTGGATATTATCGTGTCACTGACAGACTTGACGCTCACGTTAAATTTGCAGCGGAACTCCTGCAAAGTAACATATCATAATCGATCACCCCCTTGCAATGCAAGTTTGCTGTGAGGTTGAATACGGCACACTTACACACCACGACCTGGATACAGTTGTATATATTTGGTTTTGGTTCTTTGCCTCAGTTTTAAGAAAAAAACATCCGATTTTTAATAATATCTCCTAGACTGCCGTTCTTTTTATTAATTAAATAAATCAAGGATATTTTGAAAAATACTAATTAGGTCCTTTTATAAAAAATATTACTTTTAAAAATTCTCTATCCCAACTTTTACTAAATATAGAACTCGCACTTTAAAGAAAACTATATATCGCCTTTTTCTTAATGTTGAAATTTTAACGTTCATAAACAAAATTAAAATTAAACCCAAAAAACAGTCAATGTTTGTTGAAAATGATAACTTACTGTGTGCCCCATATTTTTAAAAGTAATTACTTTTGAACCCTAATTTTATAGTTTATTCCACTAGCAAAACGTAGTTATCAGCGAAACTCCCTCTCTTTGACTCCCAATCATATTCTCAACTCAAAATTACAAAAAAAGATTTAAATCAGGAAGACAATTAAAAATAAAATGTAGCGCAATCTATCATCGTCGACACGACAAGTTCACTGTAAGTTTGTCGTATGGTGACTTCGAAGTCTGTGTTAGCTTGCTGCAGTCTTGTTATGTACTTGCAGATTCGCCGTGCTGAACTTGCTGCAAGCTTGCAGACTTGCATAGCAAGACTGCTGTAACTTTGTTGCAAACTAAAATTGCGATATGGGAGTATTGCAAGTATTAGCCGACTGGGTTTCGAAGTCCTTGAACTCCCTCCTTTCAGTCCTAAACTCACTGCGTTTTCTTTGGAACCTCAAAGATGCAATACGTGGACGTCGGATGAATGGTTGACAGCTCAACTAAAATACTTCTCCCAGGGAATGCACAAGTTTGTAAAGATCTGGACTAAGTTTATCGGTAAGATTCGGAAATCTTAGAGAAATTACATCCATATTCAACTCCTACTTTTGTATCCGTTCCATACAAAACTAAAGTGCGATTAACTTTTGCCATTCTCTCATATTCATCACAACATCATAAATATCTTATTTCTCCACGTTTTGCTTTAATGTGATACAAATTATATGTATTCATAGCGTAATTAAATTAGAAGAAAAAGGAAAATTTAACGAAAGTTGAATGAACAAGAAGAAAAAGTGAATAACAAAATATTAACCTTAAACGTTTTGTAAGATTAAGTATATCAATTGAACAAGAAAAGAAAACACACACTCATATATGCATATATCTATAATATAAAGCAGAAAATACATGTATCTGTCTGTCTGTTGGTCACAAGAACTTCTTCTAAACGGTGTACCGTACCGTAGCGACATGAAATTTGCACACGACATTCTAGAGCACATTTCTAGGTCAACGGTGCTATTTTCAACTTTCAGAGTTAATTAGTTCTTAAGATATTTAATTAAATAACGAAAATTAGCCGCTGTTATGCCTAATGCTTAGACATTTTTACCAATAACTTCTGAAATATTTATTAGACAACAATTATTTTTACGCTATCTTAAAGAGCAGAAAGTTATCTTTTTTATGACATTAATTCCATTGCGGTAAAGTGTTTTCTCTGATTGTTATTAACGTTTCAAACCTTATTTCTAACAATACTTTTTTATTATTATAGAAATAAAATGAAACCAATTTACTGTTTTGCGCTCGGGCTTTTGCCAGTGTTAAAGTTAATACAAGAAAATATTGCTTTCTTTGAGCATAAACAACAAAGTAGATTTTTCATTTCAGGTTTCCGTTTGTGGCATTTACACCTTTTAAAGCGATTACACAGTGATCCAATGACGTTAGTGAATTATTCTCTCGATGTTTTATTTAATTTTTACAATTTTTTAAATGATCCTAATGAGTGTGTGCTAAACCTTCAATGTTACTTAGTTCGTGTACTATCGTAGGAAGAGGACAAAGGGAGGGGAAAAAAGATGAATTAACGGTCTATCTGTCGCAAGAACTCCTCCTAAACTGTGAATAGTCTTAACAAGAAATTTACAGATACCAATCTGGGGTCCATTCCTAGAATAATTCTACATTTTCAAAAATATTACTTCCTAAGATATTTAATTAAATAACGAAAACTAATCCAATTTTCGGCGATTCATTTCAGTTTTTCGACAATAATTTCAGAAAAATATATTGCACGAAGAGTATTTACATATCATTTTAAAGAGCAGAAAATTATCTTTTTAATGATTCCAAATTAAATGTCATGCGTTCTTTTCCTTAATTTAATAAACATTTCAAATTTATTTTATACACAATTTCTAACAATGCTTTCTGTTATTGTAATTAAATTCTAACCATTGATCGTTTTATCAAATCCTTCATTCCGGTATTTTTGCCATTGTGAAAGTTATGGCAAAAGTATTGTTTTCTTTGAGTGTTAACAGAAAGGCAGAAATTTTATTTAGCTTTATTTCATAGCATATACCTCTTTCAATATGTTTGCGCCACAACACAATGATGTTAATTACTCTCTTTCCGCGATGCTTCATTTAATTTTACAAAATTTTAATGATCATAGTGAGTGTTTAAAATCCTTCAAGATTGTTGAGCCCACTTCCTACCGGAGGGAGAGGTCGGCCTAGGAGGAAGAGGAAAGAACACTATGCGGGTTTTTCCAGTCAGAGACAAAAAAACACTAAAGAGAAGAGAATTGTAGTCCCGATAATGGCAAAAAATAAAAGATATGAAAGAGTTTCTGCAGTTGCCGTAGCAATTTTGGGGAGGGAAAAATGGAGTACGAAGGACTACGAGATTGTTGCCAGGTGGTTCAAACTAAGGAGACAAAAAGAAGAAGGGTGTTTCACTGCTGGTCCAAAGGTTCAGTTGATTAACGAAAATCAAGGAAAGACGCTTCCACGGAAAACACTTTCAGTAAATTGAAAGTGTTATAAGTACTTGGACTTGAAAATATTTTTATTCCGAGCGACGCCGGGCATATCAGCTAGTATATATATATATATATTCAAAATAGTATAGTAATATAAAAAAATCCAAACACAAAAAAATTGCAATACCCATAAAAATTAAATGTTATCAGAAAGAAATAAAGCTACTTTATCTATAGACAAAGATAAAAACAAAATCCAAAAATTCTCTAACCTTACTAGAATTATCACAATTGATTCAGATAAAAAATACTAATAAAAACTGAGTCATTAAATATTGCAAAAGCTCTAAGAAATAAATAGAATCTAGTTGAAGTAATGCTACCATATATATAAACATACTTAAAGGAATATTAAATAACAATTATTGCACTTAAAATTGCAATAACATAAAAAAGATATGAAAAAGACAATCCGAAATGGAAGTACAACACGTATAATGGTCTGGAGTACTGGGGACATCAATATCGTGTTACCCTTATGGTTATGATATACATATCATTATATACTGCTATTATATCTTATATGTCGTCGGAGTTATAGCAAAATGTCATTTATCAAAAACTACACACAGTAACCACTAGCCACGGTGGTACCACTAGCGACATATAGCATTTAGTGACGACCTACACCGATCACATATAACAGATTGAGAGCAGATGTAGTTTATATCTGTAAATATTTAGTATCGATAAAATATTTGGCAAAATTGAAATTGGACGTTTTGATACAACCATTATTATATTTAAACACTTAAATTGAGCTTAAGATATTGATCGAAAGTAGAACACTACCAAAGTAAGACAGACTAAATAGCAGCATGGATTTCAGAAAGTGTTGTCTTTCCAAATAATAAATATTTGGATAATAATAAAATAAAATTTCGTACAATGAATAGTACGAAAATTCTTGGAAATCTGCTATAAAATATTAATATTCGCTTAGCGGGCTCAAAACCTGTGAAGAATTTATTGGAATTCAGCTCGGATATTTGTCATACAAGGGTTAGATTTGAACTTCTGGTTTTATTTTGATAAGCGCTTTTCGTGGATAAATGCTCCATGGTAGAAATATTCTGCCGAAAATATTATTTCTGCCACCATTTTTTCAACTCGCAACCAGCATATATAAGCAGCATCTGAATACCAAATTTCAGAAACCAGGCATAAGTAATTTTGCATGATGTGAAATTTTCAGATATCCATCATTATTTGGAAAGCTTTGACAATGATATATATTCTTAAATCAAACAAGTCTCTTAATAGCCATGTGAAATTTTTATGTGACTTCTTTTACCATAATTGCCTTCATAAATTATGCTAAAGTTAAGATTTAAACATGTGAAAAATAAAACTTTTAGATTTTGAGAAGTAAAAATAACATTCTAATTATTTAAAATTCACATATATGTTAAAAAATGAAGAAGACAGTTTAGACTATATATTGTTTGAATTTATGACATCTATAAAAGAAAGAGAATTTCTAAGTGATAGCAAAATTACTTACTCTAACAACTTTATATTATCTCCTAAGAAGCATTTGAAAAATCTCCATAATCTTTGAATAAATTTATCCCATTTATGCTACTTAAATCTAATAAAGCCATGACTATTTTTTTTCTTTGCAATGACATTCTTCAACTTAAAATATAATCTTATAATTTTTTATCCCAGCATTAGTAAAATAATTTAATAAAAAATGGGGATTATGTATTTTAGAGAACATTACAATAACGACGAAATAATTTCGTTCATACGCCCTCTATTAGTGACTTTTTGAACTAAATGTTTTATTGTAGTTTTAAATATTTTTTCCCTAATAATACTTTTAAAGCAAACCACATTTTCATAACCATAACTTTATTTACTTTTGAATTTTCAAATGTTTACAAACTTTTTGATCACTTTTTATAAAGAAAAACTGTGACAAAGTAGTCAAAATACATTTAAAATTTTTGAGAAATGTAAAAAAAAAACTATCGTTAGCGTAATATTAAACAGTCTTTCAGTTTGACTGTGAATAAGTTTCTGTCCAGTGTTACTGATTTTTATAGTGAACCAGCTTTCGAAGGACAATATTAATGTTCATGACACAAATTTAATTTATTGCATATGAATAATGTACCAGAGAGAGTGAACACATTTAAGGGACAATTCAACAGTAGAAATTACCATTCGAATGTCCTGTGAGTACCTTTGGAATTCTTAAAGCGGGAGCTTAATGCAAATCCATTTTATAAATATTCATTACCAGAGGAAGACTGAATTTATTTAGCTACAGACATTCATGAAGAAAGCTATAAAATCCATCAAAGAAATTTCGAGAATTCTAGGATGCGAATTCTAAATTACCATTTTTGATCGATGCAAAGCAGATCTGTTTTGTGTTGAAAATCCATTTAAATTCAGAATCTCGTACATTTCTTAGAATCTCGATAAGAAAATTAAATTATATTTTTGACTGTGTCATGTAATTACGAATTCTCGAGAGTATTATCTTCTTTATACCTGGCAAGGAAAGGCCTGCAATATCTATTGTTCTCGTATCCTTTTAATAAGGAAAAAGGATTCTAAATGAAAAATAAGATGAGTCAAACATATATGTGTATGATATAATACAGGATTCATTCTTTAATTCGAATTTTATGATCAAATTTATACCTTCTATTTATGATTTTAGAAATACTTTCTTAATATTCGTAAGAGTAAAATAAAAACGTACATTTCGTTTTATTAAACAATAAAAAATTATTAGATGACATTTGACCATATCCAGATATTCTTTATCCGAAATCTATCTTTCTTTGAAAATTATTACTATTATTAAATAAACCATAAAAACTCACCTGCTTTTTGGCAGCTTCTATTTGAAGTTCGATTTCTGCTTCTGAAAGGGCACAGGTAGTCACAGGAGCAGATTTAGATTGCTGTGGAAACATATGCAATGTACGAAATATAAATAAAAATAATTTCACATTTTATTCATATAAGATTCGGAAGCCTATAATATTTTTTAAAATTAAGACACAGCTTTATTCGTATATTAGAAAGTTAAATATAGTTTTCGGATAAAAGAATATTGTGTGAAAAAACAAAATTTTAAAGTGTGAGGTACTGAAAACAGCTCAATAAACATTAAGAAGTCCCCGTCTTCCTGGAGCACCAAAGAATGATCGGTTGCCGCAAATAACAATACGGGTATTGTGATCGGCGCAAAACAGCCCCATTACGGCGCAGCCCATAAAGTGGTACATCCCATCATCAGCGATAGCCTTGCTAAGATATCCGACTATGTTCGGAGACATTTTTTTTGAAAAATAACTTATATATATTTTTAATGTTATTTTTCAACTGCATATATTTTAAAACTATGAAAATATTGTAAAATTAGGCTTTCAAAATAATATTTTTTTAAAAAAACTGAGAAATTTCAAGAAAAATGACTAAAATATTTGCCTTGCGCTAACAGCCATAGACGAAATCATATTCTAAATATACATAAGTCCTCGTAGGAGTACATTTTTACGACAGTTATCTGTGTTATGCTCTAAAATATTTCTTGTACTTCAAAATAGTTTTGAGATATACCTGAACATAGTTACTGAACTAGTAATTTTCATAAAAAATGCTTTTCGTTTATATTTAAGCACTTAAAAATAATACTTGAATTTAAAATTGACCTTAGTTTTTTGAGAAAAACATCAAGCATATTACAGAAAATAATCTCAGAAAATTTCATATCAATACTTGAATAACTTTTTGAGAAATCATTGTTACAGTCGACAGTTCTCAGAAAACACATTTAAAGTTTTCATGCAACATAAAATAATGCTTACAGTTCGGTAATAAAACAGCTGCATCTCCATTTGTAATTCAGGTAGAGTAAAAAGTGAGACAGCTTTCGGAAGCTGATTAAACAGGCTACAAAATTAAGTCATAATTTTTTTTTTTTTGATAATTTCATCAAAAACTACGATTTTTAACCAGTCGGATACCTTAACCAGGCAAAATTATTGATTTATCCCCAGGGAAAGTGAGAGCCAGCATAATGAGTCGGGCCGCTTCTCATTCCCGTACTTGAGGTGCTACCACGTCTGGAGGGCGGGGAGACGGAAGGAACATTTCTAATTCACTGATGCTTCGTCGAGTACTATGCAATACTGCGGAATTTTAAATTCTTTTCTAACAATTTTTGAGAATTAAATGAAAATGGAAAAAAGTCAAATATTTAAAGAAATATTTCTTCATATAGGAGAAAATATCCAGTTAGAAAGAGAAAATTATTCTAAAAATAACATTGCACTGATAATCTTCTCATGGAATAATGGCAATGATAATGAAAAATGGCATCTTTTGAGTACTATGAACTTCTATTATTTTGGAATTGTATTAACATTAGTAACTTTGAAAAGAAATACCAGAATGACACAAATTTTATCTTCAACCCTTAAAAGAACATGCTAAGTTGTCCGGTGGAGCTTTATATTATTAAAGAATAAAATATTTTACTAAAAATTATTAGCATGAAATATGCATTTTAAGAATTGATATAAAAATTATAATTAATATGTTATCATTTATTTTAAAAGCCAACCAAAACACTTAAATAGAAAAATACATTACTGAAGTGGCAATATTATACAAACCCATCTATCAATGAACAATATTCATCATCAGTTTCTAACATCAAAATACTTGTAATTCCAAATGAGCTACTTTAACAAAAACAAGTTTTTTTAAGAAATCCAAGCAGCATCTTATTCCGAAATTTCTTTTCTACTTTCTTAGCAGCATTTGGAAAGAGAGGAAAAAAAAAGAAATTATTCCAAAGTCAGCTGTTAAAATGCAAAACACGTCTTCAAGATGTCGATCTTTTTCTCAAATAATACTATTTCAAGAGTGCTGCGCTTGCACAGTTAGTCGATCTCGATCAATTTTGAGTCTCATCTTTTTTACTGTTTGAATTGGCAGCAGAATCTTTTTTCTCCTTCGTCCTCGCTTCAACTTTCATTCAATCTATCAAACTAAGGCGAAAGACGTGAAGCGACAGTGTGATGGCTATGATGGCGCATGAAAAGCTTCTACTAGTCTTGAAGGGGTCTATAATAAATCAATAATTCTTTTTTGCTGCTTTTTCTGAGAAAGTGTTTTGGCACAAGTTAGAACCTCTGTGTATTTAAAGACTTGTTTCTAGAAGAAACAAAATGATCGCTTCTTTATTGCTTCTTTAGTTGAAATGGACAGGGAGCCATCAAGTTGTTTCATGTTTCCGTGGAAAATCTTTCAAACAAGTACAGCTCAAACAGAATGTTTACGTCACTACTGATTTTTCGAAAACAGTGGAATTGAGTTAGAAAAGTTTTAATTCTGAGGATCTGTTATGTAAAATGTTTTCATGGCAAATTAAGAGTAGAATTTGAAACGTGAAATTGAATAGGAGATAGGGAGATTTTGATTAACAATAGAGGAATGTAATAGGTTATTTTTTTAGTTAAATCAATAATATATCTTGTATCCTGATCCAGTCAAAAATGATTTTGCAATTCTTTTGTCATGAAAATTTCTTCCGGTTCTTCGAATCAGGGTTATAAATAATATCTGACAATTTTTGAATTTGTATTACTAATCAAGTCATAAACAGGTGTTTTCATCATTTCTGCGAACAATGATTCATCTGGTTTACTGAATCAGGATTTTAAGTTATAACTATGCATGAATCTGTAAAAGCAATTAAGCATTGGATACAATATGTAATCTTAATCTATAATTACATTAGCACGAGTGTATACATAAATATAAATGAAAAAATAATATTATATGGCGTTGAAATTTGGTTTAAAGACACCTTTAGAATCAAGCAGAAACAAGATAGGCTGTTTTAAATGTTACAAAGACATATAGAACAGCTTCTACAAAAGCAGCCTAGATCATAGCCGGTGTTCCACCAACTGATATTATTGCAAAAGAAGAAGTAAGAAAATTTCATCTTTCTATTAGAAGAGTTACGGTTAAAAGATGCGATGGCAGAGGAAAATTGGCATTGCCATGACATTAGTGAAAGAAGAGAATTGGTTGTATAGTCTGACTGTGCTTTTAATCAGAAGTATTTAAAAATTTGTAGAAAGATGTGCGTTTGACCAACGAACTCATCACTGCTGTCGGGTTGGCTGTTGAATATTTTACTTCAAGCAAAACGGAAACGGGGGGCCAGATTGCCTTGGAAACCCTCCTGCAAAACAACTCACTTGATACACTAGAGCTAAATCATGCTTCTACCTCAGTTGTTACACAGGTGTTCCAAAATCGGTTTTGTAGCAGAAAATGCCACACTTCCCTGTATTATGGAACCTTCAGTCATGCACTTTGCCAGATATGTTAGGCCAAATGGAATTAGAACCACCACCATCCGTGGAGTGATGCAACAGTAAATTATGTATATTTATTTGTAGATTGATTTGAGGGCATACGTATGGACGAGTTTTCTGGTTTGTTAACTTACATTAAAAACCCTGACTTTATCTGCTTGTATGTTGGACTTCCGCTTTAAAGATTCCATTGACTTAGCAATACACCGGAATTACGTAGTGCAGGCCCTTAAATTTAAACAAACAAAGCAGAAAACTCTTCCATAAATTCTAAGAAGTGATTGAAATCCTGATAGTTTAAGGTAAAGCACATGTAGCATTCCACCCAAAAATAAAACACTTTGCGAAAAAATTATATAGGCAGGTACATCATTTGCACTACCTGTACGAAAAGTCTAAATGAATATGTCTTCCTCTCATACGGTCTGGGCATTTAACTCAGATATGAATTCTGTTTCAAGATCAATTTTATTCATATCATAACTGAAAAACAGAATCAAATTCTCTGGTGTATTTCATCATTTTCAATAGTCGGATATCAGTTATGGTAATAATGGACAAAAAGAAGACTTAATGTATAGAAATGGTGTATAAGAGAAATAAACGGTTCCTTAGATTTCATAATTGAGTAAATTAAACGTCACGCTCTAATACAAGCTAAACACATACATAGTTGCATAGTAGCTTATATATAGTCCTTTTTAAAAATAACGTACTGAATAATAAAATAATTAAAAAGTAATGCATCACTGAGACATTTTTGGAAAAATATTTTCTCAATCTTCTGCTTAAATATACTGTAAAGAGCCTACCTTATATTCTTCCTTCTGTTAAAAAAGAATAAGCTTCAATAAGCAGGAAATTTATCTTAAAGTGAATGAAACAGGAGATAAATAAGCAAAATAGTTAAAAATTAAAAAAAATGCTGATTAAATATATCTTCAACACAAGGGAACGTCTTAGTAAGGAATAAGAAAAAGTGAGAGTGAAGTAATTAAAGAATAATTTCATTAAAAATCCGGTCTCAATCTAATTTGCGCTCCATTACTTGAATCAGAAAAATGGTTCAGCTATTTTTTACTCCTTTTCAACTTTCGCTCATTCGGACATTCAGATTCAAAAGGGAAAAAATTAAATTCTTGATTCAGAATTTTTTTAAACCTGCTTATTTATTTTAAAATGCTCTTGGCTAAAATTTGTCTTCGCATATGTAAAAACTGTTCGAAAAAAGAGCTTATCTTTCAGACTTAAAAAAAGTTCAACGTGTATATTTTAATATCTTTGGTCATATTTTAAATAAGCATTGCTAGAAGTTCTGTTTAAGAAGAGATTAAACTGAGTTTTTTATTTCGGAATTAAAAGAAAGAACTGATTTTATTACGTTCAATTTAAAGAAAAAACTAGTATGTAATCATAGGACTGATCATATTTTACTATTACTAACCTTTTTTTCTCTTCTAATTCAAAAGTGATAATGAAAAATCGTCAATATCCGTTATCTTCTTTTCAAATAGAAGTTTTCAATGTATCAAGTTAATGCAATAAAGTATTCGTTGAAAAAGGTACAATTGCGTTTTTTCTCTCGAATAAAAACAAGAATAACATATCGAGATAAATGAAACCTGTAAAATTTACCATGCAAATGAGATACAGAGTGAAACAGATATAAAAATTAGTAATTCACAAACGATAGAACGACACCGTTAGCCTAGGAAGGATGTGACTCAGGTAAGACTATTTTTATCTCCAAACCAGAATTTATTGGTAGCATAGTTTACAATTCAACCCGTAAATGCACAACGTCCCATTTATAGGACAGTTACATTTCACTTTCGTGGCTAAGCGGGAATCATTTTATTACTTCTCTTTTTGCTTTGTTTATAAAGAGAATTGGTATTCCCAAACTCTTAAGCAATTTTCAGCACACATATAACACTAGTTAGCCAGATTGTGAAGTCAAAATGTCGTCATTTTGAAATTTTTATTTTTCTTTTGGTTTATTTTTGAGGTAATAAAATGAATTCGAAAGTAATTTTTATTTTTTGATTTTTTACTATATTTTAAAAACTGCTGATGTTTTTGCATTTTTTAATTAAAAAAAATGTTTTATCCGAATTTTATTTTAATTCATAGATAACTTAATAACTTCCTGTGGCAACAGCTTCGTCTTGCGTGCGCTGTCTACCTTGCTCATGCGTAGTGGAGAGCTAAGTACTACTATAAAGGCACAATCATCGTCTGTCATCTCTCTCTCTTTGCTCCTGGTAAGATTTATGTTTCTGTTGTCGACATGTTAAATCAATTATCATTTACTTTACTTTTACTTTTATCTTGTTAAGTTTATTAAAGTTATAATTGTTATCATGAGTTAGCTTCTTCAGTGTTGCGTGATGTTTCCTCACACCTGCACGGGCCAGTATATACATGCATACCTGTCAACGGTGGTTTGTACCTTCTAAGTTACCTTGCCTGATGAGATGCAGTATCTACTCTTTGTTGCAGTAACTTAAAGTAAATTATTGCCCTAATGCTATAGACATAAGGATAACCAAGTTAGCCTATTGGCCACCGCTTCGATTCAAAGTAGCAACCTTAACATTTGGTTTGCTAAAATCGGATAGATACTGTGTTTTAAACATAACTTATAATAGAAATTTATTGAAATCTATACTTCAAATTAATTTGGGCCTTAGCGGGAGAGCAACAGATGTTTCGGTAGGTGGTGGTGGGGAGCGTTACATAAATAGGATAAGACACTGGCTTTAGTAATGCTTACAAGAATTCGTCCCCCATTCATCCAGAAGTTCAACCATCAGTCGAAGAACAATTTTTCTCAGCAGTGAGCAACCTTTCTATAACTCATGCACTTCCATACCGTCGAAAGTAATGATTATTCGTTTGAAAAAGGCTGGTTTCTCTCTGGCTGCTTAACTGCACAGAGGATGACACGCTGATTAATTTTTAATCATTATCCCGACCAGTATCTCCCTACGTAACGGACTCCTCCACCATTTAAAAAATCACCCAGAAGTTTAATTTGTAAGCTTTTCTATCAATAAATACTGTTTTCTAGACAGAAAAGAAACCCGTCTTTGCTTTCCTATTTTTATACTTTTGAGAATAACTGCTTTTTAAACTTTCTCAGGACTACTGAATCACCCTGTATACTCTAATAAGTACATCTCGAATTTTAACAAAACATATTTTTCCATGTGGGAACCCTCATACACTGATTTCTGAACAAATAGGAACTGATAGGAATTAAAAATAAATGACGTATTTTAAATAAATCTATTTTATTTCAAAATTAGATGTTTTCAATCAATAATTTCAAAGCGCTAAAATGACCTTTAAAACCCCTTGGAAAGAATATTAAGATATTGACGAGATTTTATGAGCTTCCAGGAGAATTAAAAGTATTTTGAATCTAAAAATTATAGATTTAATGTCTGGTTGCAAATAGTTTTCAGGAACAAATAGGTTGAAATTTCTTGTTTGCATGAGAAAAAAAGACTGAAAAGAAGACTAAAGTTAACTCAGGAAATCTCCTACCTTTATGTATCTTGGAGGTGAGTTGTTGCCTTTGAAAGCCTTCTTCAGATCAATTTCCGTCGTATTCACGCATCCTGGCTGCAAAAAAAGTCAATATGACTCTTTGCTTTTAACTTTTTATTTACTTTGCTTTACCTTTCATCAAAGATTTTTAGTCCCCCTTTTCGAACTTCATAACGAATTGCTTTTTACTCTTCCCAAGTTTCGAAAGAGTAGAAAGCAATTCATAGCTTTTTCACTCTTCCGAGCTGTTTCCCCGTTTCTCTGGTAAGTTAAGTGATCTTTTCAGAAAATTGATTTTCAGGATATAGCCTCGTGCTGCCGTTATTTTTTAAACGCTTTTATTTAACTTGTCTCGTTTAATGCTTGCTATCTGTTCTCAAATAGATTTTTATGTTTATCCTCTATAACTACCAAAAATATTCCTGCTCAGAAATGATTTTTAAATTGTATAAGAATTAAAAAATTTACCTGTTCAATTATAAAAATTCAACTGCCCTAAATTTTTTCCTAATTTTTCAGAAATTTTTTTAAACATTTTAAATGTTATTTGCTATATACATCAGCGATGATTATGTTTAACGGAGCGCACGAACTCGAAGTTCACTACGTCCGAACCAAATTAATACTACAGTTGAACCTGACTTAAAAGCTTGAATAATTAATTTCCTTGAAAAGTAAACAATTTTTTAAAAGCTGTAAGGAAATATTTTATTAATAACGTCCAATTATATGCCTCATTCATTCATCTTCTTTCTCTACTTTCATTCATCCTTTCACTCACTCTTGTATACTACAAAAGATGAAAACAAAACAAAAATAAATTTAGGAGCTATAAAAATTAATTAGAAAGGGGTTTCCCGTTACATCATGAGTTATTTGCTATAATATTTTTCATTGTGATCATTAAAGCAAGTCGATTTCATAGTTTTATCAAATCTTTGAATCACATAATTTTCTCCTGTTTATAAATGGTATAAAACTAATGTATCTTTATACCAACTCATTTTTGAAACTTTTTCCAGTTTAAAAGCGGATTATCTTTCCTAATCATTCCAGTTTAGTTTCAATGTTATTCTGTCAAAAGTTTTTTCAAAAAATAATTTTTAATATAATTAGTAACATTTTCTTCTTTTGTAGATATAAAGCTCATTTTCATTGCTTCTTCAGCGTTTTTCCGATGGTTTTTTTTTTTGTCCATTATCTAAATGTATAGAATTTTTTTTTAGAATTGGATGAAAAATATTTTAATAAAACTATTTTTAAATAGTTTTCATCGATAAATCTTTTTAGCAACGATCTTAAGTCCATCTTTTCAACTACTTTAGTTTTTAATTTAAGTTTTTTTTATTTATTTATTTTTACACACGTCGGCCCATTCACCCAAAAGGTTTAGAGTGTTTTAAAGGTTGACGTGGAAAATATAAAGGATCGAATCAGGGCAAATACAAACTGTGAAAGACAAGAAACCTTAAAAAATTAACAGATTACATGAGAAATACAACCAAAAAACAACAAAAAATATTTTCATAAAATAAATTCCAAATAATAGAGGGTTCAAATGGCATAAAAAATCATTAAAACACACAAATAAAAAATTAAAGCAAACAGCAACAGACTTATATAGAAACACAGATAGCATGCAAATATGACATATATATATGTAAACAAAAATAGCAGATGATAGTCTTGATAAAATAAACCCCCCAAAATCGATCGATAAAGTGACAGAAAAAAATTGCTTTCTAGTAAAATATAAATATATAAAACAATGCGAACAATTCTATATAATAATTCAAACAATAACAGATATATATAAAATATTTAAGAATTTATAAATAACATCAAGATTAACAGTTTTAGAACTTAACAAACGTCCCAATCCTGCATTTGAAGCAAAGCCTTTTATTTACTAACATATACAAAAATGAATATACGTTTAAAAGAAAACTTAAATGTCATGCAAGGAATACTAAAACTGCAAAATAATGCAATTCCCATTTATAATAAAAGTGCTTCTTCTAGAAAACCCAAATTTTTGCACAGTAACAAAAGTTAGTAACACAAAACACGCAATAAAACGCACACATAGGAGCATAAAAACAAACCATAGATTTAAAAAATATCGAATTAAGCAGTCCAAAACATCTCCAAAATATCGATCCATACAAACAGTTGCAAATTGCCTTGGAAATTAAATAAATTCTATGAAATATAAATAATGTAGAGGCGCTTTTAAAAACATTCCCGATAATATCAGTCTTGTATGAAAAATGTGGACGCAGGATCGAACCGTTACTGCATCATCTAAGTTTCATAATTAACTAAATACATACGTTATAATTAACTAAATAATGTGAAATTATTAGAAAATTTCATTTGGAATATAAATTCCGTTAAGCACGTATGAATCAAGGACAGCGAACAAATCGATGTCGGAATGCTAAATAATTATGACATCGCGACATTCCACTTTATGTAATTGATTATATTTGATTTGACACTGAAATGGATCGAGGTTTGCATCTGATCGTGGAATATTTAGTAAAACTATTCGTGATGTTATTAAGTTTTGAGCCACGGTTTGAATGTAAAACAGGAGAACTTTAGCTATAATGTATCTATAATTTATTCATGTGTTTCATAAATAAAATATGAAAGTTCCTGAAAACTATTTTATATATGATACCTTCCATCGGGGGCATTTAATATCTGAGACGAAACACCTATATTCTTTTGTGCCCAAATGAATTTTACCGAGAAAGAGGTGGTTGAATTTCTTCTTTGTGAATAAATATTTTTGTTTTCAATTTATTCCGGAGTGGGTTCAGGCCTTAGAGGAAAGGTCTTATTAAATTTAGACCTTAAAGTCTGTTTCTTCTACAGGAAACCTATTCTGGTTTTAAATCTGCATGGATGAATGGCTTCTGATGACGTCATCCACCAGATTCTTATTCCTCATCGTTGTTTGTTATTATTTTTGTATTTTTAACTCTTTCACAATTAAAACTTCCCTTAATTCGTATTTATATTAAAGAAGACAAAATGGCCGACAATCGAACGACTTGACTCCACATCTAACTTTTCGAGATTCATCTTAAGTGATTCATCTGATCACAAAGGAAGTTGGTTTAATTCTTTCAGAGCAGGTTGTTACTTTCAAAGCCACATCAGCATATTTTTAAGCGGTCTTATAGTATTCTGTTGGTTTAAAAAATTTGATGAAGACAAGAGGTGTCAAAGCGAGATTCGGCTTTCTTTTGATAAGAGCTTATATACAAATTAATTCGTTTTCAAGCAGAAAAATAAATCGCATGTGATCCTGAAAAGATTAAAATTTCAATTAGGGACAAGCAATGTAAAACGAAATAAAATGTATTCAATTATAAAAACGAATGTATCCGCCATAAACCGAGACAAAATAACATCTGTCAAATCTATTCTTTGGTGACTAACGTTCCCATACACTTTTGTTTAACTAGACTTTAGATCTATTTGTTCACAGTGTGCTGGATAATGGATTACAGTAATTAAATTTTGGTGTCATAGGGGTGGCACCACCTGATAGTGAATTTGAAAAATTTTATTCCTGGATTCCGTTTTATTTATCTTAATTTATTATAAATAAAAGACAAAGAATTAGAAAGCAGTTAAAATAAAAATGTTTCTGCATCTTGAGGAAGCTAATAAGAGTGTGTCAATAAACACTGTTTTTGCTAAATTTATTTTTATAACAGTATTATTATGAGGTTTCCATTGTGGCGGTCTCTCGAACCTTTGCATTTTCATCTCTCACTTTGCTATGAGGCGACAGGTAGAAATTTTATTCTTACATGCAAGATGTTAAAAAGGTGCAGCTCTGTGCGCGCACTATTCGTCCAGGTATATATAGGAGTGCCTTTTCCATTTCCGTTAGACCAAGACCGAGAATGCAACCAGCATAAGCCAACCCACCTTAGTGAGGTATGAACCTATGTGGTAGTACAGCAGCTGATGATAGCCATTTTGCCTGAACAGAGTTTGAGCCTTTCGACTGATTTCCCTCATCTGCAGTTGCATGCGGTTTGTTGATCATCAGCTACTCAGATCCAGATGTACCTATGGTACTTTTTTGGCTCCTCCCTGAATGGGTTCCTCTTCTCGCCCAAGTATACTTATGTGTATGGTAACTTTTTGATACGCGATGTGTCATTCTGCAGGTTCATTTTGGTTTAAATGTTTTTAAATGTTTTTAAATGTTCTAACCGACATTAGATTTTTGCACTGTGAAATAAATGTTTGTTTATAAATCTTTTGCCTAGAGTATCATTTTGGAACTTTACTGATCTGAGTCAGTTGTGAAGTGGGGTATTTTTGAGGCATCCTCTATCCCCTTCACCATCCTAACTATCTGCTAATAAGTAAACAATGCCACTGAAACTTATAAAAGATTACTTTCAATTAACAACCAAAATTGTTCATCCTAGGATGCATTCAATTTCAGACCTCTTCTGGAAACTTAATTTGTAAAGGCATATTTTCATTTAAGATTTTAACTTTATTTAAATTTTCTAAAGCGTAGAAAATAGGGAGACAAAGCTCCATAGAAGCTTACAATTGTGCCATAGAGGACCTCTGCCAAGGAAAATTACTTGCGCATAATTTAAATGAACATCTTTCGTGCATAGATATACAAGCTTGATTAATCTTCCAGCCCATGATTAAATTAATTTGAATCTGCATAAATTAGGCCCCTACACTCATAATAGGTGGAGTTAATGAAGAGTTTAGGCAATGAATTTTCTTCTAAATGGTTTCTTGTCACGGTCTGCTTGTTAAGATTAAACGATTGATCAGATCTTAACAAGAACAGTAACTATCCATTTTTGTTCACTTAGAAATATGACTAAGTATGTAATAATTTTAATTGATGCTCAGAGAAAAGCGAAAACTTAAAAACTCTTTCCCCATAAAATTGCACAGACAAAGCGTGAAGGTAAACTTTGGAAAATAAAACAATTTTGCGGCATTTATCAGCAGATGTGAGAAAGTTGAGCATATGAATGAATTAAATAATTTTTTCAACCAATTTTCAATATTGTTCACAAAAGTTTACTTATAATATTTGTATCATTTGTGTTTTGATTTAAAATGCAGATTGTCTTGAATGACCACTCAGATATATTTTTCATTATTCCTCCGAGTCTCTACTGCAGATAGAAGATGTGAGCAAAGAGCAAAATTCCAAGATTCAAGCGTTTGTTGCTGACTCACATCTATGAGGGAACTCTACAAGTGTTTATTTGTTAATTTATTTTGCAGGATAAGGTCAGTAAAATCAATCCATAACTAATTAATGAGCTCGAAATAAGAAATATTTGCATCTTCACAAAAAAAGGAAAAAATATACTTTAAACTCAATATTGAATCGCTAATAATCTATTGCAGTGGTTTCCAACCTTTTGGGTGACACGGACCACCTTCTGTGTAAAAAATATTTTGAGGCTCACTAACTAAATGCAAACACATTATATTTATATGCACGTATATGGCAATAACTGGTAAATCTTAGATTAAAAGTATTTAATCTAAGCTTTAAAATGTATTGTTTACAAAGAAAAAAAATTTATTGTTATTACTTAGCTGTCACAATGTAAGTCAAGATTCAAAATAAAAAACTCAATGGGATTTTTGACATTGTTTGTCCCCCCACGTCAAAGTTAATATCTGGATTAAAACTTGACAGTTTCAGCCACAAGTCACTTTCTACACTCAGTTTGTTTCGGTACATATGTTTCAAAAAGACAAAAATTGTGAAAGAAAGTTCCAGCAGATAAGTGGTTGCCATAAAATATCTCAGTGCATGTTTGGCAATTGCTGGATACTGTTTCCGAACATTTAGCCACAACGGGACAAATAATATTTCTAAAAAAGTGATTTTAGAGTCCGGTCACATGATAGTTTAATTAACGAATTTTCTTCACTCTATGGAACTCGTTCTTTCACTTTATTTACCCCTCATTTCGACTTAAATAGCGTTCTGTGGCCCACCAATAAGCTATCCACGACCCATAAATGGGCCGCGGCCCACATGTTGGGAATCGCTCATCTATTGCATCCTCAATCTAATTCATCTAGAATTTCCTCAAGACGTAAACGTGAAGAAAGGCAAGACAAAATTATATTTTTAGTATAAGAAATTATACTAAAAATATAATTTTGTTTTATATAGAGCAACATTAAATATTGGAATTTTTAGGAAGATGCCACTAAATAAAGATATGAGCTCTGATATCATGTTCGTGTCCTTTCTAAGTGATTAGGTTAGTTGCTGCAACCGTCACGTAATCGAAGTATATTCTCTCACAGTAGGCTAATTTTACCAGGTGCTTTAAACCAAAAACATTTTGTTAAAGTGGATAATTAAGCATTTTCTAATGATATTTGCTCTTTCATATGGTGATTTTTCTGAAATAAATAGAATCCTGTTAAATATTTCATTTCATTTAGAAATCACATAATAATATTAAATGAATCTTTATATTTTTTGTTTTTATAAAAATGCATTCGTCTCATAAACACACAGAAGTTGTAGTATTTTATGCAGAGGATAATAGTTTGTTCAATCGCGTATGAAGGTAAAATTTATATTGGCATTATCTGTTGTTTGCATTAATAGAATCTAAAATTATTTAATATTAACTTGTCTTCCTTCGGAAAAAATAATTTTAATGTTCTGTTGAGTTTATTCTGTCATTGTTACTAATAATAACATTACTATCGGGTAGGATTCTTCATGTTCATAATATAAAAGAATATTTTTAAATTTTCATAACATAAACAGAAATGTTTGTTTAAAGAAATTTTGTGCAAAACACTAAAACGATCTGAATAAACTAAACATTCTACCATTTGAATGTTTTATTATAAATAATATTGTGTCGGGATTGCCATTTAAATTTTTATTATGAATAATAGTCAGCACTTTATCATTTATTCAGTCTTAAAATATTTAAAAGGAAAATTCCAAATGTTTTCATTTTGTAAATAAAGTTTTACACAATTTAGTTAAAATATTTCAGAAAATTGTGCTCGACATCCACAATGTTTAAATGGATACGATAAAATATTCAAATTAATAACATAGGATATCTTATTAAAGAACGAAAATTGAATTATGAATATTATATACCATGCGAACTCTTTTTAAACCGTTATAGACATGTTCAGTCAGACCATAATTGAAATAAATAAATTAGTATCTAATTAAGGATATTTTAACAGAGAAATTTCGGTGAGAACAACTTTTCTAATGCAGTCTATTTTTGTAAAAAGTATAATAAATTCTCTAAAATTTTAAATTATATAAAAGAAACAGAAATTACCACTGGTCTGTGGACGTCCCAAAAGGCTCTCTCTTGGCTGTCTAGAACTTTTCTTTCGAACTTGTCCCTCTTTTTATCGACCCTGAAAGACAGTTCCGGCGAATGAAGTCGTGAAGTGGTTTAGCCCAATTAAAGTAATTGAAACTATACAAGTGGGACTCGAAGGAAGTTCTGGGACATTTTGTGACAGCAAAAGGAACAGTTGAAAACATTACGTTGAAGTTCCCTGTCATTTAATGGCTGAGAAAAGAGTGTATGACTGAGAATAGTTTCAACATTAAATTCATGCAACGGTTTATTTCAAAATTCTTTTGTACTTGTTGGATTCTATATACTCAGAAAGTTTTCATTTTCATAAAAAAGAGAAGTAACACTCTTTTCTGTAGTTTTAAATTCTTATGCCAGAAATAACCTATGAAAAGTCATCGATTAAATTTGCCTTTCTTTGGCGTAAAAATATCAAACAAATTAGCCACAAGATAACTCATTCCTTTCAGTTTCCTTACTTTCACGTATGCGAAAAATAATCGATAACTTGTATACATAGGGAAAATATTATAATAGTGAAATTCTCAACCTCTATATTTTTTATGTAACAACAATAAAGAATCAACAAAGTCGAAAAAAGGCACTTTTTGAATCGTACCTAGACTTATTTGGTGTATGTGCGTACGAATCTAAGTCAGAAATGTAACAAGCAATAAGTATGAAATCTGATAACCTGTAATTTCCACATTCTGAGGATTTTGCTAAGTGTTTCGTTGGACTTGGTAAGACGAGAGCCTTACACTCAAACCACTTTATCCTTCAGGACAGGAATGGCGTTAGAGCTTGCCCGACGGAGGAGCCTGATGTGCTTTACAGGGAGGAAAGGTCTCCCCGTCAGGGAAGCACGAAATGCAGTATGGGGGACAAGTGTAATGAAATGGGTCTCAAATATTCGCAAGATTCTTATTTTTCAACTACAGTTGAATACCCCGTTCAAAAATTTTCCCCTACGGAAGGCACAGTATCTCCGAAAGGGGGGAAAGGGCCCTGCCCTCTCTCTGGCGCCACTACTGCTTCAGGAGAGGAAAAACTTTTCTTTACGAGCAAGCAAAATTCACTTTTATCTATATTGCGCCAAACTCATTATTTTAGAAAGGCTTTCGTGCCTGTATGTGTTTCTACTTAATTCGTTGCTAAAGATGCTTGAATGTTAATAAATTTATATATTTGCCTTCGAAAAATTGTCCGAATGACATATAAGATAGTTTTTCAGTTTGTCATAATGATCTGTGTAGCAGTGACATCCCTTTCACTAACTGGGCCAAAAACTTGATATAGATCTACAGCAGCAAACAATTTACCTTCTAGTAGTTTTGGTATAAATACCATGTATTGAAATTCAGCGATTTAGATTGTTTCATTCTCACTCTGCTATCAACCCTCTGAACAATTTGATTCAAAATTTACACACATCTACACTTTTGGTGTTAAACCCTCAAATCAACTTTCATTTATAGAGATGGTTGCGTCTTTCAATTATCGTGCTCACATGCAAAAGGATGACCAGACAGGCAGTTTTCCAGTAGTCAGCTATTATAAATTTAACAGAAATATAGAATTTTTGCTTAAATGCGTCATATCCAATTTCAACCCCTAAAGCTTATTGCACTTTTGGAGTTATCGTGTTCACAAACCGACAGACATTTTCATAAAAAAGATTTTCTCTGGCAAAGAAAGCACTGAAACGTAGAAATCCATCAAACCTTCGATGGCGAATTTTTCGACAATTATAACACATTATCTTTGTATTATACTTCTTACATGAGAAAATAAAAATACTCGTTTCTCGAGGAGCTCCCAGTACATTTGTGAACTATTTTTTGCACATTGCGTGACAAAATGAATGTTCAAAGTTTTATTATAACTTATCTTTATTTAAAACTGAATTTATTTTTCTCACATCATACATGAGACATGTTAACTCAATTTTCGAATCTATTTCAAGAGGAAAACGAATGTAAAATCATAACTCAGCGGAAGAAATAGATGTTAGGCAATGGATGACATGCAAAGTTACTTTTCTAATGTGATTTTGAGGTCAAGTGAATTGATTCTATTGATACAAATTTAAAGAAAATCGTTTTTCAACCTAACAAACAAAGGAAGCAATGTGACACATTAGGATATCTTTATTTGGAATGCAAATTTTAGCAAAACTATGTGATATATTGCTCTTTAGATTGAGTGTAATTAGGTTTATTAAATGTGTCATATGAATGCATGAAACATAACTTTGGGTTTAAAACTGCAATGTCAAAATTTTAAAAAAATTATGTTTACAAATATTTTTTCATTGTATGAAGAACGACAAAGAAACCAATAATTATTAATCAAAAGAAATACCTAATAGAAACATCATCTGAATCATATGGTATTAATATTTTGGCGCTCATGTATTAAAAATTAGCTGCATTAAATTCGTTACGTATATTTTAACAGATAACATATTTTTGAGAGGTTTCACTGAAATAATTAATTCTAATTAATTAATACGATATTAATTTTTTTTTTAAAAAATCTCGAGATAATTGGCTGCCATGTGCAATTTTAAGAATTAATGAATATATTATAATTTTTTACTTACTAAATTGCCGTTAAAATACTATCATCTTAATATAATATATCATAATGATAAATCATATTAAACACCCTTTTGCACCACTTGCAAAAACAACAACTTAATGCTTTTGGCATTTAATATCCATTACCATTTTTCCCCAACTAAATTAAAATAGACATTTCTACAAAACTTTTTATGCGTGTTTGATCGTAGAAGATTCGAGTTTACACTGAAATAAATTTAATTACACTTACTTTGCCTGCGCTTCGGCTTGCATGAAAATGAATTCCCATTTCCGAGAAAACATTTTCTGGAGTCTAGCCAGATTTTCCGCTTCATAGTCCACCAGTTCTAGTCTGGTCTTATTCTGCATCGTTCTTTTACAGAGGTAGACGGCTGAGGAAATACAAAAAAAAGTATCATATCCTCCAGTTTGCAAATAAGAAACTATAATCTAATTTGCTTGAGAATTTTAATTTGCAGATTCTTTAGGAAAATTAAAGAACTTATATACTGTTAGTGATAAATAAAATTAAATTGCCAATTTGAGTTTGTTACTTAGCGTATAATTTATCTGACAGTTTTAATACTTTGAGATCCGATTTTTCTGAATTTTCTAATATTCTATCTAGGATGCCAAATTTAGAACATAGAAAAGTGACAGAGAAATTACGGTATTGGTGAATGAAAAATATAATATTCATAAAACTCTTAGAAAAAAGTGTTTCTGTAAACTGTAGAATTTCGAATAAATTTTAACAGTTATTAATATAGTTTATAAGCATTTTAATAATTAAGATGTATATTTCTTTTTTTCCGCTACAAACAGTTGAGATTACTGCAATGATATTAAAAAACCTTTAGTAACCATCATTGCTGCTAATGATGATAAAGAGAAGATAGGTCTTTTTTGAGGAAATCTCAAGTAAACAAATCTACATTCATGTAATGCTACCTCAAGGAAACATGACTAAAACAACAAGTCAGACTGCAAATTTGCAGTTAGTAGTAAATTGTAAAGCTGTTTTCTCACGTATCTTATACCTTTTTCGTCCTGAAGGAAGCTAGTTTACAATCTCTTCATATTCGTGCAAGAAAACATAATTAAAACAACGTTAGATTGCAGATATGCAGTTGAAGGCTATTTGTAAATAATTTTTGTCTCATATTTTAATAGTTTATCGATGCTTTCAGCTTCGTCATCGCATGACGAGAATGATAAACAATTTTGTCTTTCGAACTGAACTTAGTTAACTCATTTATCTACACCAAAAACCATATATGTGGTATATTTATTTACTATTTAAGGTTAATAATGTATATAAAAAGAAATTTGCAATATAATGCCAATTAGCAAGCAGCTCGAAAAGAAAATTGCAAACATCATTTGATTGGAAAAGAACAGATTGAAATAACGTACGCTGTTTAGATCGCGTCGTTCAAAGTTTTGAATCGGGTCGCATCCTGTGATATGTTTATCCAATGTTTGTTAACCAGATAATTTTGTTCTACAGATTTGTGTTTGTCCTCCTCAAAGTTTTCAGAGAGTTTTATTTTTGGTCTTATATATCCTTTGGGTATCTCGCGAAAATTCTTCGGGTACTATTTATACGGCTGTCGCATAAGCGAAACTCAGCTGATTGCGTGTGATCATTTAGTGCTTGCCTCTTTTTACTTTTAATAAATGCTTCTCTCAGTTTTAGAGAGTATTTTTGGCTTTTCTTTACTTATTTGTGACATATTTCTTCATTTATAGTAGAACAAATCTGATTTCAGAGCTTTCATAGCGGAATTAATTTTTTCATACATAGTTGAAAACTCATAAAATGCTTCTAGTAAGGAAGGATGCAATCATCCTTTCCTTGTTAAAAATTATTTGAAAGGCAAAATTTTAGTTTCGCACTAATGCATTATAGCATGTCTCATTGTTAAACAGAATGTTTAAACGACGAATTTTCCGACCATGCTGGAACGCTCTTTGCAGGACATTAACGAGTGATGAAGGAAAATGACATTTCTTTTAATTTGACATTTGGATTACTATCCAGAGAACTTAAGAGATTTATTAGCAAATTTGATGAAGTAACAAAGGGTCAATCATTTAAAGTCCCTTTATCGAACACAATAGTCGCACATATGAAAAGGTAACATTAGAATAGCACTTTCCTCTTGCACTTATTGAAGCTTTGCATGAATTATAATATATCCATGGTAATAATATATATCTATGGCTATAAATGACATTTTTTTATGAGGATAATGTCTATTTACTCAGATATGGAATATTCCATGAGAAGTTTACACTGATACTTCAAAAAAATTTTAGAATTAGAATGTAATCAATACAGTAAGTTGGTATTTGTTATTTTCTAATGGATTTTTTTGTACTTTTATTGTATAGGTTTTTCATTTGGCATGATTTTAATGTATTCCATTATACCTATTGTTTTCAAGAACTATGCACTCGTTTGATATCCAAAAACTAACCGTAGGCCCTTAAAGTTTTTTGACAAAACCCTAATGTGGCCGTGAAATTTTATTTCGAATATCGAAGTTATTTTTTAATTCTTCTTCGTGGCTTGCTTTCGTTATCAAGTATAAGAACTCCTACTGAAAAGGAATCTTCACGATTTTAGCTGCAAGGGCGGTAGAATTTGCTAACGGTCCGGATATACATACTATTTAGTTCTTTTAGAAAATCCGAATCCTCACTGTACTCTGAATACTCACTGTCAAAGAAGATTCTCTAACCTAAATTACTAAATGATAGGTAACCTACATGACGCAGAAATAGAGGAAAACTGAGTGAGGAAGTCATCACCAAATCCAGAAAGGTCCTTAACCCTTTCACGTGCATTGGTTACGCAGTGAAACCACACATTCACCATTGTTTTACTGCGCATGGGCGAAACGTAGCGTGAATTTTCTTTTATAACTTAAGAGCCAGATATATAGGCCAACTTATATAAAAATTCGATTTCAATACCATTAATATTCACAAAGATATCAGCATTTCGAGAGCTTGAATTGCTTTTGATCTCGAAGATAAACAAAATGATGAGGTTTCTTGCGCAAATTGATATTTTTTTAAAATTGAATCTTCGAATGTAATATTGAATTTCATGAAATTTGAATATCCTGAATGCTCACGTACACTTATGAATTAAATACACAATTTAAATTGCATATCGATGATAACTTATTCGGAGGATAAATAGCCCGTTACCGTTCTTTGGTTTCACTGTGAAACCACAAATTCCTTGAAAATAAAAAAAAATGCTAATTTTTTTTCATTGCATATTTATGATCAGCTACATGTCTAATATTCGTTTTTGAGATAAATTTAGTAATTTTGAAAACGAAACCTCTAGTGAACTTGAAAAGGTCAAATGTTGTAATCCTTAACCATTGCTCTATTTCCTTGAGTTTTTTGTTCTTTCCAGAAGTAAATAATCTGCAGGCTTATTTTTTTAGAAATAAATTAAATCTTTGAGTCTTATCGTCACCAATTAGATGCATGTATACTATGGTTCGAAATATTGTCTGCACACATGTTAAGAAATTTAAAAGATTATGAAAAAATTTAATGATGAATCGTATTAATACAATATTCTACTGGGGAGAAACTTTCGGAACCTTAGAGCGTTAAAAAGGACTACCAAAACGTGGATAAGAAATTACACTTCATTATTGATATTTATGTAAGTTCATGCATGTTATATTATGTTTATAAGATTGTTAATTATTGCATTGCATTAATAATATTGCGTTTATATTAAATATTTCAGTTACAAGCTTCAGTGAGTAACACTGTTATTTAATTTGTAAGGGATTGAGAACCAGACTCAACGGTAGGGGTTCAACCTGAAATCAAGAAATCTATATGCTAATAATTCACATAATTTTGAATTCGTATCCTTTTAGTTGTTTCTAATTCAGAACAGCACAAACTTTATTAACTACTCTTATTTTAAAATAAAACATTCATATCACTATGCGTGATATTTATCTCTGTTTATTAAAAACTGTTCATTAGTTTATAATGGTTCTCAGTGCTTCACATGCGAATGAACATGCGTTAAATTTACTTATATGGTTCAACAGATTTTTCAGACCAAATATTTAAAAAAAGACACCGAATTAAGTAGTCCAGACCATCTCCAAAATTACGAGCCAGACAAACAGGTGCAAATTGCCTTGGAAAATAAACAAATATGATGAAATTTAGCTAAAAAAGAGAAACTTTTAAAAACACTCCCAATCCAATTAGTCTTGCGTGAAAAAGCGAACTCAGAATAGAACCCTTACTGTATCATCGAGGTTTTATAATTAATCCTGTTCCTGAAATCAAGAAGTTTATCCTGAAATCAAGAAATCGGTATGCTAATAAATTCACATAATTTTGAAATCACAAAATTTTAATTCTCTCTAATTCAGGACAACACGAATATTATTGAAAATTCTGATTTTGAAAGAAAACTTCCGTATCGATATGATACTTAACTGTTTTTAATGAAAACTTTTCATTAGTTCACAATGGTTCTCAATACCTCATATACGAATAAACATGCACTTTTGTTACTTATATGGTTCAACAAAATTTTTCACATTTACATAGAACTCATATAAAATTAGACATCGGATTGCTTTTAAGAATGGCTGATAAATATGTGCTATGATGCTATGTTGCATTTCTGATATGTTTCTACTTGAAAAAATTAAAAGGTCAACAAAATATGAAATCTAATTACCATAATCCGTGTTTTCAGGCTCCCAGCAGTTCGAGGGCCAAAAATAAGGAGTCTGTTAAAGAAGAAAAAAAGAAATTTTCATTCATGAATTCAACAAGCGGAGTTTTGATAATTTTAATTACGGGAAAAATATTTCTGACGTAACAATTGTAACTAAAGTTTTAAGAGTTTCTTTCTTATTAATTAAAATTGCAGTAAGTTCATTTATATTATTTTTATTATTTCATTATTCTTTGACTTTTATTAAGTTCTTTTATTTACATATTTATTTATTTTTCTTTCTATACAGTTCCACATCATTAAACATTTCGTTTCTCTTTTAATTATTTCTGTTAATGTTATGGAAATGATGGAAAAAATAAGTTGTTTGGATTGTTGGAAATAAGTTGTTCTCGATTCTACATGGGGCATTTCAATCAAGAATGGGAAAATGATGCCTTTTTTTATTGTTATAAACCCGGTGCTGTTCAGGATCATCTAAATAGTCGACAAATAATTTGCAGACTCCAAATCGATATAAAGGTTACAGTTAAAAATTGTTCTATAATATTGAAGAATGATCTAGAATGCTCCACTCAATGTTTTCGACACTTTTAGAAAGTTCTACATATTTCCAAAATGTATTAATGTTCAAAAATATTCTATTTCCTGTAGTTAGTGAAAACTTCCAGGATATTACACAATGATAGAGGATTAATATTCTGGAAGGTTTAGAATGGTCTATAATTTTAAAATAGTTGTATAATGTGGTATGTTTTTCTAGTTTTTTCCAATACGCAGTTATGTTCAAAATTATTTGAGAATGCCCTAAAGTGCTCCTCAATGTTCCATAAACATTTAGGATTCTAGAAATGTTTGTAATGTTATAATGTTCGAAAATATTCTAGAATGTTTACAAAAGTTCAGAATTTTGACATTTTTATAATGTTTTACGACACTTACTTTTCTCCCTTCCCATAATGAGTGAGGTAGGTATGTATAATAGGGTGGGCCGAAAAAATTCAATTTTTTTTTCAAGTCGTAATACAGCGGAAAAGTTGCGAATTCAGGAGATTAAAAAGGGGTAAAAAAGAAATAAAATCGGTTGATATCTTCCGGTCGCGCATGTGCTCAAAAGTTTGCCGAAATTTGGAAAAATTCACACTTTTACGATAATTTTTTAACATTTTTAAATTGTCCTCTTCCCGAATGTAATAGCTCAAATTTTTATGTCTTAAACCCACAGAAAATAATGTTTAAATATTATTTCAATCCATTAACATCTTCCGGTCATGCATTGCCTTCAAATTTTATGAAATTTAAAAAAAATTACAAATAAATGTGGATTACAGTAAGTTTTTGTGTGAAGAATCGTAAGTCCAAGAAAATCATGCTGAACAATTGAAAATCGCCGTTTTCACTCATCTTATCTGAAGGTACTCTAATCTGATTTATAGGCGAAGTTAGGCATGGTTAACCTTGACAGCAGAGTCGTTCTGATAAAACCATCCCTAGACTCAGCTCCACAAACTCTTCCTGAGGCTCCTGTCACGAGTTTCACACATCAATCAACTGCTTTTGTGAACTGGGCAAGTCTTGAATGTTATATCCCGATTAGGGACTGAGTTACTTTGAATATGTGATTTAATCTAATTGACACTGCTATCTTTTAATAATGGAAGAGAAGATAAATCACAGCCCATCCAGTTAATTATTTCCGAGCAGTCTTGAGCCTTGAAATTGAGTTTTGGCGTCATGAATGTCCTGATAGTTGTTCTCTTTTGATCTAACTGTCTCGCCTTTAGAATTCGTCGAAGTCCGAGCTCTCTTATGAGTTTTGTATTATCTTGTGGCATGGCTAACATTAAATATTCTGGATGGGCGAAAAAGCCATTTCGTTCGATCACAGGGTAGACAAGATTACATAGATCTTCAGGCAGGTACCTTGAATATTGTATTGATTGGTTCACAAGTTTTGGTCCCTTTGTAAAGTATTTACTTGTTTTAATACTAAACCATATTGGTATGTAAGACTTACTTAAGAAATAAATACAACTATTTCTTGAAGCTCAGGTGTGGGACTTTCTTCACTTAAGTGCAATCTGAGAGTTCTATTTGCTGTTGTCAACCGCCTCGAGTGTGACAAGGGACCAGGATCTCGTACAGCCAAATCCTCTTTACAGTTTCCCGACTTCATTGCCATGGAAATGTCGAGTAGATATTGCTGATCCTTACTTAGTATACTATTGTCTATTGTCGGGATCTGACAGTCAATACTCTTGAAGCCAATCACTGGACGTTTTCTGCAGTCACTTAGCTTTTCACCGATTGGCCCTCTCAAAGATTTCTGATCCGTTGATTTACCGTCTAGGTTTTTAAACAGATGCCGGAAATCAGATTTCAAAGTACCTTCAGCTAAGAATGAGTGAAAACGGAGATGTTCAATTGTTCAACATGATTTCCTTGGACTTGCGACTCTACACACAAAAACAATAAAAAAATGTGTTTATAAATATTACTAATGGTCTAAAATAATTTGTTTTTAAACATTTAAACTTGTATTCAATAAAGAAAACAAAAAAAAAAAAACACCAGGTAAGTTGGTAGTATTTTTCCCTCCAACTGTGACGTACCTTTATTTGTACATTTGTTTCAAAATGTCATTAAATTTGAAGGCAGTGCGCGACCGGAAGATGTTGATGGATTTAAATAATATTTAAACATTATTTTCTGCGGTTCTAATACATAAGAATTTGAGCTATTACATTCGGGAAGAGGCCGATTTAAAAATGTTAAAAATTATCGTAAAAATGTGAATTTTTCCAAATTTCGGCAAATTTTAGAGCACATGCGCGACCGGAAGATATAAACCGATTGTATTTCTCTTTTTACCCCTTTTTAATCTCCCCAATTCGCAACTTTTCCGCGGTATTACGACTTGACAAAAAGATGTTGACTTTTTTCGGCCCACCCTAATGTATAACACCCATAGTAGTTTTGCTCAGTTAGTAAGCAATAATTCAAATCGATCCAGTGATTTAGAAGGAAATGTAGAGAAAACATACATCCTTAAATACGATGTCTTTGAATTTTATTAAGTTATTTTATTTCCATATTTATTTATTTTTCTTAAATTATACGATTTTTCATTTCTTTGTTGGGATTAATCTTTCAACTGCTTAATGAAATGAGATACATTTCATATAAACCATCAGATATGATACTATGCCTGAAAATGAACATTTCAGGTCCTTCCATTTTATGATTATTCTTCTGGCGTAAGAAATACGAAGCCAGCAGAACGTCATTTTTCCATACTATTCTAGAGAATGCTAAAATATACCTGAAACACACTTGCTTTAATCAACAATATATTTTCAATCCACGAAGTATTCATATATTTCAGCTCATGCCTTATTCATCTCATGTTTCTCAATGACTTCTATGCAGTATTTTGTGAAAGGCATTCTCCATATCGTAGTTGGTACATCCTTGCAAAATATATTTCATGTCCAGCATTATATCTTGCGTTAGTTACTATTTCAAAATAACTGTGGGTTCTTGGTAATGTTTTCGTTGTGAATTAGAACCGTAAACAGGTTTCAGATGAATAACAATTTTTCTGCAACGCTAAGCCATTTTATTCCGTGTAGTTTTGTGCATCCGCCTTTTTCAGGATTCAGAATTAGACTGGTTGCATTATTTCAATTTTTTTTTACAGATGGCGCTACACGGCGCTCTTGCTAACCATGACGTAACGGGTAATAACTTATATTTCATATGTAACTACTTCGAAGAAAATCTTCATCGGTCGTCTTTTATTTCTGCAAAAAACTACTTTCTGGATTCTTCGAATCTTTTCTTCTTTTTCTATAAGAAATCAAGTGAAATTATTTTCTTTGTCAGTAATTCTAATCTCTACGGGAAATGTTTTTTGACAAAGGCAAATGCCGAGGAAAACTTATATTTCTTATTGAAAAATTGTCTGCTAATTCAGGAAAGCCATGTTAGAATCTGGAGAACCAATTTCCTTAACTGAACCGATAAGACAGATACTTAAAATATTATTTTCTACTTCAAACTATGTTTCATGAAAATAATTACTTTCATTTCTTTGAAGATAAAATATATAAAAAAGCTACTTTTTGTTGCAATTAAAATTACTTTTCTATCACTTTACATTAAAAAATGTCCAGGTGGTCCAAATTTGGTAACCTTTCCCTATGAACACTGATCCCCAAATTATAAGGTAAAATCAGAAAAAGTGCGATACATAGGCAAATATAAGTAAATTTTCATCCAAATTGTCAATATACGTAAAATGTATTACTGCATTAGAATATGCTAAGCAATGTAGTGCAGCTACTGTCGTCTAACGCCAATGGGCACTTGGGCGAAAATAGCTTTAAAAGCTTCTGCAGTTTCTGGAGGTAGAAAATGCTTAGCGAAATTTTGAAACGTCCATTTTTTAGGTATAAGTACTAACATTATTTATGTGAAGAATCAAGATAGCGTGCCATTGGATGAACCGAAGCGGACTTGGGACATTTTTGTGTTGCAAGATTATTCCGTGATTGTGAGTTTTTCTGTAATTAACGGACTGTGGACTGCATTTCTAGAAACAAAATCAGCTTCTAGAAGATAGATACGTACTAGGAAGACCTAGAAATACAACTGAGAAAGATTACTACTATTTCTAGCTAATTGCAAGGAACCGCTGTAGCGACCCAAATCAGATCTTCTCTTGTAGCAGGCCCTGGAATGCTGGTATCCAGATAATTTGTGCAGAGAAAACATCACAAAGGGGGTTTGCATGTTAAACGACCAGCAGTATGTCTCCCCTCACAACACTCCACCGAAATGCAATATTTAATTGGTCCCACAAACATGTGATTTGTGTTGCAAGCCAATGGAGGTCTGTAATCTTTACTAATGAGTCCAGATTTTGTTTGCAAAGTGATTCAAGAAGTTTGTTGGTCTGGCGTGAGACGAAAACCAAGTATTATCCCAGTCATATCCACAAAAGTGACAGATTTCTTGGATCTCGTGTATATGTAAGTGCAGATATCTCTTTGGATGGCCTCATTGACCATTATATCGTCCCAAGAGGAACGGTCTGTGCTCATTTATATAGAAACAGTTGTCCATCCTGTGACTGTAGGTGAATGGGCGACTTCTTCATGGGCGTCAGTAATTCTCGGCCACACAAAGCTCGAGTGATGGAGAATTACTTTACCGAGGATACTTTCTGCGTATGAACTTGCTAGCACATTCTAAGAATTTCACATTTATTGAGCATGTTTATGATGTTCTAGGTGACGTATTGATGCACATTTTCAGTATTTTCGAACTGCCTTGACACAGTAATGGCCTTTGCAACCACCTAAGTTAATAAACACCATCATTTTGAGCATGTAACCTTGCTGTCAAGCCTTACATAGCCTGTTAGAACTAATCGCATTCCACATTAAAGCCAATAACACATTAAACTCAAATTCTATATTATTTCTTACATAGTGTATTTTGTTTCATTTTGTTAATTTTCTAGATAGCTAAAAAGGCCAGGTTAATTCCGTGCCTAATTTGTGGAGCTCTATTTGATTAAAGTTTTTTCCAAATTTCATTTCATTACGACGAATAGAAGTTTCCCAATCACATTTTTTCTATTTTTTTTAATTTTGGAAACCAATATATATATATATATATATATATATGACTTAAGCTTGTCCACAGCCAAGCTGCTATATTAATTGTTGAAAACTCCATATATATGGATTGCCTTTTTTCAATACTGTTAATAACAACAGAATTTTTTACATGTTGACATAAATGTTTAAATTTAATTTTCATCATGGTATCTATAGTATTTTCAATTCTTTAGATTTTGTTTTAGATTTGCCTGTATTGTTTAAATTATGAATTTTTAGTATAGGATTGGCTTCATGATATGTCTCGTTTACTTTGTTTATGTAAGATCATATATAACAAGTTATATATATATATGCCGAAAAGATATAAATATTCAATATAAGAAACAACTTAAAAAAACTGTATCATGTTCCAGACTATCTCGAGCCAAAAAGCGTTTTTCTAGATCCTCCTTAGATTATGGAATTGCATACCATAATGTGCCCACCTTTCACATAACTTTAAAAATACATCATAATGTGAAATATCAAATTTAGTTATTACCATTTCAAATATTTAATTGAAATTGCTGACTGAAAGTTGTATTAATTTTTTTTATTATCAAAGCACCGCCAAATGAGTTGCTTTTTCGATCACTAACGTGCTTCTGAATTAATATCAAAAACTCTAAATGAAAATATTTTTTATACCAGATTTCTAGAAACATAATTATCCTTCTATTCTTTTTTTTCAAATATCAGCCAACAGAAATATGAGTAACAAAATGAAAATATAGGAAATCAAGGAACCTACCAACTTTATTTTAGAAGGAATTTGAGTATAATTTTAATTTATAGCTCTGAATGTTGACAATGCTTAGTAAAATGCTAGATTAGATTATATCAAAAACTCTAAATGAAAATATTTGTTTATTCCAGATTTCTAGAAACATAATTATCCTTCTATTCTTTTTTTTTTCCAAATATCAGCCAACAGAAACATGAGTAACAAAATCAAGATATAGGAAATGAAGTAACCTACCTACTTTATTTTAGAAGGAATTTGTGTATAATTTTAATTTATAGCTGTGAATGTTGACAATGCTTAGTAAAATGCTAGATTAGATAAGTTAATCATCCGAGGGAGTTGACATCACGCCCTCAATAAATCGTTTGGAAAGCACTCCGAAACGTTGCTAATTTCAGAAACCAATAAATACACAAAGATTATGAATATTTTCTTTTTATGATTAGCTAGTAATTGATGAAAATAAAGTCACATATTTAATCGGAATGAAAATTTTCATTTTTTAAGAACTGCTTTGTAAAATCCTACGAATATATTTCTCAAATGAAATATTTTTCTGACTTTCATATTAGAATAATTGATAACTCTACGATTATTTAAACTAATTTTAGAAGTTATCATAAAAAATGCTATTAACTACAGAAAATTTTGTTTCAAATATCTTTTATATTCTGTTTTCTATAAATATCAAGGTACGAAGGCTGGTCTATTGCTTATAAAAACACAAATTTCAGCTTAAACAACAGATTTATAGGCAGAAAAAATTTAGTGTAGTGCAAAACATTAAATAATTATAATAAATTCTTAATGTAAACTGTTTTAGCACGTAAAGGTCTAATAGTATTTTTTTCAGTATGCGTCATGTAATGAAACAAGAAAAATAGTAACAAAATCTTACTTGAAATCTGTAGAATGTTCCATCTGCTTTCACACTTAGAACGTGATCATCTATAGGGAAAAAGTAACCATGAGAGGCCATCAGATGAGCCATGTGCAAAGCTTCCACTAGAAAAAAATAAAAATTAAAGAAATTCGCTAAAAATCTTTTTACATTAATTAACACAACTGATTTTTTTGAACTAACCAATAAATATCCTCGATACCTTGATCGTTTGCAGTTCCTTCCTCCACTGGACAAAAAATTCAAATTTATATCTCGGAAAACTACATAAAACTTTAATTTCATTTCATGTACCTTGTGTATTTTCTAATTACAGTGTCTACACACACACGAAAGACAGAATGAACAGATATTCTACGCTTCGTAATTTAGTCCAAAATTTAACAGATGTCTGCAATTTGGATGTAAAATTCATATAGTAAAATTCACCCATCTAGCTTGGTACGTTTTTGAGTTATAATAATCACTTCAGCAAACAGAACATAATCTGAATGTTATTAAGTACGAATTTGTAAAATACTCATTTTGCATACTTTTTTTACACCAATGTGTCAAATTTCTTTCATACATTTTTTACTTTACAATTTCTGCATAAACTTTTCCTCCGAAATTTATTTTCACGAAACCGTTTGAAGGAAACAATTTATCAGTTTAACCAGAATAAAAAATGAATATTTCGTTACTGAACTTTTTACTAAGTTGCCTATTTAAATGTAATATTAAAATAATTTAAAAGGGCATTTTATTCATTTTCTTTACATTTTAAATATCAGATTTCTTCAAAATTTTTCTGATATTTTACGCTACAATAAAGTACAAACCTTTTTATTCTCATTTTAAAAAATATAGAATCCAATACATTTTAAAAAAGAATAAGAAAAAAACTGTTCAAAATAACATTTATTTTTCTCTTACAGCAAGGCTACATACCAAGAATTGAACCAAGATTATATGATACAGATTTAATACGTAATACTATCCATCAAATCTGTTTGATGCTTGTTTTTGAAAGCACGGAATATATATCTAAGAAATCGATTATAACATAAAGAATATAGAATTACATAATGTCGAAGGAATAATGCAATTAATATTATCGAATTTCGCTCGGTTTTGAATTACAAATCGAAATTTGCAGGCAATATCATCTTTCTGGGAAATTCTTTTTCTTTTATTTCCAGAAAAAAGATTTCACTAAACAAGATCATAAAGCTATCTGTGCAAAATCAGAAGCCTTTTCCCCTCGACTTTGTCGAATATTTCTAAGATGTGACACTTTTCGCGTCACTCTACTTCGTACACTGAAGGGAATCCAGTGAGCATTTAAGATCAATGCCATTTCCTTTTTATCGACTTGGACTAAAAGTTAAACACATATCTACAGTTTTGGCGACAAAACCTCGTTGTCCCATTGGAGGGCACCAAAAGTACGTGGATGAGAAGCTGCCAGATAAGTAAGCGGGGTCTCGCTTCACTGGTGGGTACAATAATGACTTGGGCGTGCCCTCCGCCGGTGATAGTGCCTGCCTCCTACTGGAGAAGTCGGACCGTGGCCGGTGATGGTCATTGGGACTCAGGCCTCAACACTTGAGCTATTGCATCGGCCCTCACTCAAATACACCGGAAGGCTTCACGCTAGGTCAAAGTGATTTCGATATGAAAAAACTTAATACCAATTATTCGAGCAAATTGCCCATGTGAAAACACAAACACTCTTTTGCATTAAGCGACAGAGAACATTCTGACTGCATCCTTCCACATAACTAAACCGCCACAGCAACATGAGCTAATCTGGTTCCGCAACGTCGCTTCCAATAAAGGCTCCAGACTTTAAATCCAACGATTGCTACACCATCTTAATGATTTTCAAGAGCTTCTTCGAATAAATCCATGATCATTTTTCGCCTCAAGCCTTTTTCCATTACCTGCAAGCCGACATGGGGATTTTTTGCGCCATCTTCATCGAAGTGACAGAGCAACTCAACTATTCTCCACTTCCACACAGAACTTCCACTTTATGGGGAAAAGAACAATCAACAGAACAGACACACGTGCGCTTTAACACTCGTATTTTAGTTTGTTTCTGTGGACTTCTTTATTAGATTAGTTTTTTCCTCTCTCTTGTTTGTTGATTTTGTACACTTCATACTTATATTTCTTTCCTTTTTATATGCATTTATATGACACTTCCCTTTGTTTTTTGTATTTTATCCCATATTTTTAGATTTGCATTTTTGCAACCTTTTCGATCTCTCTGCCTTTGCCATCACTTTCAAGACAGTTAAGGAGCGTTTTCCGATGTGTCTTCTACTTCATGTCCGCCACACTGTTTAAATAACCAAACGGTTATAGTCGCAGAGGCATGAAGTGTTTTTCTGTTCCGGTTTTGATTTTATGTCATCTGTTTACATGCAAAGGAAAAATAAACACAAATCTAATCCTTTATGAATTTGGTAGGTATTTTGATTGTCATTTACAATTTGTATACAAAGGTGACACGTCAAATTTCACAAATCTAACTCGCGCATTTTTTAATTATTTAGCTCACTAAAAAACACACTTCCCGCTGACGGATTTTATACGAAGTTTGATATCGATCTACATTTTTGTAAATATCTCATACCGACTTTCATTCGTCTATATAATTCCGTCTTTTCGATACCGTGGTCTTATACAAACAGACGGGAAATCAGTTAGAGATACAGACATGATTCCAAAAATATATTACAGTTCTCAGAAAAGTCTAAAATGTGGATCTTCATAGAAATGTCGAGGTCGAATGTTTCCACGATTAGAATACTTTCTGTTTGTATAGCTTGTGTCCAAGAAAGTAAAAAGACAGAAAATAAAACAGAATATAAATAAAAGAGGCTTACTTTGATCTTCCATGTTTAAATGTTTCATCATCCACGTAATTAAGTCAGAACCTGTGTGAAAACGAAAAAAAAAAAAAGAAATGGATATTTTATTTCAAACAGGCAAAAGAAATTATACAACGCAAAATCCAGTATTGGATTGTCTTAAATTAAAATTCAAATGCAAATTGCTTCATTTTTAAATATTATTAGGTACATTAATGCAATACAAGAGTTGTATTATTAGATAAGTTATTTTTCTATGCTTAGTGTTAGCATGGAAAAATGTTATAAACGGGAAACTGGAATTTTCGCTGTTTGGTAGAATAGAGAAAGTAGCTTAACTTATAAAAAAGTAATCGAGGAATGTCAAAAGTATTGCAAACCTTGAGATCAGCCAACATCCTTAGTTTTTAAGATTGGTGTAGACAACAATAAGGCCATAACGAAATTAAAATCTGATCTATAACATCAGACAAGCAACACTGCCACCAAGTTGCAGAGATTGTGACATTCTTAAGTATTATAGTATTTATCTTTAAATAGTGCTTAAATCAAAGGCCTTTGTTTGAAAGAAAAATCCCACAGACCTTAAACAGTTCGAAAGGTATACAAGGGTTGGGAATCTAATAGTGGCCATTTTATAATTGCATCCGTTAATATATAATTAATAACTATACCAGTGCCGAAGAGTAAAATTATTTAGATGTTCTGATGCAGCGGTGTATGGTCAGTGGTTCTTTCTTCCTTGGGATCAAATAATAATCACAGGGCTTAAATCTGGGTAGAGCAACTTACAGCCACTGTTAACAAACAAATAAGTCACGGGTTGTTACAGAATTATTTCAGAAATTCTTAAATCTATAGACCGCTCTATCCGAAATATCAATAGAATTGGTACTGCTTCAAGTATTTCACGACTTCCACCTCGTTGGAATCAAGTGTTGTACCTAAAGCTGGTGACTACATCGAAGCTATTGAAGTTTCAATCTAGTATCTATGTTGCATCTACAGAACAGAACGCCGTCTCTTACCCCCGTACCCGTGACCATACAGGCCACTGAACGGTTTGATGGGCAAGACACGGAATTTTATTTAAGAAAAACAAAATAAGCAAAAAGAAGGAAATATATACACTATGTATAGCACAGGCATTTTCACTTTTACACTATAAGTTCGTAATAGTCTTTTCTTTAGATGATGTTATACCTTTCTATTATTTGAAGGGGGGAATATCCGGTAATTGAGCTACTAAGTTCAGCTCGCTTGAGAGTTGAAGGCTAGGGAGGCCGGAAAAGATCTCTGCTTTCGCTAATGAATTTGATAATCCCACGAATTTTATGCCTGGAGACGAGGTTATTGGCGACAATTTTCAGCCATTCTTGTTCGAAGTTTGGCGCTGGCTTCCTCATATGCCAAGACACTCTACAGCAATTGCATAGTTACAACTATTAAATATCCAACCCTCGCACAGTCACGCATAATTAGATGCATATGAGGTAAATGGGTAGCATTAATGGATTGAAAAACAGTGACCACTTGTTACCACATCTTAATGCTTATCCAGATTCCTTTATTTGCAAATGAAGCCTGTGCCAAGTTTAGTTTATTAACTAAACTCGATTAGTTATATTAACGTCCCGTTCTTAAGCAACACGAGGGCTATTTTGGGACGGATCTCGTAATTTTGAACCGCGGTCACATGAAGAGGACGACATCTGCTGCACACTTCGCCATACTTCCGCACTACATCAGCTGAAGGACGATTGATCCCCCCTACGTGTGATTTAAGTTACAACAGGCCAAACACACGACAAATCTTCAGTGAAATCGTGTTTCGAATCTGATAACCCTCCGGCTCCGAGGCTGACACCTAAACAGTAGGCCACCGTGGCTCAGCTACTGCTGAGCTTCATCCGTAGAAATTACCCAGATGAATACTCCAGCTCCAAAAGTCTAAACATCGATACTAAAATATGGATATATGACAAGTATGTTCAAAGGATTCATGCATTTAACTTGAATTACTTTACATGCATCTATGTAACAAGATGCAAAAAGAGGCATTATCCGCATTGTATCCTATAATCAGTGAACCGTGGGAGGTGCAGGGCAATGTAATCATATGATGTCGTGTTCACATGCAAATGGACCGACAGGCGGATTTCAGTCCCAAATGTTATAGAAATGTACAGTTTTGATGTAAAAACCCATACCAAATTTCATCCATTGAGCTTGTTGAATTTTGGAACAATCCTATTCACGGACAGGCAGATTTCATATCTAAATGTTTTATTCATCGGATTCAGGAAGTTCTGAAACATTAATATTCCACAATATCTCGCTGTCTTCTCTTTTTTACCTTCTGTTCATATACTTTCTGCATAAGATGTTAAAAATTAATAATAAAGCGGAGGATGGAAAAAGAAGCGTTTATTTAACAAAGAAGAGCGAATGTTCAATACATATTTATTTTGAGATGCTATCTGTAATTGTTTATAAAGATGAATGACATGGTTTTATATGCTTATGTTAAATAAATTACTTATCGATTTTAAAAGAAAAATTCAGGTTCTAATTGCTCCCTTTCATATATACAGCATTGTTTTCATGGAAACAATCTGCCATTAATTCGGAAGTGAGGTGTATATATGCAATAACAAATTTCACTTCTTAGAAGTAAAAAATCAATAGCACGTTTTAAATATAAAAAATAGTCAAAAGGACGATCAAAATTTTAATTCACTTTCTAATTCAAATAAAAATTTCCATAATTTTTATCTTAATGATTAAATTTTCTAGATTTCAATTGCTACTTGAAAGTTTTCAAATTAACGCTGACATGAGCAAACATTTTTTTCTCTTCAACGAAAATATATTGGATAAGAAAATTTACTAAAAGGTTCTGAAAAATGTTTCCCAATGAAAGTATTTTAAAATTTTGGGGTATAAGATGAATTTTAATTTGCTTTATTTTTGAACTGCTTACGTCGGCACATTTTCTTTAATTTTACCTCTTTCAATTCATCTATACAGAACTTAGGAAGCATGGTTATATATAACGCTGCAACTTGATGCTAATAATAATATTTATTATTGAACAAACATTAAAGAATATTAATTCATGAAAATATTCCAAATATACCGTTTATAATTTATAAATCTAAACGCAATTTTAATAAATAAATGAAACTAAAATTTAAAAAATGTCTTTAGACATTTCATTAAAAATAAACTCATCAATTCTTTTTAAAAATTAAAGCTATTAGCTGTTGAAAGTGCGAATTTTTTAGTTCAGTTTTCGAATAATGTGAATTGAAAGAAGTCTTGATTTCAATGTTGTACAAAGGGTGTTTGTTTCGACTAATTAAAATATATCATTTTTATAAAGAATAATTAGGTACAATTTATTACTTCTGTGTACCTTTTTATAAATTCATTTGCATTAATTTTAACAATCTTTTATTAAGAAATTTAAATAATGTACAATAGGTGTTTTGTTTTGTCTTATTGAAATGTGTCATTTTTATGAAGAATAATTAGACAGCAGAATATTACTTCTCTGTACCTTTTCATAAATTCATTGGCATAAATTTTACCAATAGTTTATTAAAGAAACAAAAAGAAACATTTTCAGGGCGTAAAAAAATAACAGAAAAAGGTAATAACATAAAAAGCAATATAACCATAACCAAGGCAAACAATACAAAACAATCATAAATACTTTAACAAAATATTTTTTTCAGATTCCTTAAGCAAGGTTTTCAAATTTTCTCGTTCTCCTTTAAAAATTATAGATTTATCTTCATTTTGAATCTCAATTGCGTTATCTACGTCACATCAAATATTACAACATTTTTCAAGCGATAAATGCTTCTAATGCAAAATATTGCATTCAATTCTACAGCCATATGTATGTAAACATGTTTAAAAGAAAAACGATGAAAAAGTTCCTTTTTAGGTCCTTTTTTAAATATTCAAATCACTATTTGTTACTTTATTTAGAGAATTAAAAAATATGTGTATTTTGTAATAACTATTGAATGAATACCTTCATAATTATACTTAAAGACAATAACACTTTTTGTGAGCTTAAAGTTCCATTTTGAAGTTGATAATATCTATTCGGAATGAACTCCAAAGCTGACCCTTGGTTAAATGACAAGGATAATATTTATATTGGAACTCCACTCAACTATGCTAAGAACTCCCCTCAAATTTTTATGACACTTCAACATCAGAAATTTTTAAACATCCGTAAAATAAATCAGTTTGTTCTGCACCCAATTAGCTTAGAGGGAAACTCTATAACAAGATATTCCGAATACGATATCGCGATTGAAGTTGGACCACCAAGTTCGTAACGCAGAAGAATAATATGTAAAGCAAAATAATTTCATCTTACAATATAGGTACATTTCGCAATATCTTGAATTTTTAATACCTTCGCCTACAACATGTCCGACACGTGCATCAAATTACAAAATTTTTGATATTTAAATTGGCAATAAAGTCAACGTAACAATTAATTTTAAAAACAAAAATCACTTGGACACTCTTAAATGTCTAAATATTTTTTACCATCTTTAAATATATCAAAATGAAAATAATGTAAAAAAGCAGTTTTTCCCTTCGACATTCTCGTACACTTTAATGAATTACGGCCTTACTCACCATCCATAGTTAAACCATGATCAGCGGTTAAATTGGAATTTACACAAACAAGCGAATGCTGACCGAAATGATAGGCTGGATATATATACCCTAACTGGCGAGTTGGCGAGAAACTCGTTTGGCTCGAAGGCTGAGGGTAATTTTGAAAATCGCCAACAACAGAAAAATTGAGATACCATGCCAAAATACCAACCCGCTAGGGTATACATTTGGCGACGCATTTCAGTCAGTTTTCGCATTATCATGGCAGAACCATCATTTAACTGCTGATTATGGTTTAACCATGGATGGTGAATAAGGCCGTTAGAGCTTCTCGTGTTTAGCTTCATAGTACAATGAAGAGAATGGAGTATACATTTCAGAAGATTTTCGGTGGCGAATTGTCGAATTAAAATTTTGGTCAATTCAACAATTTTGATCTCAAGACCTTATACGAAATTTCATTTATCGTGATTATTGTAATCGAAATTACCGTTTTGCCAATCACGTGGACATACAAACGGTCAGTATATTCGTTGACGCATTAAACGAAGATCAGACACACGTGTATTGATTTGAAGTAAGGATCATGCACTGAAACTTAGAAATTTAATTTTTTGTTCTTTTTATTCACTGCATTCACATATAAACTAGTAAACAGATCGAGAGACAATAGAATAATTGACGTATTTCTTCCAGAATTTGCCACATTCTGGTTAGAAATTTGCTAAAAATATACACTTTTGATGCTAAAACCACACACAGAAATTTATTCTTTTAGCTTCCTGATGCTGTGAGGTATAGTTCTCATATAAGGACGATATATATAATTAAAAAATATCTAGGAGCTTCAGAGACATGTAAAAGCTTGAAATACATCAAAATCTCCAAGCACAATTTTTGTCAATTATTATACTTACTGTTTCTATACTTCGTCTAGGAAAAACGAAAGGCTGAATTATCTTATTATTAACCCTTTTAAATATTTTAAAAAGTAAATCTAAGAGAGTTCAGTAGTCATTAATGTATTAAGTGGCTTATTCATTTATTTTTCTAAATATAATCTACAGAAAGCTTCTATTTCAGTTTAAAGCAATAAATATTTATTACCTAATATACTCATTCAAGTTTATTTACAGCTGAACCAATATAGCATAGAATTGAAAGTGATGCATGGATTACAAAGCATTAATTTAGATTATTTTCTGTTTCTAAGAATCAAAGATCTTTAAAACTGAATGTCTCATTATAGGTAATTTATTTAATGATATAGAAAGAGCATTTAACTGTGATCATATGAGCAATGAGCTCAGTTATTTACAGATAAATGTGCCCTATTTTAGATTTTTTTTCAGGAAAGAAGAACACACGTAATGAGTACGTAAATTTTCCAAAAATAATCAGGAAAGAAATGGTAAAATTTGATTTTTTTATTAATCGATAAATATTTTTTTAGAAAAACCGCTTAATTGCAGCTGATAAAAAGAAGCAGAAAGATATTAATTGTTTCTGCAAAATTCCGTTTATTCCGATGTTGGGTTTCATATTAGATTTTCGAAATTAATTAAAAATTTTGAAATATGCAAAGACATTTATGAGTTTGAAACAAGTCATTCAAACTTTTCCTGCAACATATATGCCTGAAGATAGATTTTTCCAATCCATCTTCATGCATTATTATTCTCCAAATTTAATTACACGTACCCCTTGGATCTCCGTATCTCTTACACAGTGTTAATCAAAAACAAAATAATCAGTGTACTAAATTTCAATTAAGCTTCTTTCAATGCCTGCACAAAAATGAATTCCTTAATGTTTACATGCAAATTTAGGAATAAAATTACGTATTATTAATAGATATAATTCCAAGATTAATATACCAAGAGTAAGGGAAAAATTAAAACAAAAATAATCTTATTTTTATATCACACTAAAATACCCATTTGTTGGAAAAAAGAAAAAAAAAATATTACTATTGAAGAGATAGAATATTTTAAAGATGATTGACTGAATAAGAAAATTGTGCCATGAAACAAAGCTCAATTAATAAGAATATAGTTAGCTTTATTCAAAAATACCAAAAAATAATATTAATTGAAATTATGAAAGAAAATATACACATAAAAGTTATTTTCTACGCATTTCGTATTTACAGAGCTATTTGAACAAAATTTTTGCGAAACGAAATTAATTCTTTAAAAAATGAAACATTTTTTTTTTTATCTTGCTTTAATCAAAGAAGGCAGAAAACAAGAACAATAAGTAGGGATACAATAATTCCATTCTGAAGAAGAGAAGTACAGAAACAAAATATAATTTTGATAAAAAGTCAGTGGTGGAATCTATCTTAGAGTATTGCTTCTTTATACAAGCAACTACCAAAAAAAAACAATAGTTGAAAATTTATCCTATTATTCATAAATTGTTTTAAATAAATCTGCCATAAACACTGAAAACTAATTATAAATCGATTTAAGATTTTTTTATGTTACATTTAGGAAATGAGGGAATATCTAACCTAAAAAATTCAACTTCAAATACGATTTGAGCGGTTTTCGTCTGTCTCACCTAAAATAATGCACAATGATGTCAAAAAATAATGCAAAATTTTGATGATGCTACAAAATTGGAGTTAGTATGGATACTATGGTTTCCCAACAGTTGCTGAGAATCGTGAGACATTCTATCGTCGGAACTAACATTTTACCGTGGAGATTCGGTCACGAGGGGCAATTAGGGGTGGGGGTGCGTCAGAAAGGGATGAAGGCGAAAATGGTGTTTTAATCATCCTGTTTCCCAGAAAGCTGATATTTTTCTTCTTTTTTTTCTATTTGCTTGTAGCTCTGTAATCCATACCTTCCAAATAGGTAGGTTTGCAATTGTTTTCTTTCTTGGCTGGCCTGACTCCTCCCCGTCGATCCTTGCTGACTCTAAACCATTTGGGTGAGTCGGTCGGCGTGGGTTATGTGTGTGTATGTAAGGGCTTTCTTTGATGTGCATGGTATTTACATGCATTTTCGTAAACACAGAACAAATATTCGAGACGATATAAAAGAGTTCTTTAAAAATCTCAAATTTTTCCGCATGTGTTTCGATTATAACATGCAGAGTTTCCCACCAAATTGTACGAAACTTACAGAATACTTGACAATATGTAAAAGAAGCATTTTATTAAAATTTGAATTAAAAAATTTTAATGTCACAGGAAATATGAGCATTTGTAGTAAATAATTTCTTACTGCGTATGTGCGAAACATAGTGTAATTTTTTTCATAACTTCAGAGCCAGATATATAGGGAAACTTATATAAAAATTCCAGTTCAATACCATTAGTATTCATAAAGATATCGGCATTGAAACTTGGTGAATTTCGGTACACTCTAAGAGAAGTTAAATGATGAGGGCTCTTTCACAAATTGATCTTGTTTGAACTTGAATCTTCGAACAGTAATGTTGAATTTTATGGAAGTTGAATATCTTGAATATTCAAGTTTATTAATAAATTAATACATAATGTAAATTTCATTTCTATGATAACTATTCGAAGATTCAAGTTTAATAACTTCCAGTTTGTGCGTGGACCCTCATCATTTTGCTTCTCTTAGAGTGTTCTGAAATTCACCACGTTGCAATACCGATATCTTTCTAAATATTAACAATATTGAACTGGAATTTTTATATAACTTGTCCAATATATCTGTCTCTGGAGTTATGTAAGAAAAATTTCGCTACATTTCGCACATTTATATATTATATTTTATTCCTTAACCGTTTTTACACTAAAAGGTTCCTTTTACTTAAAGATTTGCATTCATCAATTCATCATTTTTTTATTTTGTATTTGTTGTAATCCATTTTTTTCTGTTAGCAGTTTTTGCATTATTTTTACTAGGACAAAAACAAAATGAAAGTAATCAATTGATTCATCAGCTTTTTTTTCATGTTTTTTTTATTTCTTAAGCACTCTGGTAATCTGCATGATATTTTCTTCAGCAACTTTCATTAGGAAATCTGTGACAATCGGATCTCAGATATTGTTGGCAAGCTAAAAGCACGTCTCGGACGGGCACAAATCTCCCAGCAAATTAATAGATATTCCCTTACAGAGTAATTACGTTTCATATAATGACTGTTTAGCGTTAAAGTAGTAAAAAGAGAGGTTTTTCATAGTTTGTCAGATTGCAGTCTTCTACAACTTTAATTGAAATTAATGGTTCTTTTCAGTAATCACACAATAGGATAGGTAAGATATTATACAAATTAGGATTTTTTTAGATCAATAGGAAATGTTTATATTCTATCATTTGTTTGAAGTAAATTAGTTTTTATTGCCAAATCTGTTCCCAAGTCTGATCCTCGAAATGTCAATTATCTTTATCGGAAATTTTCTAGTAGCATCATATCTTGAAAAGAATTTGATTTGCCCGAAATTAATCAATGTTAGCATTTTGTATTCAGTTTTAATTACAATTATTCATAAATCGAAATAAAAGAGGTTTATATTTAAGCTTTTAATTACTTACGGTGCATTCAGAACCAGGAGAAATTTTACCGCGTACTGGCAGATACAACCATTGTACCATTAAAGTATTTGTACTAACTTGTATCTCCTCTGTTTGTCGATTCTATCATTCTGCTACTCTGTTCCATTGAATTATCTCATGTGTGGCTGGTCCATAGAGTGTTCAATGCGGAAAACAGGAAGAGTAGCTTCACATAGAATATATCTTAACATTCAATTCAGTGTTTATTCTCCAAAATATTCGTTTTAGCAGAATGTTTGAAATTTCCTCTAGACCGTAAGCTTAAGGTTAAATGTGTTCTTTGATGGAATGGATTTCTATTAAATGGATGTATTTGTATTAAACGGTTTGAGTTTTATTTTGCTCTTCATGGGCTTGAATTGCTAACACCTCATAGCAAACATTGCATTAATGGAATACTAAAGTGTTAATGATTCAGTTTATGCCCATTTGCTGAGATTTGCAACTGAACATTCTGAAAACAAAAAACCCACTAGAAGACTCTATTGCTAGAAAATATTTATACATGACTACACTTGAAATAGCTATCCCACTCAATTCCAATTGAACCCTGTAAGGGTCTTGGAAACTTGAGCTACGTAATTTGCAGAAAACATGTTTAGTATGTGTGAAAAAACTTTTACGAAAGGCATCAAAAAATTTATTGTAAAATTTCAAATATTAACGTGTCTAAGAATATCTGCATAATGAAAGTGATTCGTATGTCTTTAAACAGTTGTGAATTTCAGACGAATAAACCATATTATAACCGAAACAGTGGTACGTAATGTATAAGTATTGGTTTATTTAAAATCAGCGTATAAAAGATTTAGCATGAAAAATTATTTCGGAAGTTATTACTATTTTTATTAACATTTGGAAATATCCGCATTTTTTCCCTAATGAGTAAAGAATTTTCGCTATAGCCATTTGACAATAATTCCCGTATAATGCAACAAAGGCCACACAATTTTGATTTCGGAAAGAAAGTTTGTTCTAAATAAGATAGTGAAAGAAGAAATTTGGTAAGAAGGAATTTGGTAAGAAGGAATTTGGTAAAAAGGAATTTGGTAAGAAGGAATTTGGTAAGAAGGAATCTGGTGAAGAAGAAATTTGAGAACGGAAATTCTCCAATTAAAGATTTTGGAGAGTTATAAGATAGTTAAGGAAGTAAAAAAGTTCGTTCGAAAGTATACATTCTTCCGTTAATTTGTGATGTTGTCGTTTCCTAATTCTACTAACCTTCTTAAATGCGAACAAAGAATATTATCATAGTATTCGGCGAAGATTTTTTTGGAGCAGGTCAAGTAATATTACTCGAAATATGTGGAGAAATAACTAAAAGAGGTTTCCGAACTATAGTACTTTTTTCACAGCTCTAATTGTTCGTGTATCCTCATTAAAAATAAATAACTACAGGTTTTTAGGGTCTAAATTTACTCGATATGGCAACAAATGGTTACACATGCTTGTGAATGTCAAAATTGTCAATTTGAGATCTTTGATTTTGAATAATTTAAGGCAAATAACTCAAATTAGTTCCTGGTCCTGAAAAGACATCATGAAAACGATCTCAAACTAAGTTTCAAGGATCACAGGGAACATTAGCACTAGTTCATTGTGGCCAGAGAGGATTACTATCTAGGTAATTTGACGAATAGTGGCCATTTGTGTTTTATAGAATCATTTCTTGCGCCTACTTATAGCACTATGAATTCTATCTCTGCTCCAAATACTTAAAACGTTTAAGAGAGCGATTCAAAGATTTTTTTTCCACTTTTGCAAATGAGCATATTATAAAAAAGGAACTGGTATAATTTATTCTAGCTCTATTTACTTATATATTAAAGTATACTGATCTACGGGGTGGACTTTCGGTTAACGCCTTTCGGAAAAGAATTAGGTTAAATTATATTCCAAAAAATGAATATGATACTAATTTCAAGAGTTTTTTTAGCTCTATTAGGTATCTATGTATTTAAAATAATTTGGCAAAACCAAATAGTCATTAGCCCAGCCCCAACTACAGGACCGATTTCTATCATTTTTATTTCATATCGAAGCTTATGACATCTAGATATGACATCAAAGGTCGCCTTCCACCCATCACCCTCCATTTTCGAGAGAAATAAAAAAAATATACTTCTCCTCTGTACATTCTCTAAGGGAAAATCGAAAATGTCCCCCAGGCGCCAACTACTGCAAAGATTTCGACACTTTTTATTTTATATGAAATCTTATGACATTTAGACATGGCATCAATGGCCACTTGCCATCCACAACCATTCATTTTCGAGATATATCGCAAAATAAAACTTTGGCAGAGTCCCTCAGCCTCTACAACTGCCAACTCTCCACTATATTTCGTCATGTTGCAAGCGTAGCCACAGGTCATTAATATTACGGGCGAACAGCTAGTCGCCGAAGGTGGCTAGTAAATAAATAAAAACGAGAAATATTCTTTTACCGCACCTTATGTAGGAAAAATACTTCCATAACAATAAGTCTCATGTATCGATTTCAGCTCCATAGTTTTAACCGCTTAACTTACCAGCCCGAGAATACTCGTGCATCGAATTATCGCATTTTTGGTCTTAAAACTAAAATTTAATCATTAATTATCTTTATAATTTTACAGAAAAATTACATAGAATCCATAAACATCTCAAGTACTATATGCCTTCTGAAATGGATAAAAACGACAACCGCTTCTCAAAACAGAAGGGAACATCTTATTAGATAGGAAAGAAAATTATTAAGTTAAGTGGTTAATAAATTTTCACTTGAAATACACTGTCTTTTACCGTCTGCCTAGAAAGAAATTCTTCTTTACCTGTTCCATACTTCGTTCTTACTTAACATGCAAGTGAGTACTTGCTCGTCAAGCAAATAATGTACCAGAATCAGCGAAAGCTCTCCAGAGATTCAAAAATATAAGTATTTTTGAAATGCTGGAAAGCTTTTCAACCTTCAGCTCGGGAAAAAATAATTAAAAGATACAACAAGTTATATTATCTTTGACAAAACTTTTTCTTCAACAAAGAGACCAATAACAAAGTTGGAAGAAAAATCATAACAAAATCACGTTATCAACTGATTACGAACCCTACTTTAAGTTGTAAAAGTCAGATGACATTCAGCTCTGAAATTACACAGCAGATAAATTCCAGTATAAAGATTGAGTCAAACATCAAATATAGATCTTAATATTGAAGCACCGATACAAATCCTTATCCTCTACTCACCGTACCTTTCTAGCTATTGTGGTAGATACGAACAAATAAAGAAGTCTGATAGAGATATGCCAAAATTCAGCTATGGTTTAACTGGCTTTCATATTTACCCTACAAAGTAAAGAGGATCCCCTCAGTTGCAGAAGCTGTGTCATATTGTGGGATTTTCTATCACAAAAGAGCCATAACCCTGCTTTAAAATTATCTCTTCTTCTATGTCAGTTACATTTGTATTGCCTTCTGTTTGACTGAGATTGTTCGATTGTATTTTAAAATTTTACTGCAATAAACGAAATAAAACTGCACAACCAAAATATGCAATTTTAGGACTGAAATTGTTAGATTTCATTTCCAAATTTTATTGAAAAGAGGCGCATTAGGAAAATATAACTAAAAGTCCAAACACAATGGTTTAATTACATATTAAATGCAAACTATGAAGGAAACTCTGTAGTGAGCTTATGCAGAATGGCAGCACGATGATAAAGAGGAAATTTTATCTTATATGCATGGTATTATCATAAATATTAATGTCGTTTTTATTTATATGCACTGGAGTATAACCTACATACGTTCCCCACAACTCAAACATTTGTGATTCCGACCATCAAGGGACATGCTAATCTTCTATTTTATGGAAAAGTATACTCGAAGTCCTAAAGAAAGGGAATTGGGAAATTGTAGCATGTTTTTCTTTACTGATTTCTTTCAGATTCTAATTCCAAAGAAGGGATGAATATAAAAATGGCACATAAATGTCCGGAACGAAAGGAAACGTGAATTCTACAAAGGAGATAGAAGCTTTCATTCGTTCTCAAAAAAGCTTTTCCCACTCATTGAAAGGTTTTGCCAGCCAATTATCTGTAAGATGTCGAGTTCCATTGGTCCATGGAAAATCTAATCCATCTTCTCTTACTTTTCCGCCTAGTGGTTTTCTAGAACGAAGCTGGACGAGACTCTTTTATTTATATAGTTTGGAGAGCTTGCATCATATTCTTCTCTTCTCATTTATGTAATCATTACATTTTTTTTATTTAAACAAAAAAATATTAATTTCATTGGCAACTGGAGACTTGGTATATATGATATTTACGTTGGAACTGAGCAGTCTTTAATATGTATTTAGAAAATACCTCCTATTCAGTCGCTAAAACAATTACAAGTAATTTTAAAGAAGCTTGCATGTATTTTACTTGCGTGGATATTATTAAAAGTTAATTCATTTGAAGCTGAAGAAGCTTAATATATTATAGCTCTTATGATGCAAATATAAATTTTAAGTTATATAAAAGCAAGAAAATGCAATTAAATGAAACTTCATTACTATAGTAAAGTAGGAAATATCTCCTTGCTATCAACAATTGACATTCGTAAAAAGTTATTGTACAGAGTGATTCAAAAATCAAGATACAAACTATTATATCTTGAATAATTGATAAGAACTATTATAAATATTATATCTAACTAAACTATCAAGATAAAAACTAGGGGAGGTTGGAAAAAGAGAAAAAAAGCCAAAATCTCATTAGAAAATATGATGGAAACCCAACCCCATTAGCTAGATTGCTCTGTTTGGCAGCTCCGCAGTTGGACCTCAGCCCTATTCTTTAAAGCCCCAACTGCGTGTGGAGAGCATTCAACAGTATACAAATGCTTAACAGTCGACATGGACATTGCTTATGTTGTAGCTGACGGCAGTGGAAGTGATAAGACTAGGATGTACGCAGAATAGCACACGATAGATGCCTACAACATTACCAAATGTTTGCGAATTTCCATAGGAAATGCGTGAATATGGAACACTCTGCATCACATACGTGTGTACGTATTCTCTAAGTTTAAAGTATCGCACCGTTTTTATCTCTTATTGGCTTCTCATTTCTGCATCATCTAACTCAACAATGTCATGCTTCCGGTCATATATTCGTATGTGTTTAGTTTAGCTATGTTAACATCCCGTTTCGTAGCAACACAGGAGCTATTTTGATACGAACTTCGTAATTTTGAACCACGAAAAGGACGACATCTGAGCTGGTACACTCTCTGCAAGCTTCCGCACCAGCGGATGGACGTTTGCCCACTACGTTTGATTAAACGTGCAAGAGGCTGTATACAGGCAGATCTTCAGATTAGTAGGAATTCGAACCTGGAACCCTACGGCCCCAAAGCCGAGGCCTTACCACTAGGCCACTGGGTCCGTTGCATTTGCATATGATTTCTGCATGTTCTCGTTAATTTTCACCTCCCTACCTGACTTTAATATTGTTATAATTATTATATAACTCATTATTGTTATAATTAGTGTACTATCAATCATCATTCATGTGATTTTCACTTGATAAGACGAGATTGATGCGAAGAATTTCATTACATAATTTATTTAGCATAAAGCGTTGTTTAGCTAAATTCAGACTACAGAATGTAGATCAATGTATAAAGAAGATTTTACTTTATATTTTTGCTTCCATTCAGCAACAACGAAGACAAATTATTCGCATAAATATGTGCAAAATCTCCAACATTAAATTCAAGGAAACTTGTTTCTTTTTCACGTGGGATGAGAATTGAGTTGCAAATAAATCACAGTTATCTATCAATAAAGCTATGATGCTTGTTACATAGTGTCATTTAAAAATTAGATTTTGCTCTTTGTCCCTTGCGGAAACATCTTCCGTATCGAAGTATTGATTTCTTGTGTCTACGCCATAAATATCCCTTAAAGTTGATCCGATAGACATTGATCTCGTGCAAAAATCAATTTCTCATTTTTTTCTGGGACAAACGCAACAACGTTGGTCTTTGTTCGTGAATCAACTTAAGTGTGACGAAAATAGTGGTTAGTAATCCTTAAATTTATGCGAATTTCTAAATAATGATGGCAGCCGGAGGTTTTGCCGCCAATGCCAGGCTGAATATTCTTGGTGAATAAAAAAGAAAACAAGCCCACAAGTGAATTGAAGCAAATTCCAGAAGTTTATGCAAACACGAAAAAAGAAATTTTAAGTTTTTTAGAAACCTTATGAAATACTATATTAATGACAATAAATCATTTCTAAAGGCTGTTTAATACAATAAAATATTAAGAAGAAAAAAATTCTTACATGTATCCCATTTCACAATAATATAAGGGACGTGCTCCCTGGGGCAAATGGAAAATGCATATATCATATAAAAAAAACTAACAGGTTAACAGTTATATGTTTGCCATGTGCTGAAAAACAGTAAGTACAGCGTCTATTTATGCTGAACACTAAATTATCCACCTTATCCTTTGAAAATGCAGCCCATTCTTGAGTCAGTGCTACTCGAAGTTCTGGAAACGGCTTGTGAGGCGGATGACTTGCTGCAGTCCATCGCCCAGGAAAGCCATATACATACTGAACCGAGTTTAAGTTAGAGGCGATGGTGGCCACTCCAAACTTGGGATATACACTTTTTAAGGCCTTCGTCCATGATGGTTGAACGGCAAGAAGGGGCGTTGTCATCTATAAAGACAAAATCTGCATCCAATGAACCTCTGAACAGATGAATATGCTGTTGCAGAATGACATCCGGGTGAATCTGGACTGCCATGGTTGCGATCCGCTTTCAGAAACCGAGGTAATGCCAACCCAAACCAAATGTCCAATGACACGATAACAGTGGAGTTCATTGACATTTTCTTGGTTCTAAGGTGTCCCTGGAAGGCTCCACATGGATATATAACTTGAGTAAGATAGCAAACAAAACCTATATTCGAGAGAAAAGAACACACAGGCTAGGTTTCCTTCTGGAATTCAGCCACATGGAAAGCGAAATAATAGAAAACAAAAAAGAAAAAATATACAGAAGAAACAGAAGAAGTAAACAATAGAGATAACAATACACCTTTCTGCGCGCCCAACGCAGCAGCATCCAGTGATTGAATCAACAAAATTGCCCTACAATTAACCAAAAAATCGCTATAGAATTAAACAACAAAAAATTCTCTAATAATTAAAACACATAAAAGAAAACAATTAGAAAATAAAAGAAAATACAATCAAAATGGAAGAAATGGAAGAGAACTCGAATCGCGAACTTTCTCAAAAACCACTTGCCACCGGAGTTCTAATATGGATAAATTTTCTGTCAAGGGTAAGACTACATAATTAAAATTATACCCCCCGTGACCTGCATTTATCGATTAACTGAAATATAGGAAATAATCACTTTGGAAGAAGAAAAAATATAATAAAGTCCTTTATAACAAATCCAATAGAGACTAGAGAACGTAAATATTCTGAATAGAAATATGAGAAAATCCAGAAAAAAAACCAAAAAGAACATTATGCTGATAAAAAAATTTCATTTTGAGCTGGAAAGAAAAATTATATCTTTCCTGTCGCATTAAAACATTTCACGATATTTGAAGAGACTCTTTTGCATATGC
>BGPR01001751.1:0-43775 GCA_013235015.1 Araneus ventricosus
TCATTGCTTCGTTCAGTTACGTATTGCATTTCCAAAACGGCAACAAAAGATAGAAAATTGTTATAGAAACGATACGGATGATAGATAAAGTTTGATATTTGTGATTCTAAAAACACCTTCTTTCTTTTGAATTTAAAATATGACTAAATCGGTCCACAAATATAACTTAATTGTTTATTCATCCATGTATTAATTGCGCATAAAGCCCTCTGCAAATCCTTTATTCCCCAATTAATTCATCCTAACTCTGTGTTGCTTCGAAATTTTGACAGGTAATTTCTCAAAATCAATTGTTGTTTGCCAGTTTTCTAAGGATATTCAAGTCTTCTCTTGCAAATGTTCGGAAAGTTGTTTCCATGCGACAAGTATCATTAAGAGCTCTCAAAGTTTCTCACAATAAATTCAAACTTGTTTTCTGCCTTACTTTTCTTGGTTCTCTCTTGCTTGCATATCTAAACTGACATTTTTTGCCGATCTTATATAAAACTTTCTATCAATGGGTGGGACCTACACAATTTACCTTCTACAACTACAGGGCAGTCCTAGGCTTTTGCCCTTCTGTCATACAGGAACGTGCTCTATCATAGCTTCCCCACCCCACTGGCTCGGAAAGGTAGAGTTCGGTTGGTTGGGGCTTTATATCATAAGTTTGTCTTCCAAACCAGGGACGACTAAGGAAGGCGTGTCGCGACAGGATTGTTTGCCATGAGCCTTGCTCATTATATCACATCCCGATCAGAATAACTGCAATCAACCAAGTTAATTGCCATTTAGGATTGCAAACATAAAATAAAACTTCAAATGCTTGTCTCCATTTTGTTAGACTTAATAAAATACTGCATATATTTACAAAACGGTTAATACTCGAGTTTTTTTTTACAAAACTTCAGAAAAGAAATTTTGGCCTTGATATGCAGGCTCAAATGAAGCGTGTGATTCTTTAAAATATATTTTCTATTTTCACATCAAAAATGAGTGTTAGACATGTGGAACAAAACAGTAGCCAAGTATAATTTTGGATGTCTTTTTGTTATTTTTCCCACAGAATTTTGGAGCCCTTTGCCAATTCAGACTGTCAACGTATAATTATTTTCAATATTTTGTTATTTTTAGTAGCATGCGAATACTAACTTTTAAGGCCTATAGAATTCCATGCTTGAAAATCGTTTTTCAGCCTATTGAACGCCAAAATGGGATAATTTTAAGTGACGGCATCAAAGCGGCTTGCTAAATGTAATCCCAACGTATAATCTAATATCTACTAACTAAAGGTTTTTCTAAAGCTGTGCTGTCATGTAATACTAGAAGGATTTAATACAAGATGTACAATGGATTCTAAAATTTATTTGAGCCAGAAGAGCCTTTAACGAGTGTCAGGTGAAGCTTGAAAAAACCACATTGAAAACAAAAGGTAAAGAGGGTATGATTTTGCCTGGGAATTTACCCTAAATTATTCAGTTTAAATCCTCAATTACTCCATCATTTTCCCCTTTTTACTATCAGGCCCGAATATCTGTACATATTATTACTCAATAAAACACTTTATTGGTATTTTCTTTATTTACGAAAACAGTTACGAAGATTTGCCAGTTCAGAATAAAGCATGATAGAAAATGTTAATTCTCTACGTGTAGTAAAAAGAGTTTTCTTATTGAAGAAGAAATGTTAACGAATTTTTTCAAAAGATATTCAACATCAAGGAAAATGACCAACAGCAGAAGTGTCCATTTATGCATCAAACATTTATGTTAGTTCATTGAACTTAAGTTTAAAACTTTATTAGATTAAACTTTTCAAAACTACAACTTTCTGGGACTATGTTAGTCAAACTTCAAAACGTCCAGCCAGGATGTTTGACCTTGATCGATGTGCAATGGACCAGCGTACCTTTACGGAACTTACCATGAAAACATGTCTTGAACTCGCGAAACTCGGTATAAAGCCGAAACTTTGCCGCTATGCTGCTGTGGCACTATCGAACTTTAAGAAAATGAAAATTATCAAATGATATTATCTGCTCTACGACATTACAATGTTAAAATTGATCTCAAAATCTATGACGTATTTATGATTAACATCACAACTTTAGATCCTTAACCAAAAACGTTAAAAATGTTTAATCTAGTACATTCCTTTCGTATTCTTTCATTTGCAAGAAAAGATTGATATTTATAATTTTGTAGTAATAAATATAGAAAAAAATTTCCATCTTTATGGAAAGTTATTATTTTTATAAGAAATCAGCTACTTTCATATAACAAAGTTTTTAAAAACAGAAATGAAATATTCTCTGGAAGACATTTGATTAGAAAGTAAAATTCCTATTGAACAACAATTTTGTACTAGAATTTAAAGCTGAAAGATTTTGTATATTTTTTTTGTGATCTTGAAATGCTTTTAAGGATTAATTTATTTCCCTATACCATTAATTACTTTATAAATTTAAAACTTATAAAAAATTGTAATATATCAATTAAAATGTATTGGGAAGCATTTGTATTAATAAAGATATATAACAGATATGAAAGTATGAAAATCTTGGTTATTTTTCTCAGAATCCAGCATGTATAAAAACCTCTGTTTTCTTATTAAAGGAATTTGCCACTTTTTATATTGGCAATACAAAACAATTCTATTGATTTTCAACGATCACCACAGAAAATTTAATATTTTAATCGCAAATTTCCACAGGGACGAGTATAGTTGTGTTGGCTTTATGCAGAGCATTTCAAGATCTTTGAATCAAAACAAAATTTCATAGATGCCCATTTTATACGATAATAAAATAACTAGTCTTAAATAATCAATAAACTCAAAATTTCCATTCAACTCATTTTGATTTTCATCACCGAGAATTAAAATCAATCCCTTGAACCACCCCAATGACCGTTTAGTATTAAAATCAATTACATCCCTCCTTTCCAACTCCGGATGATATCTTTAGAACATTCTTCACACAGTCAAGCTCCCACAAAACACGTCCTCCCCCACAACTTTAAGTGCATTCCCTGTCAATCACTCCTTTTCTCTTCTTTATGACAGCCATTTGGTGAGTCTTGTCTCTTATTCCGATAACGAGGGGCAACTTGTTGATTATTGATTTTCCTTTGCCAAAAGTTATGGTCGCAAAGGGAAACGTCCTCATATCTGATATCTGAATCAGAAATCTAGGAGAGTTTTATTTTTTCTCCTTTATCGCGGTGATGTCTCAACTGAAGAGTTTTTTATTTCTCTGTGTGAAAATGTTGGTTAACCCTTGAGGCCGTATTTTCAGAAGTAAATATGGAATGAACTACCACTTTGTAATAATTCAAGTTCAGTTTATTAGTTATAATGCGATAAGATAAACAAGATTTTTTTTTTTTTACATCAGTTCAAGTTACAGACATGTATATATATAGACTAAGGCCAGTGGACCAAGTCCATATTTTCCTATTTGCCCAAACACCGCCGTAGTAGTTTTAGAAATGTTGGTGCCCGTATTATACCGGGGCTGAATTTGGCTGTATTTAAGTGCCGCCAAATTTGGCGGTTTTATAACGCATTAACGCCAATTTGGCGGTTTTGTACTCACGTATTAACGCCAATTTGCGGTTGTTTTAGTGCTCGCCATTTGGCGGTTTTGTAAACAAGATTGTTCCTCTTACTTGCTTTTATGTACCTAATCCTGTAGTCGTGGCAGATTAATACGTAAGTACCGAAATGATTTATATGTTCAGTTGCCAATTTGAATCATGTCATAGTACAATTTGTATACAGGAGTGAGAACAATTAGAATAACACTGCTTTTTAAATGCAGCTAATCTGCTTTGTTGTCTGCCTCTCAGAAATGAATATCATGGATTGGTCCACTTATCTGGGCCTTCAATATCGTTCAATCGGACTAATGAACTGCGAGAATGTATTAGATATAAATATTCCTACAAGGATAATGATAAATTTATTTAGGTTTTGAGTAGATACACTTGTATTTCAACAGTTGGGTTCTATCATTATAAATGCACTTATTTTTCTATTCTTTCATGGTTTCCGTATATACAACTCACTGTACTATTATCAAATCGATAACTTTCTAAACAAGGAAATTGATCACTGATAGATTCTAATATCTTCTTCATTTTGAAAAATGAGAAAAAAGAACACAAATATCAAACCCATTATCCTGTCTGGAATATATAGGCGATTAGGAGTTAAAGTGAGACCAAGACCAGTATTTTATCCATTTTGCACAAACACTCCATAGAGTAATTTAGAGATATTATATTTTGTGTTAATAAGTTCATGTCCGTATTTCAATTTATATCCACCAGGGAGCAAGAACAATTAGAAGTCCACTATTATTTTAAATGTAGCTAATGAACTATGAGTCTGCTTTCTAGGAAATGAATCGCATGTACTTGGTGCATGCACTTTAACTCCAAGCACTCCATATGTCTCACTGAGCCTATGTAGTGGGATACATACTTTGTACAATTATTCGTATAAGAGTAAAAACATCATTTATTTAGTTTTGACACACATGTTTATTAGTTTGGGATCTATCATTATAAATCACTTACTTTTTCCATTCTTTAATGAAAATTCTGTATAATACACTGTCACTGCTAATATTATCAAATCTATAACTTCCTAAACAAGGAACTTGATAATTGATAAGATTTCCAATCTCTTCTGCATTTTGCAAGATGGTACTTAAATGCGAAACAATTATTGAGACATATTATACTGCGAGGCTGAATATGAAACCGGGACTGAAAGATGGATGGGATGTATGTGTCCCAGTTCTATTTATACGTACGGAACTAAGAAATTTGAGCTGATTAATTAGGATATTTAAAAATATCTAACAAAGTAGAAAATGAAATTATAGACTAAGAACTTAACCACTTTTTCAAAAACGTTCTACAAATGATGTTACCATATAAATATATGTTACTTCACCGAATTCTTGAAGAAAAATTATGATACTACATTTCGCACTTGAAATTAATAAAAGTGAATTCACAAAGAATGAAAATGAAAGAAATTTTGGTACATTGACAACTTGATTGAGAAAGAAAATTGTTAAAGTACAAATTAAAAAAATAAATGAAATTGTCTATTTATAAAATATTCATAATATCAATTCACCTCACATCAGTTTTCATAAGTTGATTCAACATCTTTGAAATATGTAATAAGTTATTTATTAGAAATCTTCATTTTTTTTTTTCTTAATTTAGACGAAAAAAGCAAGGTATTGTAAAAATAAACCTCTTTATTTTTTGTTAGTTTTATAAATCCTTATCAAATTGTTAACCCCTATTATATATGCCCCTGTTGAAAAAGCATTTTTTATTACTGAAAATTAATATATGTTCTATACTGAATTCGCAAATGAAACATATTTGTGTCAGTAAGTAGTTTTTGCTTGACCTACTCAACATACCCTCAAACTCGGAACCAGGACGTCTCCCTGTCGGTTGGTTGGATATGCGTGAAACTTTATTTAAAAAACAGAGCAAAAAAAATTGCATTTTATATATAAGGATACAAACAAGAGCACATTTAGAACAAAAGAATACAATAGTTAGTAACTTAATTGTTAGTTCTTTCACGTCTATGTGTTGTTGAATTTGAGAGGGTGGTACCTTATGTATGGGAGAAGAGAGAAGATGAGTACCTAGGGTTAACTGTGTCTGTGGCTAGTTGCTGTCACCATCTTTTGGAAAAAAGAGTGTTTCGTTTTCCGCGATGAAATGAATGAGTTCTTTGATTTTCGCTCTAGAATTGATGTTGTTCATAACTCTTTTTCACCGAAGTGGTTCTAGGTCAGCTGACGGTTTTGTTAGGTGGTATGAGATTGTAAACAGGCAGCTTGTAGCATAGTGTAAGGGGTTTTCCAGATTTCCGCAGCCACAGGATTCGCTGTTTCTGATGTTGAATAGTTTAAGATATGTCGGAAATGAGCCGTTTCGGGCCTTTGCCATGGAGTAGGTGTTGTCTTGACTTTAAGGCAGAACGTTGTAAACACGCTTGATGTTTTTCCATTGTCCCATTCTTTTTGCCAGCAGATGATGGATTCTTTTTGTAGCAGACACTTGATATGGTTTCTTGGCGCTGGGATGTATATGGGGATTCCCTCCTATGTTGCCTTCTTGGCTAGTACGTTCGCCATTCTTTATAGCTGTATTCGAAGTGAGCCCTAATCCATCGAAGTTTAATGTTTGTAGATTTCAGTAAAATTTCCTGTGTTTGTTAAGCAATAGGGTTCTTGGTGTCAATTGAATGGAGGCTCGACTCGCTGTCTAACCATACCTTTACCTGTTGTTTGGTCTTGCTTGCCCAAAGACAAGCCTCCTGTATAGCAAGAAGCTCTACTTGGAAGACTGTGTTGAAGGGGCGAAGTTGCGTCATCCATTCGTATTTCGTTGTGTCTTATTCCATGACACAGAAGGCGCTGCCTGTTCTGTCTTCCACATTTGAGCCGTCCGTGTAAATATTAAGACCCGGAACTGGAAGGAATTGCTTTTTAGGCAGATTCTGTCTTCTAGTTGAAAAATTGCTGAATGGAATTTGGTGCATGTGGTGCCGTCCTCATAGTTATTGGGGTTGAAGTTTATGTTGTTGTAATTAGATGTTTTGCGTAGTCTGGCTGTTCTGACGTAGATCTCTTCCTGTTCTGCTTTGATGTGGAGCGTATAATCCCTTCTATAACCTGGAGTGTGGTTGTTGGCGTAGTATAATATTCCCCTGCGATGTTAAGCAGGAATTTCCTCTGAATTGAATTCAATAACCTGGATTGTCCGGCTGATAGTATATAAGTCTATGCTGCAGCTCCATGAAGATCATCCGCTCTGCCACTGTTTCATACAGCCTTCTCCTGAGGTCTTTGTTAAGTCCCCAGGTTGTTCCGGCTATTCTTGTGATTTTTTGGTGGAGGTGAGTAAGTTTAGTTTTCATGTTGATGAGGTGATCGGACCAATCAGCTTGTTATCTATTATTACTTCTAGATATATTAGGGTGTTAGATCTTGGTCATGCATGTGATATCTTGCTCATTGATCTCCAATTTAAACTGCAATGCACCCAAGTTTTAAATTAAAACGAAATACTCTCGGATAATATATTTTTCAAATATATTGCTGTAAGGTATTTAAGATAAATATCTGCACGAAAAGAATTATTAATTATATGTAAAAAATGTTTTTTAAAATGGTTTTACAACCATTAAACCAGCTTTACAATGTTTCTTGACCATCAGATCGTAAAAACCACATTGAAATCATTAATTGTAGATTATTTTATTGCTAAATAGACGCCTTCGGCAAAAAGCTTGTTCGCCGGGAATATAATTTCAATTGAATTTCTTGTGCATAATTTGATATTCATGGTTTCCTTAACAAAGTAATTTTGAATTTCAAATCGTGATAGACATTTAACTGACATTCTTTCAGTATCCCTCCGCTTATTCTGTTCTTTGTCTGCATGAAAGTCCTTAATAGAGTCCAGTAACTGTCTGTGTCATATATCATACAATGGCATCATCTTCACTCTCTTATTCCTCTTGAAAATATGTATTTGATTTTAAAGTTAAAATGGATCAGCACTTTTTACTTCCAGCAGCATGTCAGCTGGATGAAAATATGCTGATTAAAACATATCATTTAGCATAAAAAATATTACCTTAGCTTTCAACAATGGAAGATAAGCACGCAAATAAATATTTGTTTAAACAATGAAAACTGTTTGAATTGCATAGCAAGAATGAGAAGTAATGTTTTAAAAATATTTTTAAAAAATATCTTTTTAAATTATTAAAATTGGGGGAAAATTCGAACGACAACTTAATTAATGCCATTGGAAAGGTAATTGTTAGCACTTTCAGGTGGTGTAAAAATAATTTTCGTGCTTTAATATTTTCGAAAGTTGTTAAGGATAAACACCGAAATATCTTTTTTTAACTAATTAACATTCTAATTAAAATTTCAAAAAAGGGTCCTGAGGTGCACATTCCCACCCTCCAAAGTATGTTTGCACCAAATTTCGTAGCTCTAGCTCGAGCGGTGTGCCCTGCAGAGCGCCAACACACAGACACACACACACATTCTCCTTTATTATTAGTAGAGATTCAGAAATACAAAAAATATTCGTGGAAAATAACGAGACGCGTAAGTAGCGACGAATTCACTTGCAGCGATGCGATTTTTGTCTTACGTGCGACGCCGACCAAGAAGTGGACTAATGAATCTTTTACGTCCAAAATGATTATTATTGAAACTTCTTGATTTTTTATTCCACTGAAATTCAGAAATATACATTTTTTCCTGTGCACAGATGGCACATTCTTATGAGAAGTTTCTGTGGGCAGAGGAAATATTTGCTTAATTTTTTTTATCAAAGATCAGAAATAAAATCTTCGAAATGATCACAATAAATTGTAATTACCTTAATCTTTATTTCACTGTCATAATGGTTTGTCTGCAGAAAATAGCTGAAGACTGAAAACTATGTCTTGTCTACATAAAGAAAACTGGAGTCATCCAATTAGAGTAATAAAATATACCATTACTTAACTAATCAAAATCTTGAGGATTAGATTACTGACTTTCATTTTCGAGAAATCCCTGACTGCCTGACATCTCTGAATGAGGAACTAACAATTTTTGTTCCTCGTGGTGAAGTCTCACTATCATAATTTTTGGACGAATAAATGCTTAATTTAAAGAATTGTGTCATAAATTATAGCTAAAAAGGAGAAATATTTAATATAAGGAGAGATAATAATAAAGGAGAAATATTTATTATAATGCATTTTGATGTTTGTTTGTTCATCATCGTTATGACGTTGTAATAAATAGGAATGAAACGAAAAAAATGACACACACAAAAAAAATAAACAGAAGATTGTATACAACTTCAGACAGACATTTACGTGCTATTAGTATTATATTACACCACCTGAATTTTTGTGTTTAAAACCGTTCTGTTCCTTTATGGTTTGGATAGATGAAGATTTATTTATTGATTATAAGAAAAATTCATGCAATCTGGCCAAAAAACAATTATCAAAAATAAATGCACAAGCCAAGAACAAGCATGAGAATAGCACGTAAAGCAGAAAAAGTAAAAATACATCGAAATAAAAGAGATAAAATCAAAAAGATTTAAGTCGTCGGATTTGTTTGTCAGTTCAAGAATATCCATGGTCAATGACGTTCATCTACAAAGAGATTTTTCTCATCAAGCATGAAACGCATTAAAAGTAAAATTCTGCTTCTGGGCAATATATTTGTGATGATATTTTTTAACCACTGTAGTTTATTTTGGTGTGTGGGAATTTGGAAATTCCAGGAGAGTGGTAGCGGACATATTGTAGCATAGCACATTCGATCTCTTAAACTATTATTCTACTGGTAAGCTATTGATTTTTCAGTTTCCAAGAATGTTACATATTGGAAGAGAAAACACCCATATCCGTTAAACCACTGAATTAAAGATTTGTTAATTTTTTCTTGCATTTATTGTTGGCTTGTGTGAAAAAATTTTGTCCTGAAATGTTTATCTTCATAATTTATTTAGGAGAACCTAAAAGGTCTATTCATAACACCTTCTGATTGTTAATTTACTTTAATTAAGTCACTATCATTTGATTCAGGATTGTTGGAAAATTTCGAAGGAGCTATGAATGAAAGTAAAATTTCAATAAGCTAATTCCTAATATTTCCTATGTCAAACTTGCATACATTGGTGTACAGTAATATACAGTGAATCAATAATTAATTGGCAAATGACTAATAGAATAAAGATTTTCCTTTTAAAAAACAGATTTAACTGAGGGATAATTTTATTCGATGTCTGATCTTGATGAAATTGAAGTCCTGGATTTTTTTTATTCAGTGAAGTGATAAATTTGTCCAAAAGCCAGTTTTTTTCAATCGAGTTTTTTCAATGGCCAGTCAATGAAGAAATTTTGTTTATGAGATAATAAAATAAAGTTATTAAAATATTCATAAACTATTCTTATCGTTAATTTAGTTTAATTTACTCGTAATCATTTGATTCATCACAGTTTAAATATTATAATTCAGAGGTTAATATAGAGAAAAAGGAAACAATCCTCAAATAAAAAATAGCGCTTTAATTTTTACTTTGAACACAATAAAATGCCTTATTTTCAGAAAAAATTTCCATTATGCAAGACACATTCTTTCCCGTCATATGTTCTTATTTTGAAAACCTTTATACACTTAGAGAGTTTTCTGTCTTTGCACGCGTACTTGTGTGTATGCATGTGTGATTGAAGTCACAGAGACAGTCTAGGTTTCCCCTATCCTGAGCATAAACTATTAGGACCGAAAATGGGAGAATGTTATCTAGAAAGAATAGAACAAATTTAGTCACAAAATAGGGTAATACATGAAATGTAAACTACAATTATCGCTTATAAAGTTTCAAAACTGAAGTCCCATTGAATTAGGATTACGTAGCATCATGAAATTATCGAAGAATTGCCGTGTCTATTCTGCGCATGTGCAAATGATACAGCAAGATATGTACCACCTTTCAAAGCCCTTTAAACAATTTTCTCAGTTGATCTTCCAACTCAACTAGGTGTCCAGACGGGCAATCAGTAAACGTATTTCACTGCGTTTACTTCACCATATAAGCTAAGAGAAGAAAATCAAAGCGAGTCACACTTCAAAATTTACAATACCGTGCTCAACATCCTACATGGAACACCGAGACTGAGCCATCGATGACTAAAAGCGAATAGTAAGAAGTGCTGAGTCTCTGTCTCCAATCCTTCATGCTGATGATGGTCTAAGTACAATGTACCATCGCGTAGATCCAGATAAATTGTTGGAAATTCACAAGGACAAAGCGGCTCAGTTGATGTGTGGATATTCAGTGCATGAGCTAGAATTCCTCACCACGCGTAATTACGTAGACTTGCTAGGCAATCATTAACAATGTTCCCTCATCCGGAAAGAAATGAAAGGCACCAGTATAGAAAATCCTATCACAAGTCCAAGCTGGTCACCAAGAAGTATTCCATTAAGTTCTCCCAGCTGAAATAGACGCAGAGATACCCAGATACAAATTCAATGGATATTTTGTTAAAAGTTGCGCAGGTACGTTCTTCATCGGCAGCCCAAAATATTTCTTCCGAATTGTGGAATCCTGCCTCGTGTGTAGCAGCCGCTATCGAAATTATAGGAGCAGGAACTGTTTACTGATCATGTCACAAATTCTGTTTATTGTATTTTATGCTAAATAGTGGAAGAGTTAAAAATGTTCTCTTTTTACTTCATTTTTGTTCTTATTTGTTAACTGTTATAGCTCATTGCTAATTGGATATTCAGTTTTCTTCAAATCCTGTGTCTCTGATTAGTAACTAAGATTTCAGTCATTGAATTGTTTATTTAGGTTCTTGAATACTATTTGATTGTCATTCATGAATATAATATTTACACTTTGTGTTATGTGATAGCGCATTTGTACAGAATTAACAAATATTCTTCTTAAGAATCGTCTAACTTTTCCCTATCATTCTGTAATCTACCCAACAGATCATTTTTCCAAGGTGCAATCCAAGTGCAATATATTTTTTATTACGATTTTGGTTATCTTATACCCCAATATAAGGGAGAAATAAGGTGACTTATGACTATCTTGTGAAAATGTTCAGTATTAGGACTTTCATATTTAAACTGGAAACTTTCCTTTCTCATGAGGGCAAAAAACTTTGGAAAGTGGAATAAATATGCATTGCAAAAGTGCAGGGATTTAACTGAAGGAAATGCTTTTTTTTTCAAGAAGAAGGGAAAGCCAACTATTTGTGACCACTTTTTCAATAAGTGCTGCGTAAATAAGTTAACACTGAATATAGGTTTAAAAGAAAAAATAGGATCGAAATTAGCGCCTTATCTCTAATAATAACTCGGTGGACTATTTTTGTATGCAAAGATGATAGCATTTATAGCGCACGAAGCGCGTTTCGGACTTCATTATGCCATGATCTTCATATTGAACTTTGCAGCATAACTTTGTCTTTAATATTTGTGCAATATAAGATCAGAGTGTGTGTAACATATGATGCAAGGAATTTATGTTACGTTATCATCTTTCTTCAATAAGAATTAGCAAATATTCAAAACTCTACCACTTCAGGGAACAAGTGGAAAATTGATTGCAAAATTCCATCGTTACAAACATGAAGCAAGTCAAAAGATAAGAAAGTCTGTAAGAAAGGAATGTCTAGATAATGGAGGCCATTTTTCCAACGAGATCCTTTTAACTAATCTTTTAGTGTAATACATATGGATCACTTGATTAAACATGATTCAATAGCTGCAAAAACCAACTAGATCAAAAATATACAAAGTTTAATAAAACTTTAAAACAATTAAAGGGATTTAAGTTTTTGCACTAAAACTTCGAAAAAAATGTCTTCGCCATTAGAAAATATTACATCAAAGCATATACAGATAATTTATAGTAAGTCTTAAATAATTTCTCTCTTTAAATATCTTCAATAAGTCAAAAAAGGTGAGTTATATTTCTATAACCACTAGAAATATGTCACGAGACATTGATTGTTTATAAGCGTGATATTGTGGCGCTTTACTGTCATTCTTTAGATGATATCAGTAAATAGCGGCTATTTCTTCTTCGTTGAGTCTTTTTAAAACTTTTGTTGCAGAAGATAAAATCCATATTCCTCCTTTGTAGTACGGTCAGTTCTGTAAGCTTTTATTAATAATTATAAATAATAATTATAAATGTTTATCTTTCTGCCACCCTTTTAGTTGACAGTTGAGAACAGTAAAGTTTGACAAGGTACTGATTTTAATAATATTACAAGAAAGACAGAGAGAAAACAAACTATTGGAAACAAAAATTTATACAAGGATTTTTAATAGCTACATGTCATAAAATCTAAAGCTATATAATGTATATTTCTTTATTAAAATAGTTTATTTTGAGCGAAAGCTTGATTTTTGTTGAATCATTTTACTTATTAGGCTTCAAATTTTCTTACTTTAACTAATCAAATTTTGTGAAACCGTTTAATCCTTTTTGCAAACTGAGTTCTAAAAATATTTTTGAGAAAAATATCTTTAGAATAAAAAACAATGAATTCGCAAAGGCTTAGTGAGTTGAGCATTTTTGAGTGCAGTTTCAAGGATTTATTATCAAATGAAAAAAGATATAATGCAATTTCATAATTTTAAGAAAGGGGTTATAATGTAGTAAATGCATTTTCTTTTATATTTACTTCTTTACATTTCTGCCTTTCTCTAATCATTTGAAGAGCTAGAACTCCAACACCGAATCGAAACAGAAATCTGTTCCATTTTATTTACTTTTCAATGCCAAAACCTTTTTTGTTAATGCAGTGTGGCTTCGACTTTAATTCAGCTGATTAGTATTGAGTTTATATTTACAAGGACGGCCTTTACTTTCTCGAAACTCGATAAACTTTCGAAGTAAGTTTCTCTGAAAGCTTCTCACACTGTAAACAAACTGAGTTAAAACAAAATAAGATTAAGATTGAAGGAAAAAAGGTTTTCTTTAATTCATTTGAAGTGCTTTTCTGATGATAATTAAATCAGAAGAGGACAGAGTAAAGATCAGTTGATATATAGATTAAAGATCATCAAAGGTGTAAATGTAAAGAAAATGCACTTAAAAGAAAGAAAAGTAAGAAATAATATCAATATATTACGAATATAAAAATTGAGCTACTAGCTAATAACCTGGCTTTACTCCTAATCCAGATTTTTTTCATATACCTCCACCGTTTCTTTTTCTACAAATAATGCACATAACTTTTCCCAACGAACGTATATCTCGCTTGAATTTTTTCTTGTTGAATTGAAACTTTCAAATCTAACCTATATAACATACGTATATATTACAACAGTATGGGTTGAATGAAAATGCGAGAAGTTTGGGAAAATAACATATATTTTTACCTTTTAAACAATATAATATATAACTAATACAACTTTCAAAATAATGTTAAAAATATACATTGAAAATAAGACAACAAAAGAAAAAAATGAGTAAAAATGCAAGATCTATTATAAATTAAATCATGGAAGCATAATATTTCGTCTCGCGTGTATGCGAATAATAATGCAGGAAAAAATCATTTCAGAAGAATAATGTGCGCAGAAAAAAGGCCTTTCCCAAAATTTTAAAAAATCTTTAAGATTCAGAAAGTTAAACACCAACTTCAAATAACTCCAATTAGAACGGCGATATTCTGGACTTTACAATGATATAAAAATTACGGTTCTCCTATGGCAATATATGGAAAAAAAATTGCGAAAATAGACAGAAAACGCCAGCATTTACCAATTTATAATAAATAAATAAGAAATCTAATTCCAGTTTTAAAATAATTTTTGCGGCGTTAGATTCCATTCGTGCTAATCCTTTATTGTACCCAGTACGTCAATTGGTATGGAAGTGCATAGCGAAACAAAAAACAAGCAAAAACATGCATTCACAGAAAATATTCTCCTTTTTAAACATACCGTGGAGTCTCCCTATAACGAAATCGCTGGGTTCCAATTGAAAAATTCATTATAGAGAAAATTTCGTTATACGGAGATTAGAGAAATTTTGCAGTTATTTAAGTAAATGTTCCAAACTTTTCAATAGGTGCGATAAGTTCAAATGTATTTAATTATGATTTTCAATTAAAAGTGAAGTAATATATATTATGAATTTGTTAAAATTATACTAATTATTATTGTATAAATAAAATGCTCAAAAGTTAAGACAATTCACCAATTTAGACAATAATATGTACTAGCATGTACTTACGTTTATTTTACTTGAAAAATTCCGTTATTTTACATTTCTTTGCATTTCGTGATGTTAAATTTTCAGAACAATTTTCACATTTTAAGAGTGAGTGGTTCCAGAAACAGGTACGTGTAAGCGAGTTTGTTGCACAGAAATTATCAACTTTTTCAAAAATGACAAAAATCGAAATGATAAACCTCTGAAAAAATTCGTTATAGGGAGGCAACCACTTCGTTATATGGAGAATATTTTGAATGTTATTTAACATTCCGATTAAAAATTTCGGTATAGGGAGAAATTCGCTGTAGAGAGACTTCGTTGTAGGGAGACTCTACTGTAGATACTTATCCAATGAGTAAGAAGGCATTTTTTATTTTCATAATCATTTAGATCTGTCTATTTGCCAATGACTACAACCATATGGCTAGACGAGCATGTCTATATTTAGCCTTTTAGCTATAAAACCCAAAAAAGCAATAACAGCAACCAACAATAAATATGATTCAAATTTAAATGACAGATTATTATTATAAATTTCTTAATAGTAGGACAACTATCTAACTTTGATAATTTCTGTACGACTATGAAAGCGATGTACCTCTCTTTGTGCTCAAGACCACCACCGCAGGCTCTGTGACTTATCAAGAGAACAGAAACCATACTAACTATTGCTTTCTTATAGTGATAAATAATTATTAATTTAAAGAAACGCTATTGCTGCAGTCTGATATAAAATATCCTAATACAAAACCATAACCGTAAACAGTATCACCCTTATCCTGCTTAATCATCCAGGGACCTATGAATGACAGTCGCTGCAATAACTCGAATGCTGAGGTAAGAGGCCGGCCACGGCCCTACCCCTCCCGTAGGATGTACATACTATCATTGGAAGGGGTAACAAAATGCCATCATTATTGTACCTCCAGGAGAAGCGTTTCCCCGCTTAAATATCCATCGGTTTCTCATCCACGTACTCGAGGTGCCCCCTCCAGAGGAGAAACCATATGCAAAAGGATGATTCTAAAATCATAGGACAAACTTTAAAGATAGTTCATGTACAGAGAAACACTTCATTTTTTCAATAAAACATGGAGTCGCAAACGCAAAGGGTGACGGCTACATGAGGTTGTTTACCAACCAAGCGATTTGAAAAGAAAGATACACCAGATGTAGTGAACCACATAGGCTTCATGGGATATAAATTTACAACTACAGAGTTACGTGAATAACTATATGCAAAGTATGTGAGGCTTCGGACGACAGTCAGAAATCTATCACCTCCCCCTGCCGAAGCATCCGGGTAAAACGGAATGACAGCCTCTGCAATAGTTCGAGTACTGGGGCCGGACTCCTAGTAGCCAATATCCTGGCCACACCGCGACCCCTCCCGAAGGAGGTAAGTACTATCACTGGAGAAGGGAGCCAGAGCCCCTCCTCCATTACTGTACCCACGGCCAGGAGAGAGAACCCGCTTGCTTATACGGCTCGCACCCTTCTCATTACCAGTCAACGGTAAAAAGTTCCAAAGCAAACAACTCCTATAGTTCTAACAGGTGCATCATGAAAAGTACCAACCCCACAAGGTCGTGCCTGTGCTTCTCAGAGCATATTTGGGAACACCTAGGAATAGGAACCTAAAAAGGAGACGATACAGACGCAAGTTTCACCTCCCAGACCCTCCCCGCCACCAGAAGGTGACGTCAGCCAGACATCAAATAGGTAAATATATACTCTCTGTTACTACCAAATTTCTTTTTCTTCTTTTCCAATAATAGTATGAGTGGTTGCGTGAATGAAATGAGCGAAAGGAGAATGATTGAGTGTGTGTGAGAGAGGTTTTTGTAAATTCACTAACTAATGATACTTCTCTTTCAGTCTCGCTCGGTAAGACTAGTTAGTTTCCGTATCAGGTAAAAGCACTGTATTAAGTAAATTCATAAGTCCTTAAATTGTTACGTTCGAAGATTGTGGTCCATCGGGACCGTGTGCTTTGATTACACACACTCATCACTGGCTGCTGTTTACTTATAAGGCGACTTCTCATATCCACTTTTTTGTGGTGCCCCCTGGTGGGAGCTTCGGACGTCAAGTTATATGAACACTTACTTTAAATACTTCCAACGTTTGTTGTTGATACTGCTCCCTACTTATCATTATATCTGTCATGCTCAATACAACTTGTTATGATGTTATTTATACAACTTTGTTACTGTGCTATTATAAATTAATGTTCAGTTATATACACTTTATCTGATTTATAAATTTCTTTTACTTATTTCACTGCCAAAGACCCTCTGTAGCACCCTCCCTTGGAGTTCGCACTGTATGTTCTATTGTAACAATGACATTCAGTAACCCTTAAAGTTTTTCCCCAGGATTTTAGAACACACATGCATATGACATATAATTAGATTTAAAAGCCATATATCTTATAAAATAACAAATATGTTCGGTATGAAATATTTAAAATATATTAAGTACTCAAAAATACATCCACTCATACATACAAAGTCCACATTAAATAATATTGAAATACTAAAATGTAAAGTTACTTATACGAGGGCAAGTCAGTAAGTAGATTATAAACCGATATGAGATTTGTGGAATAAGCAGTGGCGGATTTTGACAATATGAGGCCCCAGGCGCAAAATTATTTGAGGCCCTTACCTTACCCAATGTCGTAAATTCGCAGTCGGCTTAACACTGCGATGTATGTCGAATATATTTTGAGGCCCCCTCAGAGTCTCTAGGCACGAGGCGAGCACCTCTACTACCTGTGCGATAAACCGCCACTGGGAATAAGTCGTAAATTGTTTCCAAATATGTAAATAGACAGCAGCCCAATCCAATTGAATGGGGTTCATCTCGAATTTAAGAGATAACAGTTTTACACACGCGCAGCATTTCAAAGTGGAGACTGTGGTCGAGGAGTGTATTCTAGAAGATGAATGCTGATAGTGCTTTGGGGCTCTCAAGGAATTTTGCTCGTTTATTTCCTGAAACAGTCTGAGACTGTGACTGCTTCTTCCTACTGTAATATTCTGTCGAAACTTCGGAATTCAATTCGAGGGAAACGTCCAGGCCTATTGACTCGATTAATCTTGTTCCATTACAACAATGTCGGACCTCATTCAGTTCGAATAACTAAGAAAAAATGAAGAGTTTCAGTGGCAAATTCTTAAACATCCACTTTACAGCCAAGATATAGCTCTAAGCGATTATCGCCTTTGAGTGATAGCTGTATATCGCTGAACGTGAAGTACATAAATGACTCAGACACCTTCCCAAAGACTTTTATGTGGCAGGCACTTGAAAACTCATAAATAGATGGGATGAATTTATTAATTCAAATGGCGATTATGTAGAGAAATAAACAGATTTTTCAAGTAAATATCGTGGTTTCCTTTTTCTATTGGTTTTTGTAACCTATTTACTGACATGCCCTCGTATTTCAGAAAAACTCTGGATGTGGAGATGAAAACCTCCCGAGTACTTTGTTTCACAAGACCGCTATTCATGTGAATGAATGCTTAAAATGGAATGGAACATGATATATATTTTTCAAATAACTTTAGTGGTATTTTACTCAAAATAAGTAATCTCAGATTCCTTTTGTACTTAATCTCTCAGATAAGTTATACTCTGATTCCCTGGAGAAGCATTAACTTTTCGCCGAATTCTCAGTAAAAGCCACTAAGATTTATTTCTGAATTCTCACAGGAGAAAGAAGTGAGTTTTATTACCTTTCTTCAGAAGAAAATAATGACCGAAAATAAAATGTAAGTAAAAGGACATAGCTGTATCTGAACTGTAATACTTAAAAAACAATTTCAGAAAATGTCTTATCCATTGCAACTATGTGTTATACAAATGACTTGAAATGCTGTAAAGAAATCTTTTGTAGAATATGTTATATGTCTTTGTATATTATTTTCACTTTTAGTTATTTAAAATTCTGTGTTGTTTTTTATTTATCATAAAAGTGTTATTTCTTTATCTTTGTTCTAGAATGACTACAGTTCTATGTAAAAAATATATTCCTCTTGCATGGTAATAGTATTTTCCACATTTTTACTTTTTTATTGTGAGTACCCGTTTTCGTATGGTAACTACAATGGTCTCTGTATGCTTTATGATTGGTTGTATTTTATTTTTTCAGCTTCATGATTTTTGTTTATTTATTAATATTATTTCAATTTTTTGTGTGATTTGTTATTAAAGAAGTAATTTTGTAGGGGAGAATTCCGAATTTGGACCGTAGCCCAGACTGTTCAGGTATACTGTATTACCGACACGAGAAAAACCCTAGACACCAGACATGCCTGTGGCGGGTGTTATGGAAAAGGGATATTCCACTGCATTTTGGGGGTGAAGGAAAGGGCTTTATTTCATTTGGCGCAGATAGAACCGACGGAAATCTCGTTTCGCTTTGTATTAATGGTCGAAAACGATTTCTCGCCTTACTAAGTGTGCTTAGTTCGCCAAATGTTGCGGTTGATTTTATACCCGTTCACCTCCTTTCTTCGACTCGTCTACTTGTTGCAACCTTGTCTAGTGTTTTCTTCTGGCATTAGGGCAGTAGTAACTTTAGTTGTAATAAATATTTGGGCCGTAAAATAGGCAAATCATGCTGTAATGATGTAACTGTGGTGAATGGAATCTTTCTTTAAGAGAAAATACTAGATGATTACAGTTAGAGAACAATTGTTTAGCTCTGGTGATCATTAATTAAATATTTTAACGAAAGACTAATAGTCCTACGATATTTTAAAGTAAGCAGCAAAGTCTGTTATTACATATTATATTCAGATAGGAAACATGTTTGGCTGCAATTTAACTTAATAATTTTATCAAAATAGTTTAAAGCTAAGGCAAGGGGATATTTTTTGTCTAAAAGTTGCTTAGATTGGACAATAAACAGTTACGATCATTGGGCTGTTTAATTCAATGAAACTATTATCTTGAAATAGAGGAATATTCAGAAGGCGTTTATATTCATTAGTTCACTGTTTAATTCAATGAATATTATATTGAAATAGAGGAATAGCTCAGAAGACGTTTATATTCATTAGTAGTCCTCCTAAATATTGAAGTGGAACAAATCAAATAAAAATAAACAATAAAAGGACAATACATTAAAGACATAAAATGTCATCATAAATGTTTCTTTATAATTCCAAAAATTACTACTAGAAGATTAGTTGGCAGAATAAGTGGATTTCCAAATACTTGACATTGTGAAAATAATTGACGAGAAAACGTTGCTGCAGATCCTGCGATATTTGGCTGTTTACTTTAGAATTTGAATCCATAATTTTTGTCCTAGAAAAAAAACCAAAATATCATAGATATTTTTTAATCTTCGTAGAAATAAGATTTTCTCTCAAGAATTTTCAAAATCCCCTTCAACTACTCAGCGTGTTGAAATTTCTATCTAAATATAAATCGAACCGAATTATCTAAGCGATATTTCTATACTCAGATTTGATATTTCTTCTGAATCTTGCAGATATTTTTATTTTAATATTTCTATTTTCATCTTTTTATATTGGCTTTTTTATTCACAAAATATATTTGTCCGCCTACTTTTTCGTATCATTTTATAGTAAATAATTTTTTTTTTGTCTTTTCATTTTGGCCTGCCACATACTAGTAAAATCTATCAACGAAGGAAGACGAAACCATGCAGGAGAACGAAAATAATACCGTTGGTATTTTTTAAATGTCTGAAGTAATACAAAAATAAATTCTTTTACTGAATAAAAAATTCAAGAGCAAAATAGAAACTATAGTAATTGTAACTCAGGCGGTTAGATTATAGAACTATTCCTGCAATTAAATATTTAGTTAGAGAAGTATTAAGAAAGATACTAATTTTAATATTGTTTCAACTTGTAAGCATAAATACATAAATTATTAAATTTAAACTAATCAAACACCAGTTGGCAAAGAACGGTTTCAGTTTTGAAAACTCTAAACTTTTGTGAACAACTCAATATTGAATCACCAACTCTCAGATTACATTCTCCGTTGAGATTCTACTCATGAAACCTAGCATTTTACCTCCAAGATCCCTTCTTGCTTTCTTGCCCAGTTTTAACACAGATTGATATTTTCTAGTTTTTTAATAGATGGATTACTGAGGTAAATCCGTTATTCTAGTATTCAATTTTTCACTGCAGCGAAATTGTGCTCTTTCTATCACAATTAGCAATATCTTGGATAACTGGCCTTCTACGGAACAAATTATTATATTTACTGAGTATTTTTATTTCATATACATGCTTTCTTCTCGTATATAAACTTGCATATCGTATTCTATCATCGTATTCTAGTATATAAGTTTCGTTATATAAAAATTCGTTTGCATCAAAACGTAATATACTGGAAACTCTATCAATGCGCACAGGAAAGTTTTTGAGCAAGGAATTAAATAATTCGAATTTATTTAAGTTTTTGTAACGACGAAATGATAGGAGGGTTTTTCTTAATTTTTTCAGAAAAAGAACAGTTTTCCTTACAATATAAGTGAAAACCAAGTCTGTAGGTAAAGCTTATATAAGTTATTAAAATCTTCTTTTTTTTGTAACATCATAGGTACATAGTTTTTTTTAAATATTTTTTGCATCAAAGTAATGAGACAGATAGTTCAAAATAGAATATATTTCATTTTGACAGAACAAAACATAATTAAGCAATACTTCCTCAAACTAATTGAGAATTATTACTTATAACAAAAAATTATATAAAAAGTGGATGCAACTTTCATTTTATTTATTTTTTCCCGTAGAAACAACATTCATAATATACGTTTTTAATCATACACATTATTCATCGAATTTGTACCCTTATAATAAACCTTATATATGTGGAAATCTTGCAGGAAGCTTATTTAAAATTCTTGTTTTCAACTACATTTTAGGATTAATTTTTTTTTTCTCTACGGTATTTCATAAAAACTTTTGTTTACTCTTGTTTTCTGGTATCTGTTTTTTCTTTTTATCGTATTTATTTACTCCTGCTTAAAAATTTTAACATTCATTTCATATGCTGAAATCAGAATTTTCAAATAACCTCAGATTGATATAAAATGAATGATTTCTTCTAGATGGGCTCATTTTAATCCTTTCTATAGGTATCTTTCAACCGAATATTAATTCATTCTTTAGAAAGTGATGATGCGAAAGAAAAGATAAATATAACTCATTACTTTTGTTGATTGTGATAATTTCTTTTCAAAGTATTTTTTCAAACCAAATATCAACTCACTATTCACAAATTCGTAATGAGGAAAAAGATATTTGACAATATACAAGGTTTAATACACAATTACAAGATTACATACACGATTACAAGATTAATATTACAAGTTTTAATTCTGTAATATAATTTAATGTTTTTAAACTTTCTGCTATAAATATTATTTATTACGGATTTTCGTCGTACAGCGGAATACTCATCGAAAAGATGAATATCGATCTTTTTATACAGGCATTAAGTAAAGAAATTCTTGTTCTTAAGCAGAAAAGCTATTTTTTATGTATTTCAAGATATAGAACATTAAATTATTTCACACAGCACTGAGAAACGAAAATGTTTTTGTATATAAAAAATATAAATATAACATTCACATAAAAGGGATTTTCAGTATTTTTGCAAACTGCGATGAATGAATATAATACATTCAAAAGCATATTTCACAACTGGCAATTATCAATGTATTATTATAATCCTTTTCGACGTTTTTTTATTATGAAAACATTTTTAATTTTTACATTTACAGGAAAGATTTACAACAGTAAAATACTTACAAGAAAACATTTACAAGATTAAAATATACTTCAGCATACTGAAAAACGAAATTTTTTATATAAAAAAATTATATAGCCATTCGCATAGAAGAAATTTTTAGTATTTTTACAAATTGTGATGAATTAATACAAAACATTCAAAAATATATTTCACGAATTGCAATAATCAAATTATATATTATATTCCTTTTCGATATTTTTTACTATAAAAACTTTTTCTTAAGCTCGAAATGAAGCCAAAGAACATCCAAAAACGACACAAAAAAATAATCTCATTCTGTCAAATTAAAGCAATCTTGCTTACTAGCTATAAATTATCTGAAAACATCTGGTTCTTATTTGACGATATACAAAATTAAACTATTGCACACAGTACTGAAAACCGAAAACATTTTTATATAAAAAATTCTATAGCATTCATATAAAAGATATTTTCAGTAATTTTGCAAACTCAGATGAATGAATATAACATATTTAAAAACATATTCCACAACTGGCAATTATGAAATGAATTATTATAATCCATTTCAACATTTTTGAGTAAGGAACATTCCCTTGAGCTCGAAATGAAGCTGAAGAACATCCGAAAAAGACACCAGAAAATTAATCTTATTCGGTGAAATTAAATCAAGCTTGCTTGAAGTAAAAAAAGGCATCTGAAAACTTCAGTCTCTTACTTGCGTGCTTTAATCTTCCTAAAAGAGAATCGTTCAAAAAGTCGTTCAAACCGATTATTATTCCTGAAAATTTCACAGCTGCTGCAGCCGAAGCAAGATCATCAATCATGATTCTCATCTATTGTTCCTTCTGTGATGTTAAGTCATAAAGGGCTGGAAAAAGTTTTGTAAAATTGAAATCACCCAAGCAATACACGTCGGTTTCTCTAACAATGGAGAGATTTTCGTAATATCCTATTAGTTTCTTTTTTACAGAAAGCCAATTAAATAACATTTTTACATTAGATTTTTTCGAGACATTGCTTTGTTATTTTTTATTTCAATATAAAAAAAGAGGAATGCTTTACGAGGATAAATATAAGTCTTTCAGTTATATATATATATATATATATATTTTAAATTTATATGAAATTATGTATGGAATTATTTACTTATTAAACCCTACAGATTTTTTTTCTTTTAAGATGCATTAATGCTTGAGTTATGTTTTAGTTCTACAATTTTTCGTGTTTCTCTACGAAATGCTCAAGAGTTTCATAAGATAGCAACTCGTTTAACTCTCAGAGTGGCGCAAACGTCTTTTTACGTTTTTCATGTTCAGTTCAAAAGCAGATAGCTCGTATTTATATATATATATTTTCTTTAAAAAATCATGGATAAAGCATTCTTAAGATTTAAGAGATATAATTAAATCCGAAAAAGGTCGATTCATTTACTTTAAAAGCTAAGTTTTCTAACCTGACAGCTAAAAGTTCAAAATAATTCAGAGGGTTAATTATTTTAGTTTTCTGAAAGAGGAAAGGAAACCGAAGTAATGTGTTTAATTTTCTTTTGCTGTATTACAACGTACTTAAGAAATAATTGTAATGGCATCTGTATGTTATTAATAGGATATTTATTTAATTTAATTATATTTTTTCCATTAAAAGGAAATCACTTTAAAAAATGAATATGCTTTAGATTTTAAGACTTTAATCCATTTAATATAAATGTAAAGCAATAGCCTGATCAGGGAATTATTCTATCGCAAAACAATGATCAGTTTGTTCTTTATGCATTAATATATGAACAAAATAAATATATCTCTAAACATACCTACTCAAGTATTACCATCAAGAACTGGAAACAAAGATAAAATTCAGTCTGAACAGAAACGATTCAAGACTTTTCATTTTATAAATCTTTTATTATTTGACTCCTGTTTTCCAAATGGCATCAATATTGCTATGAAGCATAATTTAATATGGATTCTATATACGAATTCTGAATAATTCTGATTTAATTAACCCAATAAAACCCTATGGTTTAAATAATATAATTTTAAAGGAACTGAGATGCTCTCTAGAATGAAAGCCAACGACATTTGAGTTGTAGAAATAAAAAGGAATTGTTTCTGAGTAGAAACTATATCGGATGTAAAATATAGTATATGTAAAAAGAATGGGATGTATTCATTCTAAAAAAGTAAAAAAAATTCTTAAAGTATCTGTTTTTTAATAATAAATCGAAATGCGTTGGCATGCGATAATAAGCAGGTTCATAACTACAAATCGTTAAGCCCAGAAAAAACAATTCTGAATTAAAATTAACTCAAAATTAGCATAATAAGCAAGTTAAGGTAAAAATAATGGCATAATAATATATAATAAACACATTTTCTATGTCATTTACTTGCTATTAACATATTACTTGACAATCTGAAAAATTCATATTTTTTATAATCAATAGCATCTAAAAATATACTACTATCCAGAAATAAATGAAAATAGGTTTAATAAGTAAACAATGCTTACAAATATTACATTATAAAACGGCATATGCATACAATGAAAAGATTTTACCTATTTAAATTGTAGAAAAACATTTTCTGAGAAATATGCAGAAAAACTGTACTCTGTTTATATATGTGTTCCTGCTATTTATATCTTTTTTAAAGTTAATTTGAGAGCTTTCGGATTTTCAAACCAATGCATATTAAACATTTCCAGAATAGATGAAATGTCTCCTGCTATATGACTCTAAAATTTAAAAAAAAAATTATTTATCATACAAAACGTCTCAGTTCCCTTAAATCATATTACTTTACTTTTAGTTACATTATTAAAACTTTGATTTCAAATGGTTTTTATAAAAGAATAGTGTTACTGGGAAAATGTTTCATTTCTGCCAGAAAAATAAGTAAATATTTACTGTCTTACAAACTTCGGCTATATATAAATCGAGAAACACATTTTTGGTTTCTGATTTATTCAGCTGTAACCCTCTAAGTGATCCAATCGCCTATTTTTTTGTTTTCGTCTTCACAGTTCAAGAGAGATAATTCATGGTCATATGAATATCTTCCTAAATTTTCATTGATAATATCTTCTTATGTTTTTCCAGAGTTTTGATAAAATACAAAAAAGTTCCATTTAATTATTCAATAATCACTTTTTACTTTAAATCTCTAACCATAACTTAAGACTATGAGAACAAAAAGATTCGACGCTTGGAGGGTTAATAAAAATTATCGATTTTCTTTCCCTTTCTCAACTATCGATGAGAGTAACGATTGGTCGTTATCCGCGATGTTTTATAACTCACAGGTGATGCATTTTTTTTTAAAATTTCATATAAGGTTTCATGATGCATCGCCATCTCTAAATACAATAATTATATTTATTTCATTGATATTCTTACTTAGTGACATTAATTTATAAAAGGTCGTCTTCAAGCGGTAAAAATTTCAAATTCTGTTCATGGTAATTTTTTGAAACTCGATATTAATTAGCTTTATTCAGTTTTGGTAAAAAAAATTCAGTTTCTGCTGTAAATAATATCTATTTTTTATGTATGCATGTTTGTTTATTTCCCAGTTGTTTATCTTTGTCGCATAGTCTGAAAGACTTTGATTGATTTCCAAAGCAGGAAGGGAGAGAAAGGTAAAAAAATACATTTAATTTTCTTTCTACTTTTGAGGATTTCAAGTGAATTAGTTTACAGCAATTTTCTGGTAGCCCCGCTTTTAGTTGAGGGATATCGGTTCTGTTTTTTCTGCGGTTTTTATATAAAACTTTAGTAGAGATTGTTGGTACATTGTTATATGATCAATACAGAGCAAACATACCAAAAATGTTTGTTCAAAGTATTATGTTGGAAGAGGAGAGGATTTGCTCAATCTTATCAAATCCTTTAAATAAACTTTAATTTCTCATTTTATATAATTTAATATTTTATTATGTTTTCAAATAGTATACTGTTATATCCTAGAATAAATATAGATCACCTTAAATCAAAGATGATTTTCGTATTATTCGTGGTAAAAATTAGCAAAGATAATTACAGCTTATTTTATAAATATGATTTTCGAATTTTATTTAAATTGGATAATTAAATGTATCAAAATTAAAATTTGTTATTAAAGTCAGTCTGAATATATACGATAGATCCTTGCATATCATTTACTAATAAACATCGTTACATGTTCCGTGATAAGTTTTTATTATCAACATTATTTCTTTTCGTAGTGCTTGGACAAAATATGTTTGTATAGCTCCTGTAAGCAATTGTTGTTAAATAATACTGTTATGTCCCAATCAAGAGGATAAAAACTTTTTCTTTCTTATTAAAATATTATTTTGCTTAGAATATTAGTTTATCAGAATATTTTTGCTGCTAGATAACAGATAAAAATACACGATAATCATGAAATATCTATCATCAATATACCATAGCACAATTGCGTAAATTCTTTGGAAATGGCCTCTTAAAACCATTTGGACTTGTAGTCTATGGATATGATAATTTTATGTTGCAATGAAAATGAATAAAATAATATCTAAGAAGATTTGTTCTAAAAATAATTTACTGGAAGTGAATAACGAGAGAAATCGTTAATATTCTATCAGATACTTTTTTATGGCAGAGACTTTCACACTTCAATTACCGAAAAAAAATTGTCTTCAATAGGGGAATATATTTCGTCCATGAAAAAGGCAGAAGATGAATTTTTAATCTATTATTCCTATTTTTAAAAATTGTTTTAGCCCATGCAGTATTTTTCGGGATAGTAAATTATACCTCTGTAATATTTATAATAAGCTCACCTCCTCGCCATATTTTATACTAGCCGCCTTCGGCGACCAGGTTGTTCGCCTGGAATACAGTTTCAATTGAATCTCTTATGCATAATTTGATATTCATGATTTCCTTAACAAAGTCATTTTAAATTGTGATAGACATTTAACCCAGGCTCTTTCAGTGGACTTGCACCTGTTTTGTTCATTGTCTACATGAACGTCCCTAATAGAGTCAATTAGCTGTCCGTGTCATGTAACATTTTATTGCACCCAGTCTGCTCCGACTCACTTTCACTTCCCTTCTTCACTTTCTTCACTACACTTTCTTATTCCTCATGCAAAATACACATTTGATTTGAATATTAAAATTGCGTGGCACATTTCGCGTCCGGCATCATGTTAGCTGGATTAAAACACGTTGATAAAAAGAATTAAAACATCTTCCAGTGTACTGAATGTATTTCCTAATATATTACTAACCATCTTAAATGAATTTCTACACTGATTTCACTGAAGAATTGACGAAATAAAAAAGAAAGTAAATTCCTTAGCTTTCTTCGATGGAAGAGAAGCACGTAATTTAGTATTTGTTTAGGCAATGAAAAAGGCTTGAATTACATTGCAATAATCAAAATTATTGCTGTAAATTATGCCTAAATTATTTTTTAAAAATTTATTAAAATAAGTAAAAAAAAATGTAAATGAACTTGATTCAAATCATTAAAAATGCAATTTTTTGAACTTTTAAATGGTGTAAAATTGATTTTTGTTCTGTAATATTTTTGGAAGGTATTAAATAAATTTTGCTTAATTATTAATTAATTAAAACTCTAACTAAAATTTCAAAAAAGGCTCTGCGTTGTACATTCCCACCCTTCAAAATATGTTTGTGCCGAATTTCATACCTCTAGGTCGAGCGGTCTGCCCTGTAGAGCGCAAACACACACACACACATTCTCCTTTATTATTAGTACCGATATGTTGAATGCCTGAATTTGTTTTCTTGGTTCTGTTCAATACAATTTAATCCCAATGAAGATGTTTTGATTAAAACATGGTTGTATAACGAAGCATGTCGTACTCCGAAACTTGTTGAAGAAAATGGATAATAGGACAAAATAAACTTAGCTCATTAGTAGCATTATGTAATCTTTTATTAAAATTTGCAATTAAAAAGAAATGGGAAAGTCATAAACGCTAATATGATGAGTTTTCAACTAGTTATTTTATGTTATTTTAAATTTTATACATTATTTTCTTTCTTTACTAAAGAGTGCCTACAATTAAATAACATTGAAATTTTAAAACATGCATCTTAAGCTTCGGCAGAACATTCGACTGATTTACAAAAATTATTTTATTAGAATTCCTCACTTTCCTATGTTTTCACAGTATGGCTCCTTTTGCGTTAAGTTTCGTTTCATAGTGAAAAAAAATTTAATAAGAATCGGCAATTGGATGGTAAAAATGATATACCCAATTCTCAACCATCTAGATTGCCCTGTTCTTGAGTTTTGAGACAGAAATATCTCCCTTCACGGGTGAGTCCGTAAATAAGATAAAAATCACCATTTTGGCCTAAACACCACTTTCCAAACCTGCTCGTTCATCTTATGACTTTAAGTATGACTGTTCCACCCATTGGGGTCTCAGGAAGAATTTTCACGCGCCAAACACCACAAAACCTGGTGTGGAGATCTCTATATCTCGGTAACTACATATGTTGAAAACATAACTCAATGTCTCATCTTAGAGAAAAAGGGTAACAAAAGAAATTACAAAAAATTGAAAATCAAAATTGTAGTTCAAGGACTACTGAGTCGCAAAGTTAAGCAAAAATACGCACGAATTAGACGCGATCCTGTTATTCCGAATCTACATATTAAAACATACCTAAGGTCTTTACGAGATAAAGGCGACAACAGAAGTACAAAAAATTTTGAAAATCGGAATCAGTTCATCGACTAATGAACGCAAATTTGGGCAAAAAATACGTCGAATTGGTGATGCGATCCTTATATCTCGGTAACTACGTATGTTAAAATCGTCTTATTTTAAAGATAAAGGGTAACAGAAGTTACAAAAAAATTGACCTTAAACTTAAAAATTTGTCGAGAACAGAAACAAAAGAGTCACGTGTAAAGTAGTCCCAGTCTTTAACATCAGCGGCGCGTTTGAAAGACAGCCCCGCCATTTTTTTTAACATATATCGTGATTCAAGTAGACAGATATATTTCGAAAAATGAATTTTTTTGACTGTAAGTGGTTTGAAAGTAAATTCGTCAAAATTTCGACGTCGAATTTTTCCCAACAATATCTTCTTTATATACTTCGTAATGAGAAAGAAAAATATATTCAAATAGCAATGTTGAAAAATTTACATCTAATTAACACATCCCTTATTATCAGTTTATGTAAGCGTGCTTCAAGAATTAAATAAAGTTAGCGAAGTGTTAATAAGTAATTGAAAGCAAAAAACTGTGACATTCCTATAAATATACTCAACAAATCTAGTTAGATTAAAAGCTGAAAAAAAAGCCTTAACATCCAAAAAGCAAAATCTAAGAACATCTAAATAAGACGTTAAAAAAATATTACGCTAGAAGCAACCTTCAGCAGAAACTCAACTTTGGAGGAATTAATTAAAGAAAGACTTTTCTGCGAAGTTAGCGGAAAATTGCTAATCCACAAGAAAAATTAAGAAGAAAATGAAGTGAATGCGCGATATTAAGAAAAGTAATGAACTCAAAAAAAAATAAAAAAATGGCTGATGAATCTGCCTTTATAAAACATCTTTATCACTTCGTTAAACATAGCTGTGATTATTTAAAATTATGTTCCCTTCATTCCTTCCAAAAATGTACTAACTGATTCATTATCTTTTATCTTTGAAGTTTTAACAGATGATTAAGGGCTAACGTTTTTCTACAAATTTTTAAATTTCTTTTTGCATAAAATTTTAAATTTCAGATCGAAATTTTTAGGGAATTTCTCGTGAAATTGCGATTGTTTCTACTTTTATGTTAAATTTCATGAAAAAAATTACAGAAGGGAGCATAATAGGCTTATAAATTTTTTAAATAAAATATCTGAAATTTAAAAATTGGACTACATAGTATATAGTAAAAATTATGATAGATAGTACATAAAGAAATTTAAACCATGTGCATATTTTTAAATTTTAAGATGCCTCATTTGAAACTATACCATTAACTGGATCAAGATTTTTTATGCGACAAGAGTTTTAGAACCAGTGTAACTTCGGACACTTTTGTATTTCAGTAATTTATAATTAGATCGATGAATTTATGTGACCTTTTTACTTATTATTATTAATAAATATAATGGATTTAATGAATGATTGTAATAGATTTAATATTTCAAACTTGAAAAGCAGTTCTTCAAATTTTTAGTTCCGAGTCAACAACTTTTTTTATAAATAGCCAAAATAAAATATTTTAAATATAATAAAGGTTATTTTTTAGTCAAATGCTACAGAATTAATAGGAGGTCTTCAAAGCCATCCGAGTCGGTGAAGATTAATTTAAAGAATGCTGTATTTGAAGAAGTTACTCATAAGAAAGGAAATCCTACAGGAGAAAGTACTCCTGTAGAAGGAAATCCTAATTTCTTAATATTGTTATTTTCGTCTGAAATTCCAATAGGTTCTGGTTAAGCTTCCGATTTGGTAAGAGTCCATAAAATGTTGCCAAATTGGGGAATTATTGGTCTTCGCGCGCGCGCGTATTTGCTAACAATAAATTCAATAAATAATTCAATAATTCAATAAATTCTAGATTTCTGTGAACAATATAGCAAAGATGCCAACAAAGGCATCTGTAATACAAGAAAGACACAAACGTCAGAAATGCAGCGTAATGAAAAGTAGTAGGGGAAGGTTCTGTATCCCGGTCAATTTTTATTCATTTGAAAAAAAGTGGTCAAATCAACTCTAAAATCGAAAATTCTGGGTGCTTTAGAAACATCAGGAAATCCACTTTTTAATCCCCTTTAGTATTTCCTCCAATTTATCACGTAGAAATGTAAAATTAAAAAAAAATCTTTCATTTATGGCCAAAGTATGTTGTACCTTGGCCACCCTATGGTGTACCTAAGACAACAAAATGTGACACTATCACGCTTGAAGTTTGTAAAAACTAAACTTTTCAAAATCATTGATCGATAGGGTAGGTGTATATGATAGATGAACTATATCACAATTGTGAAAGGATGTTGGTTTTCTTAAAAATGTGTAGATAACTAGTTAGAAACTTTTGTTTGTGCAAAAGCAATTTATATTTTAATGACTTTAAAATTATTCGGATTATGAAATGTTGGCTTTTCGATTGACATTCATAAGACTTCTTCTAAGACTAAACAAACATTTATTAGAACATTAAAACACAACTATTACACTTCGTATCTGGGTACATCGTAACATCGTTCAACCGTACTCGTACTCGTCTCTCTTATTTTTAAATCAAATTCAAAGTAGCTCAACATCTTACTGTTGCCACTTATCTGGTATCCTACACTGTTATAACAATAAATAAGTTGAAGTCATGCTTTTGTCAGACATAAATATTATATATGCTTACAGAAAGAAACTACTAGCTCTAAAGAAAAGAAAATCATAAAGGAAAAATCACAATTTAACTACTAGTCGCCTTGCTTTCCGAGAATACTGTTCTGTTTTATTCGATACAACCCTTTATGCATAATTTAGTATCCATGATTCCCTTAAATTTTTTTACCTCCCGATTAACTTAATATCTAAGAGGACATACACCTTTCTAAGAAGCTGATGCATAAAAAATGAAGTAAAATTCGTTACGCTGTTACCAAAGGATATGAAAAAATAAACAGAATCTTCATTCCTTATCTTTCAACAATAGAAGAAAATCACACAATTGAATATTTATATAAACAATGAAGCTGGTTTCAATTGATTGCAAAAACCAAAAGCAATATTGTAAATTATGCATAAAAATATTTTTAAAAAATTGATAAAATTAGGGAAAAAAATTGGACTTCAATTTCATTGACATCATTTAAAAGATGATTTTTTTAAATTTTGAGTAGTTGTAAGAATTTATTTTGTGCTATAATATTTTTGAAAGTTACCGCGAACAAACGTAAAAATTTTGCTCACTTTTTGATTAAATGAAATTCTAATTAAATTTTCAAAACAATCTCTACACGGTGAACATTAACACCCCCCAAAATATATGTGTGCCAAATTTTGCAGTTCTAGATCCAGCGGTCTAACCTGTAGAAGTCCAAGACAAACAGAGAAACACAGACACACGCATTCTCCTTTATTAGTAGTAGAGTTAATAGAGCAACAAAACAAACTCTTTATATAAATTTTTAGAAAACAATTCTCTGAACAAGGGGGGGAAAACTAAACTAATAAGTATTATAGTTTTAAAAGGAAACTGATAATTTTATATATTTGTTTCGGCATTAAATTTGCTGTGCAGGCAAAATCATGACAATATCTACGACTTTTATATTGAAAACGTATTCAAAATCTGGACATGCAAATACGTTTTCTTTTTAGGAATTTCACTACGACTTCTTCATACGGAAGGCCCTTAACCAACCCGAATAATGTTTTGTGTGCTTATTTATTTAAAAAAATTATCTAAAACCCATTTTTTGATATTGATACAACACTGCTTTATGCTGTTTACAGGTGACCAAGTTACAGTACGATGCACTTGGCCGAGGTACTGAACCTCCTCTCATATTATTTAATATACTCTCAGGTAATTATGTTCGCTTTTATTGATAAAAACTCCTTTCAATGTGTGTGTCACTTATGGAGCTAAAAGGGGAACAGGTGAAAAATATATAAAACAATATTTTTCTTGAAAACAAGAGGAAAATTCAACACCTCCGGAAGCTTGCGTGGCATCCGAAAAACTGTTTATTCATTTCAGTGGAAAACTTATAACCCGAGATGTCCACGTGCAAGGTGATAGTGTTGCCACCCTAAATTAAACAGTTTGAGATGGGAAACGAAATTTCTCTACACTATCGTTTTGAGATATCGACAATTGGTCGAGGTACAACCCTGGCCAAGATACAGCACCTTCCCTATAGAAAAAAAAATCCAAGCACAATTTAATCAGGAAAAAAAAGACTCTTAAAAGCAAAGTAATTAAACAGACGGAGGTAATTGTTAAAAATTGCATTTCTTCACAATATCAAACTGCAAATATCGTCAGTTTCCCACGTGGAAAATTCAGTATTTTTTTAATCTAAAAATTATGTTAAAACAAGCGAATCTGCAAAAAAGAATATAATTTAAAATCACAAATTGAGTAAACATACTAATAATAATTAATAATTTAGAAACAGAGATAAATTTTGTCGAAATTATTTCTTAAGTTATGATTCAAAACACATTGCGGATATAGGATTTCATGAACCGTGAAATACTGAAATGTGAACTCAGGACACGGCAAAAGTACAAAGTTTATGAAAAACATTTTGAAGTAATATTAAAGATTAATGAAGCAGAGCACTTTCAAAAAACAACAAAAAAGCTAGTTTTAAATTGCAAACATGCAAATTTTATGAGAATTGTAAGCTTGCAATTTAAGTTAAATACGAGTCATGAATAAACTATGACAATTCTGGATTCTATCTTTTCTTTAAACAAGTATAAAACTTTCAGAAAAGCAGATTGGAATGGAATTTCAAATGTGGTAAATTCAGTGAAATTATAGAGATAATAAGTTAATGCAGTTTTTAAAAAATGAAATATGAATTTCCCACCAGCAGTTAAATAACTCATTTCAATAAATTTGTATATGTTAAACGAAGCCTTTTGAATTTCATTTCACTCTTGCATATCCAAAGAAAATTTTTTTTTAACTCAAGTGAAATGATTTAACCTAGTATACAGAAAAGAATAACCACGGAATCTTCCTCTGCCTGCCCGAAGGTGTGATAAAAAAAGGTTCGTAAGCGATCTACAAATTTAAGAATATATTTGGAAAAGGAAATATTATGATACAGGTGCATTCTCTTCATCGGTCCTCGTTCTTTTCAAATTCAAATTAATTGAAAAAGACTGCCAAAGATGTCTCATGTTTACTTAACTCTTAGGGGGAGCGGCTGGCGTACGGAGTACGCCAATGAGTTTTTTCTTCCTGTGAATTTTCGACAGTTCTTTCCTGAATGGGGAACTTCAGCACTTTTAAAAAACACTCTAAAGCCATCCACATTTGTAGAAAAAACCATTCTGATTTCAAATATGCAAGTGAAATTTTACATACAAATTTATTTATTTAAATATTGAAAGCGAAAGATGCACTGAAATAGCAGGAATCATGATGCAATCCGAAACGCACTCTCATTGGCCGAGTAGATTTTGACGTCAAGGTTTCCTTCCTTCGCATACTTCTCTTTCGCTACTCTTGTGCCCTGCTTTGAATCAATTCGTTTGTACAGCTAAACATTTTAAAAGTGAAGGTTTTGGCTTTTCTACCATTCAACGTCCAATTTCACAATGGATAATGGTTTTGTACAAGGTAAATCGGATAATTTGCCAAGGATTGATTATACAATGATGGTAATGTATTTTAGGAAAATTCCGATTTTATGATGGCTGAGATACGAGGAATAAAAGCACAACGGTAAAATTTCTACTTTTTTTGTCTTATAATCCTCCTCAATGAAATAACATAAAACAAAAAATAAAATAAAATGCTGTACTTAGCGAAAAAAACCCTGTCAGAACTCAGTATCCCATGGTGTGTATACTAATTTGTAGACAGACAAAGTGCTAAAAAATAAAAAGAATAAAAAACAGAACCGATGAAACAAAATTAATTCTAGCTTAACTTCTTTTTAATGTTAACCAAATTCGGCATAAAAAAAAGAAAGGAAATCTTTCAACTACCAAAAAAAAAATCCACTGAAAATGAAGAAATAAATAAATTCTAGTAATGTTATTAAATCATAACTATCCCAGCTACGCTTCCATGTATGTGTCCGAGCTTAACTTCTCACGTGAAAAAATAAAAATAAACTTTTATAAAATTAAACAAAACCGTGGTTTGAAAAGTATAAAATAATTTTCATTTTAAAATCGGTGCCAAAATAAAAGCAATATTAAATCTATTTATGAACCTTAATCAACAATAGAACCTTAAAACTACACGTGGCTACCACATAATCTTTCAATACGAGCTCATACAGGTACTTATGCTTTTAACCTCATCTTATACTTATATCAAAAACAGAACAATTATGAAATTCAAGGCTCTTCTTTACAGTACTTCCTGATATTGTTATGGGGTATCAATGGTTTCTTAAAATGTAAATTCCTTGTAATCAAAAAAGGGGGATAATAGAGGGAAAAACAAATTAAATGTAACTATTTGCTTTAATATATCTATTTCTTTTTTCCTGCTAACCTCACCTTATATTTCTTTAACCAACTTTGGAAGACAAATTTTGATTTTAATACATTCATTGAATATAAAGGATTTATTTTGCATCAGAAATTAATTCTGCGAATTATTTTGTTGAACTACAAATGAAAACGAATTTCATTATAAAAAAAGTCGTGCATTTAAAGTAATTTTTAAGTTATTCTTAATAATTTTCAATAGTACAGTAATTTTTTAAAAAATATAAGAAACATTCGAATATCCATTGAAAAAATTTATGCAATAAAATAACAAGAGCAATTTTTTTTTAAAAAAAAAGAATCTTAAAGAAGGTGGGATCTTCTATATTTTTACCTTTGAGGGTCCATGGAGCCTCAAAGGGTAAAAACCTAAATTCCATGTAATCAAACGGGAAAAAACTAATTAAATTTGACTATTTGCTTTAAAATATCTTTTTTTTGCTGCTAACCTCACCTTCTGCTTCTTTTAAAAACAAAAAAGATATTGAATTCTGAATTTACTGTGCTTCATGATATACAATTTTAATAGATATAATATAGATTAATAACTCACATCAAAATGTTCTCCACAGACATGACGAATGCTGCTTGCTGATAATTCCGGATTAAGCTTCGGATCTCTCTTCATCGCTTTACACCACTTTTTGTGAATAACATAATTTTTTGCACATTTTAAAATAATTTATCGGGTGCCGTTACAGTTGTATTACTACATTTAGGAACAATACAATACTTGCATCGTGCCGACATTATTTTATCTGATGCGATAGTCGGAAAATATAGAAAAAAAAGAGAATCTCTGTAGAGAACGAACAGGAAGGAAGCGTGTGTCTCCCCTGTCAGGAAACTATGACGTCAGACCCGTTTCGCGCCAAAATGGATCGTTCTTCCAGCGTTTTCTGAGAGGCGAACTTTGATTACAAATTTTAAAAAAAAATTGTCTAGAATTTTTTTTAATGTTATTGTTCGTTTCGAAGCATTTGAAACCGAGTTAAAAAATAAAAAAATAACGCTGAAGTTCCCCATTCCCCCCCCCTTCTAACCTAACAGGAACATCCCCCAAGTACAATGAGTCTAACCGGTTTCTTCAGCTTGACTTCCAGCTTCCATTCTAAGCATCATTTTATGCTCACTGATAATTCAAAGAAAGTAAAAACCAGGAAATAAACTCTGATAGAATCGAATTAATCAGACAAGGAATCCATTCTTGTCCATTTCTTCAAGGGCTATAGACTAAATTCGAAATGGATTCAAATCAGTTGGGAAATTTTTCTATAAGATGCTTGAACTAAGTCTAACCAAAGCTTCTTTATAGCCCGAAATTTCCCAAACCACAAAAAGTGGGCTAGAATAAATTCCTTGTTTGTTTAATTCGATTCCGTAAGAGTTTATTTCCTGGTTTTTACTTTCTTTGAATTATCATTGACTTACTTTGTTTGTTGTATGCACCGGCATATTGCGAGCTACTCAAACATTTTGTAATGCATGTTTAAATTTATTTTTAAACTTGCTTTATTTACTAATTTGAATTATTTGATTATCTTTATGCTCTATTTTTTCCTCACGCCATAGGAAGGGTGGCGCGGACGGATCACGTTTTAGAGGGTTAGCGAACACAGTGCGCCATCCCTTCAAGTATGACACTGAAATTCATTGCGCCTTCTGAAGAGGTACACACACAGAAAATTGGTAAGTGAGCTACAGTGAGAGGATTTTTCGACTCTTTCAATGAAAACTGCCACAAATTTTTACAACTGGTGACCAATTTTTACACGATCGGCGAAATATTTGAGTCCTTTCGCGGGAGATGCTTGTTTATTCAATATATGCGAATACATTCCTTTCTTTTTCTATTTTATAAGCCATTTTTTTCCATTTCTCTCTATTATGGTTCATGAACAGATTAAAATAATAAACTAAGAAAAATCGGTGGAAATTTGAAGCGGAAGGTGGGAAAAACGACCTGGCGTACTCCATACGCCGCCCCTCACAAACTACGCCATTCACCAGCCACTCCTACGAAGGGTTAAATAATTGCGATGAACAATAATAAAATGCATTGTCTTGTAAATGGTAAGAAACAATTTATGTTGAAAAAGCCTTGTATACTTGCAGTTGGAATTCACATATAATCACTTCCCAATATTTAAGTGAAAGTTTATTATTAGTTATTAAATGGAAATAAAGATCAATTAAATATTGAATTCCAAAATTTTAAGCCATCTGCAATAAACATAAGTATCTTATTTATTTTCAAATAAAAGTGTGAAAAGTTTCTAAATGTAGAAAGAAATTTAGCAAAAGTAGCTGTTCCAAACAAGTTACACAATTTTTTATTATTCTTACGACATGGCACGAATTTAATACTGACTCTGAGTTCATGGAATCTATTATAATGAATATTCGATAGTCAATAACACTTTCTATCGAAACACAAGATGTGCCTAGGCAATTTGAAGACTGGTTTGACAAACAAACTTATATGTAATCTTTAAGTCTTTGAAAAAAATAATATGTACTGGGTATCCACTCCCCAGGTAGCACAAAATGTTGCACGATATTGTACAAAATCTCTCGATGTCATATAATATTATATGATATTGTACAATATTATACAACATTGCGAATATTGTTCAATATCGTACAATATTGTTAAATTGTCTTTGTGCTACTAGGGTCTATCCGTGGCGCAACAGCTAATTTCCAAGCCGTTAGAGTCAGGAATATATTTCTAATTGAAAAAAAAATTATTTAATTGACGTACAGAACATATTTTATCTTCTTTTAGTGAAAAATATATTGCTGAGAAATTTACGAAGTCTGAATTTTTATACAGTCGTATTTAGTAAGATATTTTTGACACGCTAACAAGTTAAGCAAACAGTCCCAGTCTTCTGCGAATAAATTGACCAGATTATGAAACTTTGAATCTCATTATTTTAAACCAATCAATGGCGCCTTGAACAAGCTCTGCCCGTTGATTGGCGGATCTTCCTCGAGGCAGCAATTGAAACATTCTAAAATCTTCTGAAATAGTGATATTCAAAGCTTCTATAGTCGCAAGATAGTGGGCATTTTTTGCCTAATTTTTTAAGGTGTCAGGAATATTTTTTTTCAAAAATATTATTTTAAGGAGCATTTCCTGTGTTCTTTGAAATAACCTATGAATTAATCTAACTTTGAAACGAAATAGAAGCTTAACAATTCACTTATTGTAAAAAATATTTCATGTAGGAAATCTTCGAAGATCAATCTATTCGAAACTTTTAATAAGTTGTATGTTTTTATTTTAAATGTCTTCCTGCCTTTTTCTAAAACTTTATTTTATCTTACTGTCATTCCCCACATTTTTTTCTCGAGTTGTCTTTGCTACATTTTTTACAGAATAAACAGATACATAAGTCTGAAAACCCCAACTGCCAGTGTGCTTGATCACGAAGACAGGGGTGTGTGTCTGTAATTTTTTTGTGACAACTTGGTGGGAAGATTTTGACAAGGTTCCAATCTTGGCATTTTATAAATACTCACTCTTAGCTTTTTCTCCTGCCAGGAAACATTTTAAATGAGGCTTCTGCCAAATTTCCCAGGATTTCGAATTTAATACTATGTCTTCTATATTCTGCTGAAGAATGTCTTTCGTTGCTTTGAAAAGTGTCATGAATTTTAAAGATATAAATCTTAGATAGTTATGTATTGTTATTTCTTTTTTGTTTGAACTTCTTCTTGTGGGTAATCATACAAAAGTGAGAATAAAATTATTTCTTATTTTTTCTGATAAAATGGATACGTTTTTTCGTTGTTTTGAAATAAATCTAAAGAGTACTCAAAAATAAAGATTTTCGCCGTTATTAATGTAAAAATTATGGGTTTTTCATTAATTTTTTTAAAAAACGTACTTTTGAAAAATAACTCAAACGGAATGATTTCTTCAAATCTGTAAATTACTTAATAGAGTTAATTCAAAGAGATAACTTGTTTGATACATTAATTAACTATGTTAACCAATCAACTCGAGAAGAAAATTTATTAACATATTTCATTAATTATTCTCTTAGAAAATTTCCCATTTCAAAAGTCAAGATTCCTGATTTGCTGTAAGAAATATCAATTATTTTCGCAGCGTTGATCATTATGCATGTTTAAGTGTACCACATTTATGCATAACTTACGTTAACTGTAGTCTCTGTAGATAATCATCAAGTAAAATGTTGCGAATTTCAAGACAAGTAAAAAGTTGTCCGAACTAGATGTTGAAATGGTAAGTTATTTGTTATTTCATTTGTTTTTTTTTATTTAAAGGAGTGTCTAAATAGTTTCATTATTGTTACAAAAGTCAGTTTTCTCTCTTCTTTTCTTCTGTTTAGCAGTCGTTCTTTTCATTATTCAACTCTTAATACCACTGTCTGAATATATAGATAAATGATGAGTCCTACTTTGGAAACAAAATATCTCTTAGCATTTATTTGTGACAATTTTGTAAAGTTTGGCATAATTTTTTCTCTAAACAATGAGCAACTACTGGATTTCATGCAACTTATTTGAATCTAAGAAACATATCGTAATAAATGTGGTAATGGAAAGTGTTCAAGCCTGAACTGCTGTTTCTTAGAAATTTCTTCATCTGAGACTGAATGACAAAGTGAATTCTAGAATATAAAAATTAGTTAAGATACATGTTATAGATTCCTGAACAGTTATCAATTGGACAGTGTTAAAAAATTGTAAAAGCGTTTATATCAAAAATGTTTATTTTGAGACTGTGTATTTTGAAAAAACATACACAAAAAAAATTGAATACAAATGCATATTTTAGGAAATTATTACAAAAGATGGTTCTACTACTTTAAACGGAAACTATAGATATAAACACATTATTTTTAACTCTAACCTTTATTAAGCTTAGCCCTTCGCATGCCTTTGTATTATCATTTTATCTTTATTTTATCACTTATATACTCATTTATTGTTTTTGAAGGCGTGGAAATTGAATGCAAATCCAGTTCATAAACATGTCTTTATTAAAAACATGAAGGAGATGAATAAGATGCACCACACAGGCGCTCACGCAGACAAGCACAAGTAAACTAGAACTGATCTAAGTTTCGCAGAGGAAGATAGTTAAATATAAGCGAGAGAAACGACAGCGTCAATCAGCAATGCTGAATCTGCATAAACTGCTATCGTTCGCCAACGCTTGCATCCAACAGTTTTTATAATGATTTATGATATTGAAACCTTTCAAAAATGTGCACGTTACAGCGATCAATGAAGCTCATACATTCTACGGAATTCTGAGGCAAAAATGAAATATTTTATTTTTAAAAAATATTTGCAATTTTCCCAAGGAACTGCATAGAATGCATACGCCTTTATGTAAAATCAGAAAAATATTTCGAAGAATTACTAAAAACGTATTTTATTGAAAATGTAAGAGAAATGCAAATAGAAATTCAGGAGATTTATCTACTGGACGAAAAATAAAATAATACGGATTTTAGTGCAGTGTACTAGAATTGTACTTTGGAACCGCACCAAACTGCCTTCTTGATTAGAACATTAGATCTCGTATATGCACTTCACACACAAAGAAAACTAACGCCAATGATTCACATATGAAATATTATAGCTGTATTAGCTTTATACACAAAACTAATACAACAAACTTGGCCGATGCAATATGTCTCAATATCATTCATTATTGATAATATATAGAATTCAAGAAACCACTACTGGTATCCCATAAGATTTCAATAAATCTTTATTTTTTATTCATTTTTCTCAGTTACGATCGACTAAAATCTTGTAAAATCATGTAACTTCATAATTTCCACTTAAACAGTCTAAGGAATTCATAGAAATTCAAATCCCTTGTCATTGGTGTATCAATGTCAAAATCGCCATCCATTCTCACCAAAATCGATCAAATTAATTCTCTACGTACCTCTATTCCCCCTAAAAATCTTTCCTCCACCTCGAAACAAATATTTTTTGATAGCCTGCGGGCTCAGTCAGCCAGTTGCTTATCCCGTCAGGAAATTCTGAAGTTAAAAGTTGTCGGCGAGAAAAGTGGATTTGGCGAGCGCTTCACTAGTTGCACCAGACCTGAGGATCCCCTTTTAAAAGCATTCAAGGAAAGGCCATCTTTTCTTTGTTGGGGTTACAGATTCGAAATAAGTTTCCCTTTAAGATGATTTAGGAAATGGCGGGAAAAGCAAGAAAAGCCTTAGAATCGTGATTTTTTTCCTCTCTTAAACTTCCAATTCTTTTATATATATATATTTCCAGAGAAGGTATTTTAAAAGCCATTCGCAGCCTTGATTCTGTTTTATATTTATGATTGACTCTCTTTTATTTTATCTAGTAAAGATTCCTCTTTGTTTTTTTTATATTTCATTAAAAAAAGTGAAATTTTAGCTTAAAGGCTTATAATAAAGTGATTCGTAAATAACATGAAAGGAGAATATAAATGAAACTTCTATGAACAAGCATTGGACTTTCTATTTATAAAATAACCATATATCGTAAAACGGGGTTATTTTGCACTCTTAAAGGTAAATTTGCACCAGTTTAAGAAAGTTTTTGGATGAAAAGTGAAATAGACACCAACTGATTCGGACACGATTACAGGATTGAGATATTTTCTCGTTTCTTGGAAACATTTAGTGAATTAGTGTATTTCATTCTTTAAACGTATATAACAACCATTCAGCAGGTTACAGAAGGAAGAAAACATTTATCCAGTTTTTCAGCGAAAATTTTAGTGCTGAAAAATTTGTCTCTGGTGCAGAAAGTATGACATTTCAGAAGGCAAGTGCATTTAAATGTGAAAGATAATAAACCGAGTTTTCATTTTGTTGCTTTGAATGCCAGTGATATTGTTAATTAAATTGTAATTTTTTTCTGACGTGGGGTAACTTTGCAAGTAAAAAGGCTTCCTTGCACCATGGAAATTTGTGGCACAAAGCAACCCCTGTTGATTAATTTATGTTTGTATGAAATAATAAGAAGAACAATGATTGATTTTGCTTCAGACATGCCCAGGGTGAATGAAAGGAAGTTAAGGACTTAAAAGTATATGGATTTCTCTCCAGAGACCCTAGAAGCTTGCTTTAATGCCATTTATCAAGGTTAGTGTACTCTTAACGAAGCAACAAACTAACAAAAGAAAGAAACTTCTCAAATGAAACTGAATGGTCTCTGGTTTTCTTCACAAAGAAGTAAAACGGCGTTGCAGCTTATATAGTCCAGTTCAGTGTCTTCGGTTTTCCTATCAACGGTTTAGGCCTTAAAATGATAATAACCACTTATCTTACTAAGAAGGTGTGGTTATCTTCTTAATATATGAAATACAATGTCTGTTTGTTTGTGTGTTTGAACGTTATACAATTCCATACCTCTTGACGGATTAGAAAAAAATTTGGATCACATGTTCCTTAGCACCTAGAAGGATTAACTATGCAATTAAAAAGTTTTTAATTCCACCTAAAAGTGGTGAAGGGGGTTTAAAGGTTTAGCGTTTAACCTGACAGCACATTCTCTGTTACAGTTACCTCTGACCTTAGCTCACACTGAGAAAAATATATCCAATATAAGCAAAAAGTCTGATAAGGCGATTGTCCTATAAATTGCAAACTTATCATTTGGGATGATTATACAATGCCAAACAAATCTGCCGTTAACAAGTTTGTTTCTCCCATGGCATGTTCTGGATTCAGAACTCCAAGCAATCTTTACATATATGCTCCAAAGGGGGAGACCAAAAGTTTTGTTTATTCGACGCCTTTTAAATAGTAATTAATTAGGAATTATCAGTAAGGATTAGTTAGATAAACGCGAGAGAAGCCGCGGGTACAACGGCTAGTAGATAAATATATTAATAACGAAGCTGGCAATAATTGGATAAAAGGATTCCTGAATCGCTATCTTTATATGACCGGATACAATGATGTATAATTGTTTATTATTATGAGGTATTTATAAAATTTATTTTTCTTGTA
>BGPR01001751.1:51524-121105 GCA_013235015.1 Araneus ventricosus
ACGGTTCAAAATTACAAATGTATGAAAGTATTCTTATCCAAATAAATTTGAAATACGATATATATTTAATTGGTGTTTTCCGCACATACTGAAACAACATACAAATCAACTATAAGACTTTTAAAATGTGATGTTAAAATACATGAAAGGAATATTTTCTTGATCAAAAAACCTAAAAATATTTTGGTGCATTATAGAAGATAAACTAATCCATGCTTTTTTTAGTATGAGACAGTAAGTCTGCTCTAAAATGTAATTATGATTTTTTTGTTTCTAGCATGATTTCATTTATATTCAAATGCAATTCATGAATAACTAATATAAGAAAGGTTTAAAATTGTCCCTTATAAAAAGTTAGCTTAGAACCAGCTTAAAAAATTGAGGAAAACACAGTAAATTTTAATTTCAATTTTTGAAAATGCATGATGGTAAACACTAAATTTGAGAAAAAAATCCATCGTAAGTTTTTTCTGTTTATTATAAGCTATTTACTGTTGAACTGCATATTTGTCATTACAATTCAATAAGTTGTAAAAGATGACTCACGAGCTCATATCGAGGTCTTCACATTTTAAATTAACGAAGACGAAAATATTTTTTAAACATTTTTATTTAACATAGCTTGTTTCAATTTAGTCAAGCTGGAATTCCGTAAGCGATTTTTAACTTGCTTCTTGATGTGCTAGAGCTTTGAAATTTGGCACACTTATGTATTCTTGGTGGCAACATATAATTCAATATATTGAGAATTTTACAATCAGTCAATGAATATTTTTAATAAAATTTTTGTTCTATGCGCGTAGAGCCATCTGCAAGCGAATATGAGAAAGAAGTTGATTTCAAGAGTCCATAATAGTTATAATTATAAATTTCACGTTAAAAACTAAAAAGTAGACATAATTAAAACTAAACTAATCTGATAAAAGTGTGCCTTGAAAAAATGTTTTATTAAATTTAGTTTTTGAATCAAGTGTAAAGATTTAATATTATTTGCTAAGTAGTAATCTTTTATTCCTTTCCTTTCGGAACGCCATTTTATTTAACAGTAAATAATTTTCAATGAACAGCTATGAATTATTCAATAAAGCAAATGTTCTAAATTATTCGAAATTAATTTTTATGGTACTTTTACTGAATACTCGGTCCTACAGAATCCTACCTCAAATCTTGATGGACCTGTAACAAACAAAACGTCCATATTTGCCATAAATTGTACATGCTTTTTAGGATTTTGAGGAGAGAATACTATGGACATGAGTGGATTGAGGTTACGTGGCGCTTTGGGAGAAGTTGCGATATAAAATGTTTATATTTGTTTAAATTATAATATGAGCGAGGGTAAATTAAAAATAGAATATATTAAATAAGGATACTCTTTTAATTCCAAGTTCAGATGTGTATTTTCTTATACGTTTAATAGCCTTGTCATCATTTTATTAAAATTTTGGGAAAATTCTGTGGTTAGTTCTTTAAGGCATGATATTGTATTGCAATCCCAATATGAATGTCTGGCATATGTCAGGTTGATTTATAGATATTTCTTCATATTATATCAATATCTTTGAAGTTCAGTTTCTTTAGCTTTAATGGGCAGGGAATTGAGACGGCGTGTGACAGAGTCTCGACTTTTCTTTCCTCTTTAAAAAACTTAATGTTTCTTAATTGAAATTTAATCTCAATGCTTGTATAGAGGTCGTTTGCTTTTTCCCTGTAGCATGCGCGTCATTAAGAACAAAATATTTTTAAGTTTTGGTAAGAAAATAAGTTTTCATCATTTCTTTCACGTACATTTACCATATAAATTTCATGCACCCAGATTTTAAAAATAACAGTCCACTTTACAGAAATTTCAATAATTTTTATCCTTATCTAAATGTGATGAAAAAAACCTAATTTCCCCTGAATTTTTCATGAAAAATTATTTAATAGAATCTCTTAAAATTTTAAATAAAAAATTTCATTTTCCTCACTGAAAAAAATATTTCTCATCGGGAAGTTTCCGACATCGATCATTCAAAAATATCTTTCTATTTTGTATCTTCAAGTGAAGTTTTCCAGATTCCTGTGAAACTTTTATTGCGTTCTATTGTTCGTGTTAAAATGTTTCTTTTTGAGATCTATTGTATGCATTGTTATAAAAAGTATATAGATATATAAGTTTGAAAACTCAAACTATGACAACTGGAAAAAGAAATTGTGACATATTTCCAATCTTGTCATTTGAGAAATCTTTTCCCGAAGTTCCTCCACAAGCCATGAAACAACATAACTAAAGTTTTTACAAAATTCCGCTGAGTTTGAAATTTAATACAATGCCTGACAAGTTCCTTTTCGGAAAGTGTCATTCGTAACAACGTTTGTTGTTCCGGAAAGAATTCATGCATTTTTTTAACGAATACAATTTGAAGCAGCTAAGCATATATTTTTCATTGTTGTATACTTAAGTAAGAATTTCTTTTGGGCTAGTTATAAAAAGTATAAAAGATAAAATGATCTACATATCATTTTTGATGGTTTGGAGTGATTTTTTTCTTTGCTATTAATGAAATAAAAGAAATTTAAGTGCATTTTTTTATTCTTAGAAAATAGTTTTCTGCATGTTTAAAAAAATATGCTGCACATTTATTAAATGCCCCAAATAGTGTCAGAACTCGAATCAAATCAGAAGTATAGTGCGATTGATTATTATTTTCCAGATTAACACTTTATTCTAAAGTTTTCTGAGAACAAATCTTGTGACTCTCAGACATTGGCATGTGGCGAAAACGAAATCTGAGTCTGTACCTCTTTCACTAAATTTACATTTTCCATGAGTATGGGGATCCTTGAAATCATAATTTACCAAAACAGATAATAAAAATATAAAACAAAGGTGAAAAAAGAAAGAATATAGATAAGAAACAAAAGATTTAAACAATAACGATAACAAAACACCTTTTTGCGTGCTCAACGCAACAGCATCAAGTGATTGCATCAATAGAAAATTACAACGATTAATATTACAAAAACATAAAATATAGTTTGCAAAAAGGTGTATTGTTATCTTTATTGTTTAAACCTTTTGTTTCTTATCTATACTCTTTCTTTTTTACCTTATATTATTTGTTTCTGTATTATATTAGAAATAGCTGCATATGCGCCTTACTATATAATACAAAAGAGTTTTAATTAATTTATGACTAATTCATTTAATTAATTTATAGATAATATCTTTGTTAAATTTTGTTAATTATAACTGTTACCAAAACAGGTCCGATTAGAATGCCAATTCATTTTAATCGGAAGCTGCAATGACAAGAGTGACATTTTCATTCTCACTTCGCTCTCCAAATTCATCGTAGGCTAATAATCATTCTTCAGTGCTTATTCATGACAATAGTAAAGTGTGCATAATCAAATTGAAAATATATTCCCAAAAAATAGGAATATTGAATAAGTTGTGAGACAGGTGTAAGTCATTGCTATGATAGAAAAGCATAGACAAGGTAGGGTGGAAAATTTTGTGTAAGACAAGATTATGAAAAGTTTGCACAAATCATATATAAGAAACAAATTATCAGGGTTGTAATAACAGCTTACTAATGATAATAGGAATTGCTAAGAATGTGGAACTTCTCTTGTCGTTCAGTCACCGACAATATCTGACGTATTCAAATTATTTTGAAGATAAAATGCCGTGTTGTCTCTATACATCACACAGCTTGACAGGAACTAAGAAATACTTTGAAATAAAAGTAGCCAATTTATTTCAGTAATGCTATTTCCGAAGAACATTTTTAACTGGAATTACTAGTATTGCAACTAATTACGGATATATTCGTTTGTTCCAGGAATTAAACAATATTCAAAGAGTGGGGGTTGCAAATTGCAACAGCAAATGTTGATTGGAACAATCGAATTATCTAAATTGTTTACTTTTCTTTCCATAATTAAACAAGGGCTCGACCGTGTCCCGGAAATTATAAACTAATTCAGCAATTTTAGAACTGAACTTTCTCTCATAAATAGAAATATAAAAAGCTATTTAATTATTATGCAAAATAAAACTAGGTTTTCCAAAGTTTTCAGGTGAAAGCAAAGTTCATCATGTATTTTATGCAGACTAGTCTATTACTTTTTAAAGTCTCTCTAATGTATAAGTTTATGGGTTTATATTCTAAAGAATTTAATTTCGCATTTTAGCTAAAATTTATATGATGATGTTGTGATAAAAGTATTTTAATAAAAGAAACATTTAATTATTCATAATTTTTTTCTATCGAAAAAAAAATATGAATAATTTTTAGCCTTTATGGGCATATCTATAGAAATTTATATGCAAAATTCAATTTTATGATGTATTTTGTATGGCGTCATTATTTGTTTATTTATTGAATAATTTCTAAATTTCCATTCACATTTCTTGACTACCTGTCTCAAAATTCTGTTTGATTTTCTAGATTTATCATTTCATTATCGATTACAAGCATGCGAATAAAGTAATTTACGGTGCTACATATTCATTGTAGATTCAATATGAAAGTTGATGTTCTTTCACCGAAATCGATCAATTTAATCCTTCCCACTCCTCGATTTCGAGGGAAAATCCCTACTCCACCTCGAAACAAATATTTTTTTATCATCCGCGGAGTCAGTCAGAACGATCCCTTTTCCTTCAGGAAATTCGGGCGTTTTAGTTGTCGGCGAGAAAAGTGGATTTGGCGCGTATTCATTGCAGACATGTTCATTGTAGATTCTATATGAATGTTGATTCTCCTTCGCCGAAATCGATTAATTTAATCCTTCCCACTCCTCGATTTCGAGGGAAAATCCCTGCTCCACCTCGAAGCAAATATTTTTTTATCATCCGCGGAGTCAGTCAGAACGATCCTTTTTCCTTCAGGAAATTCGGGCGTTTTAGTTGTCGACGAGAAAAGTGGATTTGGGGCGCGCCCCTCTAGTTTCCCAAATCTTCGAGATTCTACTTTGACAGTATTCAGGAAGAAGCCGATTTTTCTTTGTGGAGTCACAGATCCGAAATAAGTTCCAAATTTAGTCATCTTCGGGAACCTCGAGAAGAGCGAAATACCCTTTTAAGATCAGTATTTTTCTTCTTTTCCTCATTTTTCCTTACCTTTCATTATATATTAAATTAAAGACCATTTACAGCCTCGATTCTGGTTTTTATATTTAGTATGATTTTACTATTTTTATATTGCCTCATGCAGTCTATAATATATTTCTCTTTGTTGCTTTATGTTTCAAGTTTTTTTTTCTTTTCTTAGCTTAAATTCATAAAATAGAGTGATCTGTTAATGACCTGAAAGCAGAATATAAAAGAAAATATTATTTAAATATTACTGTGCATTTATGAAATAAGCGAATGCATGCTATTTTACACAACTTAATGTAAAATTCGTAGTCATCCCAACGTTTGGATATTTTATATGTGTTAGAATGTATATTATTGATCTATGTGTAAAAGATGAATGGTAGTTAACACTAATTTACATACTTTGCCGAAGACGAATCAACGCACTATAGCTGCATGATGACGTTCTCATGCGGATCGAGACAAAAAGAAATACTTTAGTCTTTTAATTAATATTTTTGTTCTTGTTTTTCACCATTCACTAGATTTACTTGGGTAACTTTTTTTACTTCATTTAACTTTTAAGTTCCTTGAGATTTTTTTTAGAGGGGAGGGGTGGTTTTAAAGCCATTTAGAGCTGTTATTTAGAATCATTTTTGTTTTGTTTCATTATCTTTATAATATGCAATACTTAGAAATATGCTTTCAAATGCTTCATCATTCCTGAAAGAACTTTCAGTTTTTCACATTTTTCAGTGGGGTAGTTTTTAATCTATTTAATACTTGATTTCGAGTCCCTTTTCTCCTCAGATAATCCAAGGAAGGAGGCCTGTGAGTGGATTATCTTTCCTGAAATTGAATTTGATTTTTTAGCTTCAGCAGCCTCCTGCAATTGTATTTCAATCTTTAACTGAAAATAATTAAAATTAATCTATTAAATATATTAAAGCACAGAAAATAGGGTACAAAATTTATAAGACTAGTGATAAGGTTGCAACGCAGAAATATTGTATTAATAAAGGAAACGTAATAAAACATCATAATAAACACAGTGCCTAAGCTAAATGTTTATAAAGTTTAACACGAATTTATTGAGCATACTGAATGCAGAGGTTGCAACTCAGAAATATTGTATTAATAAAAGAAACGTAATAAAACATCATAATAAACACAGTGACTAAGCTAAATGTTTATAAAGTTTAACACGGATTTATTGAACATACTGAATGCAAAGGTTGCAACGCAGAAATATTGTATCAATAAAGTAAACGTAATAAAACATCATAATAAACACAGTGACTAAGCTAAGCATTTATGAAGTTTAACACGGATTTATTGAACATACTGAATGCTTTTCAACGTATTCAAATTTTAATTGTCAAGGGAAAACTTCATTATGAAGATTATGATTGTATTTCTTCATCGTCGATTTATTTGCTTACTCATATTTTATTTTTATTTGCAAGGATTATTATAACTTTATTTGCTTCATTTTATTACAAATTTTTTTACTTCTTCGTTTCGACCTGTTTTTTCTGCTGTATATCACCAAAACAACGAATCTTTTCATAAAACAGTGCTCAACTGAATACAAAAATTTAATATTGCCTTTAAAATGTATACATTTTAAATTCATAGATTGAATATTCTAAAAATGTCTTTCTGAAACTTAAAAAAAATGTATTTTAAATAGACGGGAATATTTACAGTACATGACCTCCTAAAATTTTCGTATCAAAACATAAATCTGGTTTAGAAAAAATTAAAATCTAGTTTAATTAATCAATTCAAATGGAACCATAAAATTCTCTTTTCCTAAATTTTTAAAAAATGTCTTCAGAAATTTCTGAAAAAATTTTAATTTTACACTCGATTTCTTTTTCGTACTATAATTTAATTCTTAGAACGTAATTTTGTTGATGATTGTAACTAAAATAAATGAACCAAATAAGGCAAATATTAAATTACACTGAGTTTTTCATTAATATGATTAACGTATACGTTTGTTTGATTTCTTTCTTCGCAAGATGCAAATAAGAAAAAAAAATCATACTCAATTTTTACGATAAATATATTTAAAATAACAAAGGTTGAATAAAACGGACAATAGGATTTAATTGAAAGCTAACAAGAATAGGATTGGTATTCAGTACAAATTAAAGGGAAATTTTCGTTTATTTTCGAAAAAAAATGATAAATTAAACTTTAAGGCCTTTTTAATTATTTTGACACTAGAAGATTTGTGCCCTTCTAATACAAGCTTCCAGCTTGCCAAAAATATCTCAAATTTGATTATCACAGATTTACTAACGAAAGTTGTTAAAGAAAATCTCATGTAGATTGCTAGAGTGCTTAAGAAATAAAAAAGCATGAAAAATAAAACTAATGAATCAACTGGCACTAACTTTCCTCTTAAATATTCTATTCAAAAATTAAGTACTTAAAAGAAAGAAAATATCGGAAAAACAATTGGAATAGACATACCTCAAAATACCGGAAAACCCGAGTTTCTCTTCCAAAGATAAGGGAAATTCACTTCCCCTTTCAAAACTCGCAAAGATAGCTGGTACTCTCCGAATTCTAAGAAACCCCTCCCCTATTCCCCAATCCCTTCTGGGTGAGCTACTCTAACGAAGAAAGCTTGCTCTGGGGGGGGGGGAGAAATCAATCACACTGCATCTGGTCTGCATATCCTTTGGCACGTAGTCACGCCCACATTCCTGATCGTTAGCGACTTCGCACGGCTTTTATATTATGGATTCGCTCCAAATAATTCTGGACACTTTATCAACTGCCATTAATTTTAACAAGAACTAGTCATTCAAAGAGATCATCATTTTGTTTCAACACATAAATTACACAATGTTGACTATAATTGATCCCATCTATCGGTTTTATTGGATTTATGCAAGAAATATTTTTACGTACTGTTTCTTAAATTTCAACTTAATACATTTTCTTTCTGACTGATTTTTTTTATTGAATACCTATCTTTTTTCATTTTCTATGCTTTTATAAAGACAGTTTAATGCCACAATTTATTGCTTCTTCAACAAAATAGTAATTTAAAACCTATTTATATGCTTGCATAAATTACTCACCTGTAATTTAAATGCAGTAACGTATCTTACATTTTTAATGCACACAAAATTTTCATTACAATCAATGTATTAATTGTTAGTTAAAATCTTAATATAATTTCAATTATAATAACTGAAATATTCTTATAAGTTAACAATTTTTCAGAGTTTCAAAAATTTCCATTTCAGAAAAGATAACATATTTTTTAGTTCCGTTACGATGCTCTCTGTTAAAACTATTTAAAATACAATCACACAATTCATCTTTCTGTTAGCATTCTTGAACATTTGTAAGTCACGGAATAGCTACAAAAACAGTCTATAATAGCTGATAAGAAGATTCATTTTATTTATAAATGCAAATGCTTTAGTTAGTCAGTTAAGGTACAAAGAAAAAATAACTGAAGCAAAGGAAAGTTCTAGATATCCCTTCTTGACATTCCCTCCGTTTAGTTGTCTCAGAAAAATTCCATGAATGCTATAAACAATAAAACAGATTTAGAAATGAGAATTTGACAACTCAGCTCAAAATAATCAGTTCCTAAAGTTAAAAAACAAAGCAAGGCTTCTTCGAAGATTTTTTTTTCTATTTATGCCTTACATTTTTCTCATAAAAATCGTTCGTATTTCTATTATCGAATATTTAAACAGCCTACTTTTACAGGCTAGCTTGTAATCATATTTTAATCACCTAAGTATGAAAAATTTACAAAGTGAATTTAAAAGAAGTTAAAATTAAAAACTCAAACGTTAGAAGGGGAACGGTGGGTAAAAGTACGCGGGTGGCTAAGAACACGCAGGGCAATTTTACCTTGTTGGCAACACTTCAGAAAATCGCCACTGGGAACATTTAGTCTTGTTGCTACTATCTTGAAATACGATGTATTAGCATTCTTACGCTGCTTTTATAAGGCAAAATTCCCATTTCTTACTTTTCTATTTAATTTTTCGATCATAGAACGCAAGTGTTGACGCAATATATGGAGTGAACGAAATATTTAAAAGCGTATTTCGAATTAAAGCACATATCATGAACTATAAGTTGGTGTTGATTGAGTCTATGACATTTTTGCATCTATCGGCGGTTTAGTCAAGTTCTAACGAGAAGGCCAAGAGTTCGCTGCAACTGTTCGCTGTGTACTTTTAATCTCGTTAAGTTAACGTTAACTTTTACATCTTTTTTTCTTGCAGAAACAATACAAAATTGTATACAAATGAATAACTCTGCTGTAATATTTTATTAGAACCCAACAATAGCATTTTACTACAAAATAGTTTCATCCTGACATGATTCTGTTTTTTATATTTTAATTGTGCAAAATATTACCATAAGCCTATTTCATTGATTCGCTCAAACTTTTAATATACAGTGACGTTTTATATTTGTTTCAGCAACTCACTTATTACAAAATATGTGGCGAGATATCTCTCATACAGTAATAACTGAAGAGATTAACCCCAAGTTGGAGGATGGGAGGAGTATAAAGAAATGGCTCGAGAATTAGGGATGAACAAGTGCATCCTGCGAAAACATTGAAAGCTGTAGGTTAATAGGCCTACTTTCTTTTATCATTTCTGCGCTTTTTCATTTTTGACGTGAAAACGTCTTTCCGCTCGTTGCAGTGATAGTCGGTTCAACTTTCTTGAGTGACAAAATACCTTCAGATTTCAATCGCTAATAACTACGAGACTAATAATGCGAAAAGAATGGCTGACCCACAACGGATAGATCATATCCGCAAGAGTTTTTCTCTTAGTATTTGTTTTGCTTGTGACGTCATCGAACCATTGTAGGCGCATGCGCAAGATTGTTATGAGTTAGCGTTATGTAAGTTTATAAATAAGTGTAGCATGGAAGCGCGTTTAGCTAGGAGGTTGATTCTGGAGTCCTTTTAAAGAACTTGAGGAGTATTACTAGGACCCAAAGTGAGACAATAAAAATATATATCAGAATATAAGTAAAAATCGGTATTAAATTGAAAATTTCAAACTCCGCATGTTTTTTTTTTTACTATAACATGCAGTTTTCTTTCGAATTGTACGAAACTTACAGAATACTTGGAAATATGTAAAAGAAACATTGTATTAAATTTCGAATTAAAAAATTTGAATATTACGGAAAATATGAGCATTTGTAGCAAATAATGTTTTATTGCGCATACGCAAAATGTAGTTCTATATACTTTCAACAAATGGCGCCATCAAAAGCTACTTTAAATAAAACATAAGAAAGGCGCAATTCGGGTCCGCGCCGTAGACTTTTCTTGAGAACGTCGGTCTAAAATCATAAAACAAGTGTTTCGTATTAATATATAATTTAATTATCGATCTCTTTAATACAATATTTACACAGAGTAGTATAATGATTACAGAATAGATAAATCACAAGTTTATAGCATGCACATACGACTCTGTGTAAATATTGTATTAAAGAAATTGATAATTAAATTACATATTAATACGAAACACTTGTTTTATGATTTTAGCCCGACGTTCTCAAGAAAATCTACGGCGCGGACCCGAACTGCCCCTTTCTTGTGTTTTTAACCAGTGCTTAGGCCTACAGAAAATACTACTTGCAATAAAATTAAGGTTAGCTTTAATTCAATTTTACAGCTTCCAAAGCAAAAGGTAAAATATAATATGAACCAGAAGAAAAGAGAGACCTGCGCTTACGTCAGAAATCACGAAACCTTCGTCTTTTAAAACCTTTTTGGTAGAAAATGTAAACGATAAACAAGAAAAGTCAGAATCTTCTTAAAAATGAAGAAAGGAAAGTGAGAGGGTAATTTTAAAACAAGAAAGAAAGGAACAAAACGCCAAGAAATTATTGAATTGTTGTTATGACGACAAACAACCACCAACAAGCTGAAACTATGATTTCTGCTAATGATACTACTTTAATTATTTCCTATGGATGTGGATATTCCTGTCATGAAAACAGTGTTCAATGTGGATTGTGCAGAGAGTGGCCAGAGTCCGAAGATTTTAGTGCCCCCCATGTATTTGTATGCGACTATTGTTAAACCAGATCCGGTGCGTACTTTTACCGTCCAGGTCGGCCAAGAGTACACTATTGTCATTCTTTTTAGTTTTATTTCTCTTACTTAAATGACAAGGGACAAGCTCCTGAAGTCCATCTTTATTGATTCATAATTAAATAAAGAATATTGCACGAAATTTTGAAGTCTGTTTCCTACTAACTTTACCTTTTATAAACTAAAGGCCACTAAATGCATACCTATACTTTTCCCTATACTAAATTCATAATTTTCCTAAACTTTATAGTACATGAGCAAGGTTTTTATTAAGATTTTGCATTTAATATCTATTCTGCTTTAAATTTTATTTCGGGATTTAATGTAAAAAGACAACATTCATTTACGCGGCAATCACACTGAACCCATTGGATCAATAAAATCTTTATTTTTATATGTATTTTTATGCATTTTTATTATCCTTATTATCTTTCAAACGTTTTCTGGATTCATTTTCACAAAACACATAAATTTAGGAGCAAATAAATATTTTTCTCTTAGTATTCATCGAGTTTTATAGTGTTTTTATAGTCCTTCTTCAAAAATATATGAAAAACCGTTTCGTGTGATCCTTATAAATTTAATGTATTTTTCCATTTTTGAACTGGATGAAACTTAATTTCAAAATATTTTTTTGAGTCCATGTTTTATTACCTGCACACTATAAAATCAACAACTGTATTTTAATAGCTGTTCTACATAACAAATATTCACTACATGCTCTTTTTTCCAAATAACTACAAGGACATTATATCAATTGGAATTATTATCTTGCAAAAGCACTTTTTTATTACTTTTAAGGTTTATAAGAATGATCGTCACCATAATCCTTCCGTGCATTATTTTATTACATGGATGTCTGTAAAATTCAACATCACACTAAACAAAAATTATTTGCTTTCTATGTGTTTTGTGGTTTTGATAGAATCATTTTTAAATATCCTTTCGATAATATGAATTTAAATGTGATCTCAGTAAAGGAACTTTAAACTATATCCATTTTCTTTCAGTGTTCTTTATACACAACACAGATTTGTACGATTAGTATTTGGAAATTTTTAATCTTCCAGAAGTATAAAACCTACTACCAATGTATTCAAGATGAGTTTAAAATTTCAATTATTATTAATTTTATTAATAAATTATATTTCCTATGTTAGTATCATCTTTTCAAAGCTAAATTTGACTTATGGGATAAACATAATTCTTTTTGGGTATAAGACAGTGAAAGATGCACTTGATCCGGTAGATTAATTAATGGTTTTGCACCCCGAACATAAAGTTAATCGACCCTAAATAGGATGGAATTTCCCAGTTACATACCAAATATTCTTTCAAGAATTTAAAATCAGTGTTCCCAAAATATTATATAATTCATTACAGAAATTATTAAACGTCACTTTTTCATATTTAGAGAAACGACCAAAATGAATCAATGATTTCTTCAAAAACACACAGAGTTTGTATATGATTTTTCACAAAAAAATAGCAAAAGTGTAATTTAAAGTAAATAAATATATAAAAAAACATTTCAGTTGAATAAAACTGGTGTTTTCTGATGGACTTGTGTATTAGAAAACTAAGGATTTTAAGCTATAATTGGAGTGTTCAGAAATTAAAGAGAACCAAGTCTATGAGATTCATTTCTGAGGAAGCAGATCTAAGATCTCACAGTTGATTAGTTGATCTCATTAACCAAGTCCATGAGATGATTTGTCAGAAAACAGACCTGATATTTCAAAGTTGATCAGTTGCATTTCAAATAAAAACTGACTTCTATTTGCTTTTGCTGCCTGGTTGTTACTACTTAAACAATGGACTTGGATCATCATTACACAAGAAACATAACATGTCCACAGTAGCGTAGCAATATTAGTGTATGAGAAAAACACGGACTTCGACTTCTATAATTCATAATTCTCCATTTCATAGTAAAAAACACATGGAAAACAATATTAAAAAAAACCCTGTCTTGTTTCCACTTTGAATATAAGATAAGTATTTGAAACTGAACAAGGGAAAATGCTTGAATGTTTGTAAACACGAATAAATATGAAAATAGTCGTATAAGAAAATGAAAACTAAATTTGAGTAAATCGAGAAAAATCCTTTAAATCGAAGTCAAGCACATATATTTTCGAATATATACGTAATAGTCAATACAAAAAATTATTTCCAAATCATAACTTGGTTTCAGTTAGCATTTTAGTCCTTTTAAATTTCTTTCTAATCATTAGACTGTGTTAAATAAGACATGAAAAAGATACCAGTGTCATTGAACTAAGCGCAAGGCAGATTTTTATTTCGTCACAATGGAATCGGCTAAATAGTTTTGCGCTCTCCATTTGCTCGCTGCAATTTATTCCAACTTCTCGGCGAAAAAAACATGAATGCTATTTCCATGTATTTAAGTGATTTCATTGCCGTCACTGAATAAAATCTATTGACAAATAATGGTTTCCAGGCAAATTGGATCATTGAAACTCCATTAACTTTCAATGAGAAAGTCTGTGTTACTTTCTAAGGGAATTGACCTCCAAAGAGAGAAAGCAACTTTAGAGTGGCAGATGATAAATCGAAAGGATGGATCACTTTAACAGAAGAATTATGCAAAATAATAATTTACGAATATAAGAACTTGAATGTAAATGGAAAATGTAGGAAAAATAAAGGAAAACTGGTTTAAATATTAACAAACACTTGTTGTATTTATTATTTTCTAATTTATATTACTTATCAAAGCAATAACTTTGGTATTACTTATTTATTAGTATTCCTTAACATTAGCAACTATTTATTAGTATTCCTTAGAATTAGCAACTAAAAAGATTCTTCGTTAATGTACAAGCTGTCACTTAACAGATGTATTTAATGTCTAAACTTCCTTGTCTACTAATTAAAAATATTCAAAGTGACAAAATAGTGAGCAATGTTACCCACAAATAATTTTTGTAACTGGAATTTCGGGAAACAAAACATACATATTTTTACGGTATGCAAATTTCTTCAACATATTATACTGTATATATATATTCTTTAATTACTGCATTCATATTTAAGGTTAAATTCTATAAAAAGTATTTATTTCTTAGTATGTTAAAATTATTAATTATTCTAAAGCATGTATTGATTTAACTTCATTCTCCTCGAATCAAGACAAAAAATTAAGGAATTTTTATTTATATAAAATGTTTCAAACTTTTGCTAGTAAAATTTTCTTGATAGTAAAAATGTTTGTTTTTTATATAAAATAAAATGGAGTTATATAAAACCCCTTATCGATATATTGTTACTCTTCTATGACACTTTGTTACGATTTTTTATGTTAGTATTTTATAAAATGAAACTTAAGAACGGCATAATTTGATAAATAATTATTACCGAAGATTGAAATCGTCAAAATGTAGTATAAGTTCTTAAAATTTTCACAACGATAGTTTTCTGCATTCTTTATCACAAAAATGTTCGTACCGAAACGTTTTGAAGATAGGTTTCCGCTTAAAAACATAACACTTCTTAAATATAACATAAACAAATTTTTCCACTCATATTTCATCTTGACATATTTGGCTTGTACTAGAGTATCCACGGGGATCCGACCGTAAATCTGCAGATGTTATTCGGAATAAAATACTAAAAAGAATATTGTTATCAGTTTACAGACGGCAAAATCTGGAACAAAAGCAAGCCATCTTTTCACGTTTCTTGTAACAGAACTTCTGAAAAAATTATTTCGCCTTAATTTGCCTGTTAACTGTTCTCGACCCACTATTTTTTATATTAAATCAATAAAAATTAACCTTAAAATTCAAACTCGGAATTTTCAAAGTGCATTTCATTTCCATTTTAGGTTTGTTTTATTTCCCTTGAAACAAAATTTATTTCATATTTATGGTTAAAACATTTTCTAGTGAGTTACAGCTCAAAACTATTCAACCACAAATTTCTGTAATTGTATATTTGGATGTATTATATTCATGTCATGAAAGACAAAATATTGGATATTTGTATTATGAATGTTGGCATTTGATGATGATTTATGAGGTAATATTTTAAGATTCTTTCTGATAAAAAAATTTAAAATAATATAATTTTCTGTCATAGTTCTTGCAGTAATTTTTAAAGAGAAAATCCTGCATAATGAAATTTTTAACAATATATTTTACACATTTTCCTTTTAACTCTCAAAAAAGGGATTTTCCATCCAGAAAACTTCTTGAAACTTATCCCATTGATTGATAAAAAAGCATATGTTTTATGCATTCAAAATCAACTTAAATCGAGATATATCCTTTCTCCAAAGTTCAGACTATTCTGGATGCATTTATTAGAAATTAGATTTTTGATAGGATTGAACAAAATCAAAACCATGTGCGCCACTGGCAGTCATATTAAGAAATTCTAAGCTATTCATATATAAGAGTCCATTTCAATTTCATTTTAAGAAACCTAACTCAAAACTGCACTACTGTAAATTTCAATGAGTTAAATTTCCAAGGGAAATTTTTAATTAACCTGAATTATATAACTATATAATAATTTTTATATATGTAAATAATGTATAACATTTGCATAGAAATAGCTTCGGTATAACACAAAACATCCAGGATTCCTGTTTAGCAAGTGTATCAATCTAATTCGGTTGGAGAATAAGAGAAAACCTGAAAATTTAAAATATGATTCCTGGGAACATGACGCAGATGGAAACAGAAGAATTAGCACTTTATTCCAAAATATATAAAGAAATATATACCAATTGGGGCAAAATCCTGGAATGAAATTCTTTCCACTAAATGAAGCACTCCGCTTAGGAGAGAAGGGTTTTGAATCATGTAACGAAACAGCTACTCTTAAGCTGAAAAAGCCAGTAATCTACAATAATAGATTATTTTTTACTGGAAGAGAGGCCGCGGAGATCTAGTGGTGAGATTTCGGGACCGGAGGGTTCCAGGTTCGAAACCCGTTCCCGCTGAAGATGGTTGCACGCTAAATCATATTTAATGGCTAATTGTCATCAATCTGGTGTGGTGAGGAAGTTTGGATAAGGGGTTGCCAGTTCAGGGGTGTCCTCGTCATCTGACCGCGGTTCAAAATTAGGATAGCCCTCGTGTTGCTTCAAAATGGGATGTTAATATAATTGAACTTTTACTGGAAGAAAATGGAATATCCTAACACAGCGCGTGGGATTAATCGTGCTCCATGCACAGGGAGAAAAAAAATATTATTTAATACTTGAAAATAAATCGTACTTTTGTTGCAAACTAAAAAATAATAATTTCTCTAAATATAAAAAAAATTATAATATGTATGTTTCGAAGTTTCTAAGCCTAACCTCCTTTTTATATCTATATACCAAATTCGACTTCTTTTATATTTGTAAAGATAGACTTTTGTTTTCCGAATTTCACCTCCTGCTGACGCCATAGAGTATCGAAATCTTGCACAATTTTGTATTCTCGATGACAGTGCACTATTTTAATATTTTTAGAGCTTTCTTGACCGTTAATAATTTGATTTAATTAATTTTTTATTCCAAACCGGCGGCGCCATCTCTAGTGGATTTGAAAAAAATGGCTTCAAGATTCCATTATAATCATAACAAGGAATAACAAATGGTAGACTGAAAAATAGATAATAATTAATACAAAAATTCTTATACTTTAAGTATACTAATAAAAGCGTTTTTATAGTTATTCTTTTTTAATTCATTTGGACAGATTCTATATTTTGTATAGCACAAATTCACATAAAAAGAAAAGTTTTTAGAAATCTAACAACCGGGTAACATGGGAATTTCCTGTGTATAGTCCTAATACTTTATCCATCTAACTTTCTTCCGTCCATCAGTTCAAATCAATTGCGAAAGTCTTCTTAGTATTTACTGAACTGCTACGAAGGAACTATACTCTGTAGTACCAAACTTCTTTGTTTCTTCTTTGATAATATTTTTGCTGGAAGTTCGCCGTCACACCTTCAGTACTCTCAGGTCACTTTTCGATTCCAATTATTGACTGGTGTGTCTGCGTATCCTTCACCGTTCGTTGACATCAGATCCTTCGCAAGAAATATTGCTCTGTTTGTATTAGTTGATTGATTATTTCATCTCCCGATAAGTCGAGGCTGATTACAAAAGAACTACTTGAGAAAATTTCTTTGAAACCAATATGTCGTTGTACTTACAGCAAAAATATTACACAGTTGCAAAGCAATTTTCACTTCAAAATGAACAATTTTATTCCTTTTTACATTTTTTAAACGGGTCTATGCATTTTGGGATTAAGTTGAACATACAGAAAATGGGATTTTGATATTTGGTTCTGGTTTAATGGAAAGATTATTCATTTGCATATGTAGAAACACTTGAGAAGTCGGAAAAATGCAGAAGCAGAATTTTTTCTTAGAATACAGTTAAGAATTTTCTATAAATATTTTTTAACTTCAGATGAAAATATAAATTATTCTACTCCGTTTTTGTTTAAATTAACAATTACAGCATTTTTTCTATCTAATGTGAAGTCCTTTAACTGTTCTCAGAAATTTCAGAATTTTATTAGTGTTGAAACATTCAGTTTGAATTCGTGTTATTTCTTTCTACTGAACGTTGTTATTTATGTAACTACTAGAATTTTCGTTAATGAATTTTTTATTGTATGAAAGTTGGTTTGTCTTTTTGGATTATATTTGTCGAATGATATTAATTTAACTGTATCTTGCAAGTCTTGAGACTTTTTATGATATGAATTCACATAGGTTGTGTGTGTGTGTGCGTTTTCTTCTTTTACCTTAAAACCATATATTAAACATAATGATTAAATGAGAGATTTTGTTTTGGTCCTTCAATTTCTATTTTAAATTGAAATGTACTCAGGAACGTTTGACTGTTAACTAGAAATAAATAACATCAAAGTTTTAAATATAAAAAATTTGAATTCAGGAATGAAAGTAATCTAATCTGAAAGTTCTCAATGATCTTCTTTGAAATTAGTTACACTTTATAAATAAATACAAAATTAATGATAGTTTTTGTAGATAAATAAAAAGCCGAGCAGCATAAATATTAATAAATTATCAGAATTAAGTGTTTGAAATTAATTATTTAGCAGCTGAAATCTCTGAGAACAATTAAAACATTTTTTAATGCAGGGGAGTCTAAGCAAAATCTTCACCAAGAGTCTATTTTTGTCCATAGAAATTTATCGCTCTCTTTAAAAAATGGGTTTTTGTATGTACTTTTATTTCACACTTTTCACTTGATTCCGAAAAGCTGATCGTAACTTGCAGAAATCTATTTTCATCTAAGATTTCAGAGTGATGTATTTTGAGTTTGTTACAAGCACTATTTGTTGAAAGACATTTTTACTGCCATACGCTTAATATGGAGTATGTTTTAAAAAGTATCTTCTTCAATATTCATAATACCGCTTTAAGGTTTACAAATTCAGCAAATCCACAGCATGAATTGCGAACAAATACTCTATGTTCAAAGCAGTATGCAAAATTATATTAATATATTGCTATATGAAGCCAAAAGAAAAATAAAATGTGTAATATAAAAAAAGAAATTTATTTTCATGTATCTAAGATTATACTTTATAAATTCTCTTTTCAAGAAAAATATATGAATCGGATAGTAGGCTAATTTTCGCGATTTATTGTTGTAGTTTTTTAAAAGATTCATATTTTGAATAATAATTAATGAAAATTAAATTTTGAAATTTTAAAAGGAATACGTTCCCAAATCTTATAAGAAAAGTAATTATTCATCTCGGGTAAACTTTAAAAGGGCAAAACTTTTAAAAATTGTATTATTTTTTTTTAAAACCCTGAAATAATTTGTTTAATTTTTCTTGCTCGCTTGATAGTGCAATTTTGAAATTTAAAATTTAAGTCCATTAGACGACTATAAGAAAAAAAATGTAGATTTTTTTTCCATTTTGAGAACAATTAGATGTTACATTTTTCTTTATCTTTTTCTGAAAATTAAAGAATGCGATTAAATTTCATGTTCAAATAGTAATACGTAAACTACTGCTTAATGTAATAATTTCTGAAAGCTTCTTTTGGTTATAAAATGCATTTTATGAAAAAAGTGACAATAAATTTTTTTAAAGTTTACTTCTTAGTAATTCATCTATAAAAAGATTCGAAACAAGAAATACCATACTGTTTTTAGTTTTGTGAAGTCCTCTCTATCAAAAGAAAATCTTCATTTTTACTTTCTCGTATACGAAGTATACAAAGAGAAAATATTGTAATCGTCAAAAAATTCGAACTCGAGATTTTGACGAATCTCCACGTTTTAGACTTCCCTGAATCCGAAAAACACAATTTTGGAATCATGTCTGTCTGTCTGTGAACGCGATAACTCGAAAACTACTAGAGCTACGGGGATGAAATTTGATATGTGGTCTTTAAACATAATTTGTAGGTTTCTTTCAAATTTTGGACAAAATCCATCAACGGGAAGTCTGTCTATCTGTCTGTCCGAGGGCATGTGAACACCATAACTCAAAATCTTGAATAGCTAGATGGATAAAATTTGGTACACAGTTTTATCGTCATGAATGTAGGTCCGTATAAAATTTTGGGCCAAATCCATCAAAAAGAGGCGTTCAAATTGCATATTCGATTTCTTTTAATCCGATTCTCATGCGCATGCGTACTGGTAGCAATCTGTTTTTGTTGTAAATTTTATTTACAACAAAAAATAATGTTTTCAAACATGAATTGTAACAATTTTTTATTGTTGTAAATAAAATTCAAACCTATCTCATTATTTCAGCAAATCTTTTATTTACGCGCTTTTGCAATTGTTACGGTGGTGGTAGTATAAATTGTTTTCTTGGGAATTCAATTCCAAAGCAGAATTTTCGCTTTAGTATTCATTGCCTATCTTATCGCACCTGCTTCAAAGTAATGTTTTTTTGAAACGTGGCAACAGATATTTGATTTCAGGTTTGTTTGTTTGTTTTACTTTTTCGTATACGAAGTATACAGAGAGAAAGTATTGTAATCGTCAAAAAAAAAATTTGAACTCGAGATTTTGACGAATCTCCACTTCGAAAGTATACGAGAAAGTTTAGGGGAGACAACTCCCGCTGGTTTTGTTTGTAATCTCCATAGGAAAAACAATAAAGCAAATGAATACACAACGTAAAAGCAACAATGAGTTTTACAAAGTAAACAAATTTTCGAAAGTTGAATATCTGCTTGAATGTATTCTTTATGTTGCGTTTCTTGCAAATCATTTGACTTTTCTATATTATTGGAAATCCTTGCATCGCGAATAGAAATTGTTACTACTTTTAAAAAAGGAAATGCAACATAGGGTTCATTTAAAGTTCTCACATTAGTTATTCAAATACTGAGAAAGTCAATAACTCAGACGTTTTGGTTCATTTACATTTTAAAATGGGTAATAAAAATTTCCAAGTCAGACAAAAAAACTATTCTAACCCTGTTTACTTCTTCCACATCAGATATTTACTCTAGTTAACGATGGTATTCCGGTGCAACAATGTACAAATACTCAGGAGGCACATTCTTTCTGCATGATTATATTACACCTTTTGGTGCTTGGTCAACAAAAGGCTAATATTAGGTTCACCAATATACACAAGAATTTAATTTCGAAACTCAATCTTGAGATTTCTGCAGATATGCGTCAATACATTTCCATAACTCAAGCATAGGATCATGATATAAATGTAACTAGAATACTGAAACAATTTATTTCCGGAGAAAAACCACAGAGAAATAAATACATTTACTGTGATATATAGCAATGCATTACTTAATAATATAACTAATATTTATAAAACTTCGACACAGTTTTCACAAATAAACATTTTGCTCATCGCAGGAGAATTTAAAATCAGGTATTTTTGTAATGCTGCCAAGTAGCATGGCATAACCTAACTTAATATAGTACCTTTAAGAGGCTTTATGTGGTAAATACGAATCTTTATTAGATAAATTTAAAAATTCAGCAATGGAATCGAGTGTTACGTTAAAAAAGATATGAAGAATTCTAAAGGAACAAGCGCCTGTACACGATTAAATATGTCATTTATTACAGAAAAGGATCTAATGATTGTGTAACATTTAATTAATCTTCTATTAAGATTTAACTGTTTGTTTTCATCGTGTTCTAGTAGAATTAAGTGCATTTCATTCGAGAAAGTTGGAGTAAGAAGTGTGTTGTAAATTATTCTCCGATAAAAAATTCACAATTTCCTTTATGCAATCTTTATCTTACACCGAAGTTGTTTTCCAAATGATTTACATATTTTATATGAAATAATTGTTATTACTCGAATATAGTACCGGGTCGTTCTTTATCACAGTGGAGGCTTCAAAATACAGTCCTACACTGCGTGGAGATGATTTCTGCATAACTTAAATTTGCTCTTTTAATTAATTTGAATACATTAATTATTACTATTATTAGTTAATAAAAAATATTATTAGATTTCCGACTAGAAAAAGGTTATGAAATTTCAACTAAAAATTAACTTGATTTTAATTTATTTAATCAAGAATTTAACTTCAAGACACGTTTTCTCCATTATTTTTGCTGTGTACCTTACTCCCGTTTATAAGGATTCACACAATTGAGCTGAACATTTAAAAAATTAATACAAATGTAGAGTCGAATATAATATTATTGTTTGGTATTAATAAATCTACTTAAAAATGAAACCTACTAATCTTTTGTTTGATGATGATTTAATGGTATTTGAGCCTTTAAGGGGATACATTACCCAAGCATTGGCCAAAATATCAATTTTCATTTTATTGGCTTTTCTCGTTTTTCTTATTGTATCAAAATTTCAAATTTGTACCTTTAATATTTCTGCAGTTATTTACATTTTTTATGAACGCTGATAAATGAAAAACATGCGCAAATGACAACCTTAAATGGCTTTTTTTTCGCATGTCGGACTTTTTTTCACTTTCATGTTTTCAAAATGATAAGGCTTTTTTTTCTTTTTTAAGATAGAGCTTTTAAAATTTTTAACATTAAGCAAGTAATAAACTTTCAGTTGCTTAATTTTTCATATACAAGTTTTAAATTGAGGTACTGCTAAATTTCCTCATTTTTAGCCTCATAATACAGTAAAAATCTATATTTTAGCGCATTTAGATACGTAATATTAGAAAAACTTTAAAATTCATGCACAGTTTTCTGTAATATATTTCTGTGAATCTACAAATTTTAAATCCAACAATCTTAAGCAAAAATAATCATATTTGGAAAAGCAGAAGGGATTTTTTTTAAATTGAACTTTTTAAAAAAATTAAATTTTAACTATACATGCAGATCAAAATAATTTTCTTCTCTTCAAGATTATACGATAGTTAAATTTCAACAGTATCAAAACTTTTTCAATGATACTTCAGCTAAAAAAAAGTGTTGAGAAGGTAATGTGTCCTCTCAACCCCTTAAAATACGTCTCCGACTCGCGCATCGAACTACAAAATTTTTGTTATTTAAATCCGTATTTAAATCAACATAACAATTATTTTTAAATGCAAAAATGACCCAGACACGCTTAAATATCTCAAGTATCCTTTACCATCTTAAATAGATTGAAATAATAAAAATATATCCCAAATGAGTGGTGACATCTAATTAGGAGGTTAAATAAAATCGTATGTCAAGGGGTTAAGATGTTATACCGAGTGCTTCTCTTGTACGAAGGGATTTAGACGATTTGTACAAGTGGTGTCGTGAAATCAAATTAATCCTAAACAGTGATAAATGCAGAATCCTTAGTTATTCTCGTATATATAAATCCCAACCTTTAGTTTATTCCCACCAAATCAATTGTTCCGTTTAGTTCTTTTTGATGCAAGGTGCGATTAGAACGTATTGGGATTTCTGCTCTAACCTCAAAGCTAAAACGCTCGTGAAAAAGCTCGATATTGACCTTGAACTCTCCTACTCTTTCCATGTCGTAGCTCCCCAGACTTCTGTACACTAGAGCTTTGAAACATTGTAGGTACTGGAATAACTTTGCATTTGTTAGGCAGAGAAAATTGAGTTGAAAACTGTGGTCGATCTCTTTGAATCATAGCTATAAACACGTGATTCATCCCTTGTCTCAATTATTTTTAAAAATGTTTTCCTCATTTTCATCGCAGTGGAAAATATCGAGCTTAGCAGAAAGCCGATCTTCTTTCTAGTCTTCAGATAGCAGTTTCTGTTCAAATATAGCAAACACACTTGTCAAACCAAATTCTTCAGCGAAGTTGGACTAAAGTGAAAATTCAATTTCATGGTCCTGTTGGAAACGTTTACACAATTGCAAACAATTTATAAAAATCAGCATACAAATTTTATAATTTGATGAACATTCTCTGAGACAATAAATGCGAGGATGGCACAGGACACTCATTTTTCAAAGTCCTATTGTAAAAAAGCGGTGGAATTTGAGAGTCTTGTAAGTTTAGGATTTGAAGTTGGTGGATTCAAAGTCAATATCTACAAAGAGTCTTCATTTTAGTGGTTTAGCGTGGTAGGTAAGGCACCTGTCTATTAATTAACACTTCTTAATAATAAAACTACTGATTTTTCTAATGAAGAAATTTTGAAGGTATTTATTTCGGTAGTGTCAGCTAAAATCTGGAGCAATGTGGAGTATCATACTCTTATTTGGGGTCCGTACGATAACAATAGTTGTAAAATTCTAGAGCGAGTGCAAAATAAGTTCATATGATATTTATTTTATAAGACTGTTAATATTTTTGTCTCATGACATATCTTCTACTTATCTTCATAACATTTTCATTATTCCGCTTTTGAAATCCTGAATAGATCTTGATTGCACGGTTTTTCTATAATGCTTTTAATAACACGATTGATTGCTGTGAAATGCCGCACTGTATTCGTTTTAGTGTACCGCCCAGAACTTTGGGAGAGGGAAGATTATTTCAGAATGTTTTAATTAAATTTAATTGGTTATTTTTCTTTATGCAACTTCCATAAACTTTCTATAAATAATTTTAAAGATGTCTTCTAATGTTTCTAAGGTTAAATGTCTACAACTTTTAATTTATGTGCTCTTTAAGTTGCTGAATATATTGTTCTGCGATCTGCAAATATTTTTGTGTGTGATTTACTGGAATTTGTAATGGGCCACTGCATTTCCTGTTATTGTTGTTTTCTGTTTGTGAGCTTTCCAATCGTCATTTTAATTTATGTTATAATGTTTAAAATTAATTTTTTTTCATTTATTCCATATTACATGAAACAATATTCATAACCATTAGGGAGTAATAATAACCAACAGTTTTTTCAGTAATTTTAACTTCAGCTGTCAGCGACTATACGAGATATAATCCTCTTCATTTGAGCAATGACCAAGGGTGGAGCCAGTGGGGGGGAGTACAGGACCCATGCCCCCTGTCGGGTATGCTGTGCCCCCCTCCCCGTCGGGGCAAATTCTTGTACCCCGTTCACGCAACTGGCTATTCAACTAGTAAATAAATAATGATCTGTCAAAAATTTGATATATGCATCATTACGCCCCTCCCCTTGTACAGCAGGTGGATGCCCCCGCCGGGTGGACTCTAATATCACTCCTGGCGATAACAGAAACACTTTTGCTACGTCTGATAAGATATTAGAAGTAGACACTAGTTTTTTTTTGTGATATGCACTCATGGCTTTATCCGCCACAAAATCATATCCACAAATAAGGTCTTTTTATATGATCACTGAACAGTGCACGACGTCTCAGAACATTGTGGCTTTAATATAGGGGAAACTTCTTCATTTTTGACAGGAAGAAGAACTTCATTTTTGACAATAACACTGAAATTTTAAATTTTCTCAAAGAAAATAAAATTTATAACATTAATACATCTGATTTTGAAATTCTTTTTACTAGCCTCCCACACAATAAATTAATTGAAGTGTGCTCAAATGTATATGAATTATACCTTAATACTGATTTAATTGATAAAAATAAATGGTTAGAAATTTGCAGAGTTAATATATGTGAAAATTATCTTTTTAATGGAATTAACTACTATAAGCAGGTTTTAGGAATTCCTATGGGTTGTTGTTTTTCTAGTGTACTGGCCAATATATTTCTTCACTCATTTGAGAGAGATTTAATTAAAAATGAACTTGTTTTTGGTTTTCGTTTCATTGATGACCTTTCAGTGTTTAATTATAATAATGTTAACTCCATTTATAGCTGCTATCCATATGAGCTTAAATTGAACAGAACTAATAATGAATTGAATAAATTTAATTTTTTGGATCTGGAAATTGAAATTTTGAATTCAGATTTCTCTATTGGAATCTACGATAAAAGAAAAGAATTTAATTTCAAGGCTATTACACTTTGCAATTTTCAAACATGTCTTCAATTTAAAGTTATAAAAAATTCTCTTTTTTTTCAAAGTAATAGGATTAAACACATTTGTAATAACCACTCTACTTTTGTTAAAGCCTTAGATAACTTAAATAATAACTTAAAAGACAACGGATATCCTTATAATTTCCTTAAACTTAATAACTTAATCAAAAAAGTTTTTGTTCTCCTGATAAATAGTTCGAATTTCTCTACATGGATGGAGCTAGTGGCTAACTTCTAGATTGTTGATTCCTTTGTTCTTGTTCATCTTATAGCTTCCATTTCTTTTTGGCTCTGGTTTGAAAGAGGGTGAATATTTACTTTTTTCTCTCTATTGATTTTGTTATTAGGGAATTTGTTATTTTTTCTTTTTTCCTCTATTTGGTTGCTGGACAAATTCAGACCACAGAAAGGATTAAATTTTGACTTTTGTTATTCCTTTATACACAAAATTTGTCCAATTTATAACTACAAATGGCGTTGTGGTCTCCGAAGTGTTCGCCATTCTAGTTCTTTTCCAATTTTTCTTCCATTTTGATTAATTTCTAATTTTTATTAAGTGTTTCAATTATTAGAGAATCTTTGTTATTTAATACTATAGTTTTTCTTGTGTTATTTTTAGGAAAATTTTGTTGATGCAATCACATAATGCTGCTGCGTTTAGAGCGCAAAAAAGTGTATTGTTATCAATATTATTATTGTTTACTTTTTCTGTTTCTTTTATTCATTTTTCTTTTTAATTCAAATTTATGTTTTTTCTATTATTTGTCTTTGCATTTCATTAGAAGTAGCTGCATATGCGCCTTTCTATTTAATGCAAAAATAGTTTTTATAAATGTCGGTTTGATAAAAGGGCCTACTTCAGGACGTCTACGAACGACGTAATTTGTTTTCTTATTTCTTTCCAGCAAGATGAGATTCAAAAGAATTAGCAAAAGCAGTGAATTTCTTTCAAAGAGTTGAAAAAAAGAGAATTATTCTTCATGCTCTTCTACTGATTTTTATGTCTCCCACCCACAGGCTGGGTTGGTGGGCGGTTTCATTCTTCTGATTTTCAATTTCAGTCCCATTCCTTCCTTATTTCCTTAAGATAACTCATTTGACTAGTAGTTACATTTGGAATAATAGTATTAACTTTTCGCATCACTTTTAGCAATACATAACGTTACATTCATTACAAGAGTATAACGTCGCTTAACAAGCAATACTAAATATCTGTTGCTTGTTCAGCGACAATAATTTAGGACATAAAACAGAACATTCATGAGATGGATTGAAGAGATTAGAGATTTGCAGAAACAAAATAAAATGCAAAAATTCATTGAATTCAATGTTCAGACAACTATTACATTCCTATTACAACAATTTTATTCCTGTAATCTTTGATTTAGGATCACTTCTCATTTAAATTAAAATGCATGGTAAAAGTCTATGTGTAAGCAAATTTTCATTAAATAAAGCATTTAGAATAAAATTTTAATTTATTTTTTTATTAAAAGCTAAATTAATTAAACTGCGATACTAAACAAATAGCTGTCGAAATTATTTTCCAGAATGTTCCTTTAACCACAGGGGGCGTAGTTCCGAAAGTAATGAGCTCCGTTATTTCTCATTTCCATGTAATACAGACCCGAAAAGTCAGTAGTAGAAAACCTTTAATCAAAATCTTTCATTTTTACCACGAAAATGGAAGGAGATTTAATTACTAACTGTGTTTAAAGATTGCCGAACTGTGATTAAACCATTTTATCTAAAAGGATTGCAGCAATCATTATTTCTTTCAAAATTGCCTTAGAAGAATCTTTTGTCTTTTTTTGGACATTAAAAAGCTGATAACAAACACGTGGATAATTCCGGTTTTAGGATTTTTTTAGAATTTATTCATATAAGCGTGCTTTGCTTATTTCGATAGATAATGGTAAAAACTACCGTGAAGCAATATATTTTAATGTACTTTTCTCTAACAATGATGAACTTAACAATGAAGTAGTTTGCATATGTTTTTTTTTCCTTTGTCTCGAAACAAAAAGTAATAAATTTATATCTTATTTTTGAAAGATTCGAAATAATATTTTCAAAGCTTTACTTTATACAGAATACAAAACCACATTTTAACCAAGAAGAATAAATTTAAGAGAAAGTAGACGATAGTTATTTTTCGTCAACAGGAAAACTGAATAAAAAATAAAACGATATTTTAAAAAATTTGGTAGAGTGTTGCTATATTAAAACTGAGACATATGGAATCATATTTCAAAATCCTAATGTTATATTCCTGGCCAAAAATGAGTCTTAGACAGTTCATAAAATTAAAAAAATGAAATAATTCTTTCTTATAATATTTGGTAAAGTTGTAGTATTAAAATTTTGAGGTTTACGCGCGCTTGTAAAACAAATATCTGAAAAGCATACGAAACTTAAACGCCCTTCAGAACAGCAATAGTAAGACGTAGTTTAGAAACAGTCTTTTTCCCTTTTCTGTGTGTGTGTGGAAAAATTCCATCGCTTTCATTCTGTATCCCTTATTTCCTCAAATGTCTCCCTCATCCCCGTCTTTTCAATAAAATCTTTTTTTCCTTGATATTTTTTAGGAAAAGCATTTGTCATTCTGTGTAACACCTTAGTTTCTACGAATATACTAAGACCGCAGAAGAAATCGCAGAATTATGTTGGTAGCACAAAAAGAATGAAACAGAATTATTTGAAATGATTTCTGACTAAGCCTAGCCTCACACTACATAACTACGTGAAATTGTATAAGCCAATGTTTAATAAATCTTAATTTATGATTTAATCTCTTAAAAAAGCAGATAATATCTGAAGACAAAATAACCAACTTTGCATCGCAATTCTTTCCCCACTAGAGTTAGTAAAGCCTTATAAATGAATATGAGGAATATGGAATATAAAAGAAATTCTTTTTAAAATTTTAAATAAATTTTAAAAATTAACCTTATTTTGTACGCCTTAACACTTTTATACACTCCTCAATCGAATTAATTCATGTCTACGAGATGGAAAAAATTGACATGCGCCCAATCCAATCCATTATGAATTGCTATTCTTAACATTAAGAACAACTGGTTTTGCAATTTGAAGTAATTCTTAAATTTTCCTTATGTTTAAGGGAGTTCAAATGGCTAACACTCACATATATTCCATTTCAATCAGAAGGTGTATTTTCCGCCAAGAAAGGATTCCCATATCAAATTGCTGTTTATTTACTGAAAATAATACCAATACTACATCTATTAAAAATCTACTAAAATACTACCAATTTTAAAACTGAAGTTAAAAATATTTTAAATGGAGTGAAAATATTTTCAGTAAATATTAAAGAAGGTTAACCAGAAACCGATCCCTAGATCGAAGTTGAATACATAAACTAATACTTAACATCAAGTGGCCACCCCAGTTCAAGTTCACGTACAAGTGACGAAGTGACTCAACAGACCTTTCTGTCTGCTTTTAGAGAAGGCGAAGGGCAGCTCCGTAGTTGACAGCATGAGCAGCCGGCAGCCAATGATATCGTAATAACAAGCCGCCACAGGTTTCCGTTGTTGATCCCAACTCTTACACAATAACTTTAATTCTTTTCAGTTCTTTTTAGGGGGGTCTTAGTAGTTCCTAAATTTGAAAATATTTGTCGATTTGCATAAACACCTCTTGTTTGGTAATATTATTACAGTAAATTTGTTCTAAATTGTATTGCTATTTTTTGAATTTATTATATGTTTGATTAATTTTAATATTATTTTACCAAAATTAAATTTCCAACAATACTATAACTGACGCCGTTAAAGTTAAGAGGTGTGCACCTATAATCTTTTACTTTACTCTAAAAGCTCCGAAAGTCAAATATTTGTCGGAATGTATTCATCATGTACCGCGTAAATGTTGCTGCTTACAATGCAGTTGGAAATCCTTTTAAGTCATCACAATATCTGAAAATGGAAATACAATTTTTAAAAAATACTAATGAGGCTCATTTAGAATTAAATCATCTGCTTAAACAAATATTGAGAAGTCAATAACTCATACATCTTGGTTCATTTAAATTTTAAAACAGGTAGTAAGAATTGCTAAGGCAGACGAAAAATTAACTCAATCCTGTTTACTTCAACTTCCACATCAAATATTGACTCTCGTTTGCTATGGTATTCTGAGATAATAATCCGTGAATATTCTAGGAGATACAGTCCTTCAGGTTCATGGCTATACTACATTAGTAGGTACTTGGTCAACAAAGGCTTAATTTTAGGTTCATCAATATACACCAGAATTTAATTTCGAAACTCCATCTTACGGATTCATGAAGATAAATGTTAATATATTTTCATAGCATATCATCCTGTTATAAATTTGACTAAAATGCTGAAGTAAATTATTTTCTGAAAACAATAGTAGGGAAGTAAATATTTTTACTGTGGTATATACGCAATTTATTAGTTAATAATGTAATATACCTATAAATTGTGTAGCTAGTCTTCACGAATAAGAATTTTCTACATTACGGGAGAATTTAAAGTAAGGTATTTTTAGTAAAACATTTTTTTGCCACATAATATTTCTTAGCCTGATATCGTAAGAAGAAAGGTTTCATTTGGTAAATCTGAATTTTTATTAATCTTCATGGCATAAATAAATGAAAAAAGTCAACATTGGAATTAAGTGCTTTGTTAAAAAATATTCTGAAGAATTCTTGTTGATGCAAGATTAAAAATGCCGTCAACAAATGAGTATTTCTTTGATATACTCATTTATCATTGCAGACGAAGATTAATGTCACAATGAATTGGCAGTCTGTTAGAATTTTATTATACTTTTACCGTTTTCTGCTGGCATTAAATGGATTTTATTTAAGGCAGTTTAAGTAATGAGTTTCTGATAAATTATGCTTCAATGAAGGTGAATAACAACATTTCTTTAAAAATTCATTTATCTTGCACAGAATTTGATATTATTCTAATGATTTCAAATATAATATTAAATTGCTTTTTCTTGAGAAAAATGATAATGTCATTTTAAAAATTCATCAACAACATATCATCCCCATAACTGTATGCAACATTTATTTTAACAACATGAATAAAAACAAGAAATCCGTATTTACCGACACCTCAAATACATAATTAATCTAAGAAATAAGTGAATTTAAAAATAACATTTCCTCAAATACGTGAACTTAAAATATCAGTTTTAAAAAATGCACAGACACGTTTTGCTCAACGTAAATGTAAGATAATTTGTTTTAAGCATGAGCATTTGTTTTATTTTTAAAACCTTGAAGATAAGTTAGGATTTAATTTAATATAATAATAAAATGTAATAGTATAATTGGAATAATAATATAATTAAATGATATTATATTATATTAAAATTAATAATTATAATATAATTAATTTTATAATATAATTGGAATACACAGAGGCTGTTCCCAGATTTTTTTAGACAATTTTATTGGTATTTATAGAGCTATTTAACACAATATTTTTGTGTTTTAAATATTCATGACAATAATGATTTTTGTGGTATCGGAAGGCGTATTTTGTCTCACTCCTCTTGAACAGCTTTCTAAAGCCCACAAAGGTCAACATTTGGATAATGCGGGCTTTAAAAGTCTAAAATCGCAAAAACTCATGGATGATGCAGAACTATTTACCAGGAATATCAGTGAAGGTTATAGTCTTAATAGCCATTTCTTGTTTTATTTCTTCCAGGAAATTGACAGTGGATTGTAATGTGCGGCTGCTTGCTTTGTATTGGTGCAGTTTCTACTGATTGATGGCATTGTGGGTAAGGAGATATTATTTCATATTTGAAGATCGTGAATAAGATATGCTCCTGATAGTATGTGGAATTGATCTTAACATTTTTATCCACTCTCATACTTTTATTTTCCCATTTTATGAAAAACCAGCAACAAACATAATTCGCTTAGAAAAACTTTCTTTAAACCGTGTTTTAAATTTTTTTTATCCTCTTTGATGATAATAAATTGAATTTTCCTCGTTCAAACATTTAAATAAACTCAAGCTTCATCTATTGTTACAACACTTTTGCAATTTTTGTTCCGATAAATGCTTTTCATAAAGAATTCTGCAGCTTGTTCTGCGTTTAGCGATGTGACGTGGAGAAAGGCGATATTTTTTTTTAATTTTTGAGATTCAAATCAGTATTAATAATTTTGTTTAGAGTTAATACTGAGGATTTTAATGATTTTACAACAAATTTTTGACTTGAAGGATTTTCTTTTAACATTAAAGATATCACCTTTTCAATATTCGAAGAACTGTTTTTTCCTTATATACGTCACCAAACTTGATCATAACTTATAGCGTTAGCATTGAAACTGTTGTGAAAATAACATTTTCCAAGCAAACGAATTTTTCCTAAAGCGAAACGAAATCGTCTAAAAATGTTCGAACACCCTCTGTAGTGATATAATTTAATAATATAGTTGGAATATTATTTAAAATAATAAGTTGGAATGTGATTTAATTTGGTAATCAGAATTTGTTTTATTTTTAAAACATAGAAGATAAGTTGAAATATAATGTAAGGCTTGGGTGTATTATAAGAGTAAAAGCTCGACTTCTGCCTTTAAGGCTTGGGTTTATTATAAGAGTAAAAGCCCGACTTCTGCCTTTAAATAACTCGAAAAAGGAACGCGGTACCAGCTTTCGTGATTATTTTTTGGTGTATATGTTAAGGACTAGAAGCCAAAAAATAATAATAAAGGCTTTTATGAGTGATACAATCAGTGATATTTTGTCAAAAAGAGAAAATAATTCTTTATCAAAATTTTGGAGATCACACATGACAAAATCTTAACAGCGTGAAGCAGAAAACTATAGGAAAAGGATATAAAAATTTTTCCTAATGAATATCATAAGAAACAAAAAAATCTTAAATATTAATTTGTGCAAAAATTAAAAAATATTATGAATGTGATTACAACTCCAGTTTACTTAGATTTTCCCTATCTGAGCCTCACGCTTTTGCGATTTTTGTTTTGACCTCCAGACTTTTGATAAAAAAAAATAATAATTTTCGTTTTTAATACACTGAAAGCGTTTTTAAAGTATTTTTTATATATATTTCAATTTGAAATGCAATGTTGTTGGTTCATATATATTATTGAAGTTTTAGTTACAAATCATTACATGTTCATATGATAAAACATAGTAATCTGAAAAATGTAACACATATTTTACATTTAAAATTTTAGAAAAAAAAGAAACGTTGTTTAATAAAACATTAAAAAATTATTAGCTTGTCAATTTATGCTGACTGATATTTCACATCTTATAAATAATTTATTACAAGGACATAGCAAAAAATAATACTGAAATTCTTAATAAAGTTTTAAAATTCTCCAAAATTATAATTACATTAAAAATTAATTAAATTAAAGAAACTGAATAAACATCAGAGTTAATTTTGCCTTTTCCTAAACAATGAATTTATTTATTTAAAATTAAGGAAATTAATTCTTATGAATTCTACTTAAATTTACCCCATTTCAATACCTATTCAAAATAAATGCAAAAAAAATTCGGCATTGTTTCAGAATCTTTGTATCATTCTTTTTGCATTAAACATAATTCAATTTTAGAATGCAAGAATAGCTTTACCCTTAAATATAAGACTATGTTTCTCTTTGTTTACTTCTTTAAAGAATAATGTCAAAATTAATATAATTCCCATTTTATTAAACTGAGTAAATGCCTCTTTAAAAAAATGCTTTTATAGAAGCTACCAAAGCGACGGTTTAATTCTATCATAATAAAACTTTCCCTGGAGAAATTCATTTATTATTTAGTCACCAAGAACTTACGAATTGGAACAACATCAAAGCAATTTAGAATCTCATTTCTTTTTCCTTCTGGCAGCTTCTGCGGAAACAACAAAACAAGAGTTCTTGGAAAACTCTTTAGTTCTTGGAGGAAAGAAATAGGTTTCAAGAATAAGCGAGTGGCTGAAACATTGATTGACGAAAATTAATTAGCGATATATTAGGGCATTGTGGACACCAAAAAAGAAAATGTAAAGAATTTATTTTCAACCGCATCATTTCCTAGAAATACAATGTAATAACTTTCTTGTTAGTAATTGCAATCATCTTGGATTTTGAATTTGAGAATTACAATACTTTTATATTTTCAACTAGATAATACCATTCCGAGTGATTTCATTATTCTCAACCTATTAACATGGAATATCTTTCGAACTTTAATTACTTTTAATTAATTAAATTTTACACATTCGCTTAATATTTGAGTTCGATTTTACTTTCCGCTACTCGGTTTTCTTTAAAAATCAGAATATTTTCAATTAGATGAAATAAACACAAATCTTTAGGAACATGAACTAAAGTTAAATAAATTATTTCAATTTTCTATTTAATAGTTATTTATCATTCGTAGCTAACTAGTAATGCTTAAAAATTTAATTTTTAGATATTGTCATTATTCGAAATACTTAACGACGATCGAAAAACTTCCGAACTTTTAATGTAATATAGACACAGAAGAAAACTTTTAAAAAGAAAATATTTTATTCTTACATTGTTTGAATAGCAGTTATTGAATAACTTAACGAAACGAAGTTATCAGTGTTATTAAATAGTCAAGAAAACCCTAACATTCTTTTCAGAACAGTAAGAAAGTTGTATAAATTCTACTGATTTTTATGCCTCACACCCGCAGGCTGGGTCGGTGGGGGCGTTTCATTCTTCTGATTTTCAATTTCAGTCCCATTCCGTTCTTTTTTCCTTCAGATAACTCATTTAACTAGTAGTTACATTTGGAATAACATATAGTATTAACTTTTTGCATCACTTTTAGCAATACATAACGTTAGATTCATTGCAAGAGTATAACGTCACTTAACAAGCAATACTAAATATCTGTTGCTTTTCAAGCGACGATAATTTAGGACATAAAACAGAACATTCATGAGATGGATTGAAGAGATTAGAGATTTGCAGGAACAAAATAAGATGCATAAATTAATTTAATTCAATGGTCAGACAACAAATACATTCCTATCACAACAATTGCGATTTTATTTTCCGCTACTCAGTTTTCTTTAAAAATCATAAGATTTTCAGGTCATCGTAATGTCGTCGCTTAACAAGGAACACCACTTATCTCAACTTTTTGAAATTTCAAAGAGGAAGATTCTAATGAATTTTTCGCATTCTAACGAATATTTCCGAATTTTTTTTATATCTACTATGAACATAAGACCACATGTTCCAACCAAACGTGGAAAAATATTAAGAAATATTCGTTATTGGTTGCGAAATATTCATTAGAATCTTCCTCTTTGAAATTTCAAAAAGTTGAGATAAGTGGTGTTCCTTGTTAAGCGAATATATATTTGATAAATTTATCTGCCTCAGACTTTAATTTCAAGAATCTCTCAACATGTCGGAAATACTTCACTGATACTTAATGACTTAAATACTTAAATGACTGACGAGGGCAAGACTTAAGGTCAATTAAAAAAGTAACTAGATTAAAGACCTATTCCGTATTGCTGTTTCTTTTATGTTGCAGAATAATTTGTAACATTACTTTGCTCTAGAAAAGTTCCATTAATTTATGTATTCAACTAATATTACATATATAACAAACTAATCTTTATAAGTATTACTACTACACCAATAAAGCAGGTATCGGTTAACTTTCTAATTCGCTTAAAACATATATTCTCTGCATTTTTGTTATTGGTTAGTTTTGATAACTTTCTAATAATTCGCATAAGCGTATAGCCACGTCAGTAAACGTAGAATAATCAGTCCTTAGAATTAAGAAATTTAATAATGCCATAATAATTCATGAAGAATTCGAAAAGTCATGTTATGTTAATTTAAACACTATATGACTTACCTCTTTTGCTGTATGTTTCAGCATATTAAATCCCTAATTCTGGCAGAAAATTGAGTTTAACGTCACTGGTTTAAGTCCCTCACGTTCGTGCGTTGTTGAAGGATGGTAGCGGAAGGCTGATCAGCAAACTGATGAGATATGTCCCCGATATCCCTTGTTTGGCATCCGATGAAAAGATATGATCCAGTAATTCAAATGAAAGTAGTTTCACATACAATGCTTCGTTTTAAATTTTGAATTTTGAAATTGTTTTGCTTTTACATTTAGATTTAAAAGTGCTAAAAATATTCTTTAAAATTTTAAGTTTTAAAAATTATCAAGCACAATAAATTGATGAAAACTGAATTTTCAGAAATTTCTATTTAAAATAAAATTTTCATCAACCATCATTCAACGTGCAACATTCTGTTTCTCCGAAATGTAACGTCACGCAACTTGAGACAAAAATCAGTTCAAGAAATCCAATTTCAATACGTATTAAATGAATGCCTGCGGATCTAGTTCATCTCGATCTAATATTATTAAAAGCAAACTTTATATTTTCAGGAGTCTAACTTTATTTAGAGCTAAATATCCACAAATGAAGATTTCTGTTCGTAAAGCTCCCCGTAAATGAAACACATTCTCCCAAGTAAAGTGGATGGAGATTTCTAATTTCCTGATTTCCTCTTTTCCCCTATTACAACCTCTGCAGTTATATTCGCCTCAGCTTTATCAGAAACATCGAAATACATGTGCAAATCCTTGATCCAAATTTCTGCTTTCCTCATAAAATGTATTTATTAGTCTGAATTTATTGTAAAGGGATTTATTGATACATGTAATGGATTTGAACTAATTTCAAATTGATGTAGGGGATAGTGGGGTAAAACGGGTACCTAAGGTTTGAAGGCCTGTTGGAGCTAAACTATTCGACATAAAACTTCTCAAATTTTACTAAAATATTCTTTATTTATCATAGTTAATTATATATCCCAGGAAAAGTCACAATTTTATTACTTTTTTAACTAATGGTTTTTTTTGTAGAAAAGGTCAAAGTATCCCGTTTTACCCTACTAGTGGGGTAAAACGGGATACACATGTTAACTCTATGGGAAATTAGGGGAAATTACATTATCAGTGGAAAAGTAGCATATTTTTTATTTTATGTGACAATTTAAGAATGAAACAATTTTCTAAGATTTAGTAATAGTTATAATAGCTGACAATTTAAGAAAAAAGACATTTTTTTTTAATTTATCAATAATTACAATAGCTGACAATTTAGGAATAAAAACAGTTTTTTTAAGACATCAATAGTTACAATAGTTAACAATTTAAGAAGAATATTTTAAGATTTAACAAAAGTTACCGTAGCTGACAATTTAAGAATAAAGGCAATTAATTTAAGAATAGTAATAAGTAAGTAAGAATAGTAATAAGTAAGTAAGAATAGTAATAATTCACATAACGTAGTTGTTTTTAATCTCCGCTCCACTGCAGATTTAGTGGACTCATTTAAGTTTTTTTTTTATAAGACGGCTTTGCAGTATTGGTTCTTCATACTCTTCTCTTTTTGATTGTTTTGTTTTGAGGTTTTCTTTTTCTGCTTTTTGAGTCACCACAAAACAATTTTCTCTTTCCCTTAGATATGAAGGTATCGTGAAAGCCAGCGTGATTTTTTAAATTTTTCTCTGTTCAAAATCAGATTTCTGAAATCTCTTATAATTCGTTTAAAATGTGTAATGGGTTAGATAATGAGCTATTGTAAAAACGAAGAATCATTTTCAACATCTAATAACATAGAACTGGGTTGCTTCGCACTCATGGAGGTAACTTTGCACCAGTGCAAAATTTTTGACAAAAGGTATAAAACCATATACTGATTAGGGGTACGGTATTGAGATTTTTCTTCTAGCTTCTAGGCAACACTGACTAGCGCATTTCATTCCTTAAACATATAATTTGTCAATAAACGAAATCGTATAGCACTGTCTCAAATGAAGCATACAGGTGCTCAGTGGGTGCATTTCTGTTGGCATAAAGATTAAAGAGGAGGTAATAACAACAAAACTAATTAAAGTAAACAAAAGGAAACAGTATTAAAATGAAATATAAACTTTTGATCACGAAGTAGTTAAACCTCGGAAGATATTATCAATCGTTTGGATCTTTTTCGAAAATGAAAATTCCACTAACAAGATTTATACAGACGGATCGAAACAAAATGATAGAGTTGGCTGTACCTTTTTCCTTTACAGTAATAGTCAAGAAACTGATCACAAAATATTTCGTTTAGGCAACTGCTACACTGTTTTCATGGCGGAGACAATTGCAATCAGGAAGGACGTGGAATACATCCTAGATAAAAAGATTAAAAATGCCATAATCTTATCAGATTCAAGATCAGTCCTAATGTCCCTCAACTCTGTTTCTGATGAAACAGAGTTGAAAGAAAATATATTAACGATAAAAAACAATTGATTGCAAGTTATCCATATAAAATTGAGCTTTATTGGATAACGCATATGGGGTTTGCTGTAAATAAAAGGGCAGCCAGCCTTGCAAAGCTTTGCTGCACAAAAAGATTTAATTAACATAAATTTCAACAAAACAGACTTAAAACAGAAAGCAAGATAGAAATGATGATTTCCTGGCAGAACAGATGGAGATATTCGACTAAAAGCAGATGGACAAAATATTTCTTTGAAGATGCCAACACATAATGACTTCAGGGAAATTTTTACCTTAACGAAATTTTCACTGGCCATGATGCTTTTAAAGCACATCAGGCTAGATTTTTTAATAAAGACGATAGGTGTTTTTGTGAGAAAGCAGTAGTTACCATTCTGTCAAAGAGTGTGAACAAAATGGTAACTACTGCAGCTACTCTCAAAGAGCGTGAGCTTTGGGAAAGTCAAAGTAAATTGTGGTCTCCTGGATGGACGGATATGGAACTGAAAACTTTACCGAAATTGGAACTTTTCAGAAACTCTGTCATTCAGATTGTGGAGAAAATCTTGACAAAGGAACTAGGTACCTAAACCTAACCTAAATACCTAAACAACATTTTCTTCTTACTTATTATTTATTAATTTATTATTTAATTTCTTTTTACTTTTAATTTTTTAACTTTCTTTTTATTTTATTTATTTACTTAATTATTTTTTTGTTCTATTGTGCATTTTCTTTTTACATTTCATAAGTTATCTTTTGGCTTGTTTTGTCTAAATTCTCTTTTTAGGAAGACTGTGGGGAAGATTACCTTTTTGGCATTGGGTGGGCAGAGTAGATCTTTAGTTTTACTGTTAGAGACATTTTTAAGTTTGACACACCGAGGATCTTTATGTGAAACACCTAACTGCTGTTCCTCGGTTTTTGACCTTTTGGATGTCTCTGATTTCCTATAATGCCACTTATATTTGTTAGTTAAGTTGTAAATCATTTTTTTCTGACCTGGCGAAACTTTGCACCGGAAAAGAGGGATTCTTCGAACCATTGAAATTTGCGGTACTATGCAATCCCAGTTTGTTTTTTAATTTATCTGTGTATCAAATGATAATATCAATATTTGCCTTTGTCTCAGATTTATCCAGGGTATATAAAAAGAAATAAAGGACTTGTATATGGATTTCCTCCAAAAACCTTAGAAGCTTGCTTTAATGCCATTTCACAAGATTAAGGCACTCTTAAAGAGACAGGACCTTTTTATGGTACTACAAGCGAGCAATTTATTACAAAGAAACCTAATTCATATAAGGAAACACGGAAATCCCTTATATTTTTCCAATAAAAAGAAAAAGACCGTTGCAACATGTAGTTCAGTTCAGTGACTTCCGTTTTCCTGTCTCTGGTATAAATATTTAAATGATGATAAACGTTTATCTTACTAAGAAGATGCGGTAATACATAGAAATATAAATAATACACCCTTCAATAATTGGATAAAATATTTCTAAAGCACCATCCTAATTTGAACGGATACAGTGACATAAAATTTTTAATTAAAATCAGATATTTATGAAATTTGTTTTTCTCTTATATTTCCATCCACATCTTCATTAATATATCTAAAATATTAGATGGTGTGTTTGTTGTTGAAATATACTGAGAAAAAATATCGAATGAAAAGATTCGCCTCCTATGAGGTAACTTTGCACCAAATCAAAAAATTATAATTTATTATTAAATTGCTGTATAATCCAAATTTTGCTGCAAAACGTTTCTCTAGTAATCACTTAAGGAGTAAGAAAAATCAGAAAAGTCTTTCTTTTAGAATAATACGTTCAACTTACCTAGAAACTCTCTTGGAAGACATGAAAATCGGTGCAAAGTAATCCTGCTTGACGGTATACTTTGTTTAAATTATGACTACTTAAAACATAAAAATATTTGATTTACAACATTAGCTGGACTAGATTTCTTATTCACCTTATGCATAAAGGATATATAAAAACTAAGTTAGGTTTTTTACGTTTACTACACTTATGGATATATTGCAGTAATTTGTATTTTGTTAAATGTTTGTTATTTATATTCTGATTCCTTAAATGCGGTATCTGCATGTTTGACTCTGATAAAGTTTTTATTTATTTGTTTGTTTTACATGTGTTAGAAAACTTATTAAATTATATATTTCACATAAATATGTTGTAAACAATTTACTATATCATTTTACATCCCAGTTCAATCTTGGTATTTTATATTAACATATACTGCCGAACTAGCACTTACTTCGTCAGGTAATATTTTTTTCTACCTTAAAAGCTCATCATGGATTAATAACATACCACGAAGATGGTGAAAAAACTAAAAAAGATTGCTTGAGAGAAAAACACTTAATTGGAAAGTATATTTCTTTGGTCAGAAATACAATTGTAATTATTTCCTCTCTTCTTCCGAAAGGGTAAGAAAAAAAACACAAATGCAGAATACTTTCTTATTTCTAGCTAAAGAAATGCATGATTAATTCTTAAAGAAACTGCACTCTGAGTGTTTTTCTTTTGAGAAAACAAACACTAATTTAGTAAATCGTTATCTGTAATATTAAGGTATTATTTTTCTTTGTATATGAAAAAATGTACTTCAATATATTTTATTAGATAGCGCAGAAAACATTTCGCTCAGTGTTATCTTTATTTGTTATTGTAAGTTTATGCAATTACCGATGGATTGAAGTATGACTTTAATAAAGTCTAACCAAGCCAAACTTCAATAATTGAAGAAAATCTTCAGCAGAGCAACAAGTATCATTAGGTAGGACAGAGATCTACATAATGACTGCTGTCAAAATACAAAATCTTATTACGCCTTTACATATTAATGTTATGATAAAATTCAACTTCAATCAAAGAAAACTTGAAATTTAAAATAAAAGGACATTTCAGTTGTAACAAAATGGACATTGTAACGTCTTGTAACGTAATCCTATTTATATATTTTTATCTCCACTTTTTCTTCAATAATGCCAAAAGAAGACTGTTTATTTTAAACAGTAATATAGGTTATTACTTTGTTAAATTTTATTACATATTTTTCAAATTTAATATACCCTTTTTAAAATGGGAATACTAGTGAATGAGCACAAAAATACTCTATTTTTTGCAAGTCATAGGACATTAATATAATTGTTCTCCCGGTGAGGTTACGCATTCTTATTTTCCCTGATTAGCAGGTCCTTGGCCTCCAATTATGGAGGTCCTGTCAGTTATCCTGCTAATTATAGCAGGATAACTGATAAACAGACTAATACTATCGATACTTTGTAATTCATGGCAGGTGAAAATCTATGATATTCTTTTCGCTTGTTGGTTAAGCATTCTTTTCTTCCCTGATTAGCAAATATATATCTATCTAACATATAATGATACGATAGGACAGAGAAATTAAGCCATATATAGAGCAATAACAAGACAGAGGGATTAAATCCGCGGAGAGTAGAGAAATCCTATTTATATACATCTATGAGATTTAGACTAGCTCGTATGCAGAGGAAGCAATTCTAACGGTACAGCACCTGTACCACTCATCAGAAGACAAATTTATTCATTATTTGTCCCAAAAATGTTTTTACTTTAATAGCAAACTAAATAACTAATAGCGCTATTCTTCGCCTATGTATATCTACCTAAAACAAAATTTAAAAGTTCAATAATAATCGTGGATTGTGTTTTCTTCATAGAATCATCAGGCATACAGTTAAACCTGTGTATAATGATACTGTCTATAACGACAAACCTGCCTATAACGATATTTTCTTTGTTCCTGAAGGAATTCCTATTTATTTAATGTATTTGCAACCTGTCTACAACGATGATTACTCTTAAGACTCACCTATCTATAACGACAATTTACCTCTTTAGAAAGTTGGGACAGCACTTTCCTGATTTTTTTCTTTGAAAACGATACCATATAGTCAAAGAATGTTAGATAACCAAGAATCGGAGGGAAAGTGCAGGAAACCGCAGCCTGCTGTAAGAGGGGGACTCGGTGGAAGTGATTGAAATGTTACCTCTGGCCCCTGATACGCACTAACCTGTTCATTCGCATTTCGAACTTCAGACTGACCACCTTGAAAATCGCTTTTGATGTGTTCACAGCATGAATCTAGGATGGCACGGCGTAAAACATTGGCATTTGAAGAAAAGGTACAAACAATTTCGGAAATCTTTCAAGAACTAAAGCAAGTTGATGCTGCTAAAAAATATGGGATTTTTCAGTCGATGATAGCTACTTTTTTGAAAAAGAGAAAAGACATTGGAAATGTTGCGGAAAAAAGTAAAGTGAATAGCAAATCAAAACGATTTAAAGGTGTCATCAGTGACGATGCTGACAAAGTTTTCAACTAAAATTTTCAGTTTGAAGCTCTTAAAAAAGTTAAATATAAAATTTTATATCGATGGGTAAAATTGTATATTTTATATGTTTAGAAAATACAGTTTTATATCATCTCTTATTTGTAAGATGAATCAATAAACGGTATAAAATATATTAGTAAATTAATATATGTACACGCATATATACATTGGATTCGCAAATCCTCAAACTGTCTATAATGATAACCTGTCTAAAGCAAAACATTTACTTGGTCCCTAGAATATCGTTATAGACAGGTTTTACTGTATATCGTAAAATCACTACATACTCAGTCATGCTAGCGCGAACGTTTGAGCTTTCATAAAAAGTCCCTAAAGAAGTCTTGCAAAATAACTAAAATATTTTCGTCAAATGCTAACGGTTCCTATAAAACAATTTGCAATATATTTTAATAATTTTGAAAACTATAATACACCTTATTGGTGAAACATGATACCAGAAAACATTATTATCATACTTGAATGACCCCAAAAGATAGAATTCCATATAACAGCGGTTCTTGCTTCAAGATTTAAAATACGTAAATAAATGAAATAATGATAAAATCTTTTTAGTTTACTTCGCATAGTTAAAGAGGAAATTTGATTTACAAAATGTTGCCTTCCACTGCAGTTGGAGAGAGATTTGTCCGCTTCTGAATTACAGCGACAGAAGCAAGAAGTCAAAAAACTCGTCCTGTCATTCAGAAGAACCTCGAAGGAGGGAAAGAAATTCGGGAGTATATTATTTCGCTTTTCTGTGGTGTCTGCTAATGCCGGATCACATGTTGTAAGTTGACAGTGAGCGAAGAAAAAGCTAGAAATCTGGAATGTTTCTTTTTCGCTTGATTTTTGCCCCTTTTCCTTCTGAATTTATCAGGCCCTCTAATTACGATTTTTTTCTTTCGCATATAATAAATTTAATGAAATCAGTTCTTAAAAAAACATTTTATTAGTGTACTAAAAAGTAGAATTAATCTTATTTAATTATTTTCGGGTTGGAAATTTGTCGGTGGCAACGATGCAGTTACAGCCAATATCGCGTACGTTCCTAATGTAGTTTCTTCTTTTGTAGTGGCATATGGTGGTTACCGGAACTAAAAGGCTTCCCCCTTCAGTAGTTGAAAGAGGAAGCCATTTGAATCTGGGTTGTTTTTCCTCTACTCTGGGAAGTTTTGCTGATTTTCTTGTTAGGGGAATTAATAATTATGTTTCCCTACTTTTAGTATAATCAGTACAGTTTACACCATTGAGATTAAAGGTTACACCATTTGATGCATTGATAGTGAATACCATTTGCTACATTTTGGTGCAGTTTAGTTTTTGGTTTGCGTTCTGATTCCGAAAGGGGAATGCCGCCAGGTTTGAGGGTTAGGTTGTTCCCAATATCGGCCACTTGAGTTTTCCCATTATATCCCTTTTGATTATCCCCATTATTGCCCTACCCCTTTGAGGGGCACTATATTAAAAAAAGAAAATTTACCTTCAAAAAATGCATGATTGATGTCCTATTACCTGCCAAGGCTTCTAAGTTCTTATCTAGGGGAAAAGAGTTAAAATAAAAATTTAACTATATTTCTAAAAGTACAAAAGGGCTGTTTAGTATTACTTTTAATGTTGTTGTGACTTAATTTTCATATTTAATTAAGAAAGTATGATCATAACATAAGTTACACTTTATTTCAAGACATTTTAGATATAAGCGATATTAGGACCACAGATTTGAGCAGAAAAAATTCAGCGGTTTCAAGAAAAATCTTTGGGGTGTGTGTTAAACTTATGTGTTACAGTTCTAATTCAGTTTGTTTTCAGATAACGGTTCAGCGCTAATAGATTGGAACAATTTTCAGACAAACTGCGCATGAATTAGTCCTCTTATTAAAATAAAGGCTTAAGTGGGCGATATTTGGGCTCCCTTGGAACATATATAGCCTTCGATGTCAACACCAGTGTTGCGCACAAATAGTTTTCAGCGATCTAAAATTATTAGAATACCTGAATGGTACCAATTCTGTCAATGGTTCTTTTGGAGCAGGCTATTACTTTATAATAAATCTCTGGAGCAGTTCAGATTTTTTCCTTCGCTGGGTCCGGGAGTCTTTCTGCCCGATTTAAGACCCTGTAATAATTATTTTATTCCAAAGAAGAAGGGACTATGTCATGGCATGCTCTACCGAACGCTATCGATCTATTGTTATAAATATTAAGGACCTTTGAAATTATCTCTCTGAAATTTAATACCAGATGGCACCACATGTAGAGAATCAAAATTAGATTAACTTAAAAGATATACTGATAATGTGTTCTTAGATACTTCTGTAAATACTTAAACAATGTTTTGTTATCGAAAATACATAAGTGGGAAAAATTTCAAAAACTCTAGCACATCAGGAAGGGAGTATAATATGTGTTAAAAAATGCCATCTTTAGAAATATGAAGTTAAATAAAAGTGTTCAAAAACAAATAGGAGCTTCTTATGAAATAATCAAAATTTCATTTATTCTGACAATTTTTTCAGCGTTTTGGATAGAAATGTTTCTGATTTTTCCTGTACAAGAAAGGCAAAATCTACATAAAATCATTAAACATTCACTCTACTCCCGTAGAAATAATCTGTTATTTATCTAATAAATCTGTCAATAGTTTTCCGGTGTTCCATTCAGTCACCTCATGTGCGAAGACTGGATTTTTTGCTAATGATGGAAGATATTTAAAGGAAACCCCACAGGAGAGGGAAAGTACTTTTCCTGTGAAAAGGAGGAAAACGCGTTTGAATTTCTCTGCCAAAGTTCCCATTATAAAGAAAAATATTTTAAGATTTCATCCCATCCTCCGATAATCTAGGGGACTTTGGATACTTTGATGTAAACGACTAAAATTCCATTTAGGTTTAATAATTAAATTCTTCGTTTATTTTTCAAGATTATTTTTAATGCGTAAGAAATTTAAATATAGGCCATTGTCATAATGTCATAAAATTTTTAAAGTATTCTCCTCGCGGTAATATACGTCTATGCTTTGTAATTAAACATAATGCATGATTTTTAATGACCTTAAATTGATTTTAAATGCAAAATCGCCCTAGAATAATTGGAAGTTTCTTTATTGATAACTTAAGAGCCAATTTAGAAACAGTACGATTGTTACAAAAATAAATCAAATTACCATTACCAACCCTTATTGTGTTTCCTTCATAAGGAATATAAATATTACATTTAATATTGAAAATTTAACACATGTTTTGATTAACTGAAATATTTAACTTTATACACACACATATATATATATATACATATATATAAAAGAAGCAAAATATAATAGAAAAACAATAAAATAAAATAACAGACTTTCTTATCAAATTCGAAAAGATAGGAAAAACAAATTGAAAATCTATCCTAGTAGAGATAAAAATGCGAATATTGACAGATGGAAAAAAAATATATCACATACGCATTGAATGAGCGAAAAGCTGCAATTCCAAAAGCGCTGTGGTAGATAGAGTACAAATCGTAAAATAAGAGTAAATCGTATGATGAAAAACGCAATTAAAGCACAATAACGTTTCTTCAGGGGATGAAGTTAGTTTGAATTACTAAAATATAAAAAGTTTGACATTTTCTTGCTATCAGTTACGCCCTAAGGCCTAAAACGCCGATTTTCATCCCTAATGTTAAACCAAAAACAGAGAGAGGAGTTATGAATAATTAAAACCAAAAGTACGATGTGATAAAACATTAGAGCAAAGTAAGAATAAATTTCACGTACCAGAATCCGAATCAACATCCGACCTTCTGGTGCGTAAAAATTATTCTTACTTTGCTCTAATCTTATATCACATCGTACTTTTGTTTTAATTATTTAAAACTCCTCTATCTCTTTCTGGTTCTCTCTCTTTCTCTATATTGTAAGCGTATTTCATATTACGCCTGACAAACGCATGACTGCAACATAATTATTGTATATCAGTGTATGATATCAGGTAAGTGGCAACAGTAAGATGTGTGCTACTTTGAATTTGATTTTTAGAAAGAGTCTAGAGGGAGAGACGATTACGAGAAGTGTTGATTACGGTACGATTGAACGGAGTTACGTTGTATGCAGTTACGAAGTGAAATGGTTGTGCTTAAATAAATGTTGTTTTGTTTTAAAAGAAGTCTTATGAATGCCAATCGAGAAGCGAACAGTATATATATATTCGAAATCTGTCAAAAGAAAAGCTGTCAAAAAGTTGTTTTATTTCTTCATGAAAGATTGCCTACAGAACAAAAATCAAGCATTTAATTCCTTTTTATCGTAATATTTGGAACAAAGGAAACAAAATACATATTACTGTGCATGGGAATTCAATATTCTATTAAGGATTTTCAGAAAATCGAATGTTGAAAGAAATATACATGAAAATTTATATTCTCACTGATTTTTTTCGCACCTTTAATAAAAATCTCAATTGATATATCCTTGTAAATTAAATTTGAAATTATCTCATTTCAAAAATAAGAAGAAAAATAGAGGAAAATAAGTTTCCCATTACATGTTTACTTGCATGAAAAATTAATTTACAAGGATGTATCAATTGAGAATTTTATTAAATTTCTGTTAATATTTGAAATATATAATGGATCTGCTGTTTATATATGTTCTTCAAATAGCTTCACCGAGATTATTTTACTTCAACAGTTCTTTTTACATCAAAAGAGTATGAAAAAAGGACTTTATTTTTAAAATAGCTCCTTTACAAAATAATGTATTAAATAATATCACAAGTAAATGAGTTTTATTGGCAGAAGATATCTGCAGAATCGAAATAGATTTTGAGGAAGATTTTTACAAACAAGATAGGAATTAGTCTTTTCACACGTAAATGCAGCCGAGTAAGTGGTACGATTCGCTTACTTTCCGCATCTTGAATAGCTTGAAACTTAAATGTGCTTTCTAAATTTAATGGAAGTTTCCTAGAAAAAGAATTCTTTGTGTTACTCCAAAATTGAGTTCAAGGAAACTAGAAAGACGATTTCAGATGGCATCCCTTCTTCTTTGTGGAGTGTATAGACTGAATAAAAAGTCGAAGTTTTGCATTCATTTGGATCAGGACGAGCCAAAAGTGGATTCTGGATTAACACAAGCATTAGAGAAAAATAATACAAATTAAATATTTCTATTCTATTTATAGCATTTTACTATATTTCTTAATAAAAAAATCGATACTTTTTTCATATAGAAAAATTATAAAAGCGATTTCGGGTTTTGATAATGGTAAAAATTACGTTTGTAGATAATATTCAACAAGTGATTTGAAAGTTAATTTAAAATCTTGTAAGAAATAGGCAGTGTAAAGTCTTTTATTTTATTTATAATTTAGAAGTTTAAAACGACTAAAAATATTACAAAATCAAATAATTTTCGGGCAAAAATAAAATTATAGAAATAAATACTTTTGTTAAAATTTAATCATTTCATTTTAACTTAATCAGTATTGCTTAAAATAAAATAAAAAATAAATAGGATAAAGGAGAAAATTAAAAGGAACAAATTTTAGAAAAGTTTTTGATTATTTGAAATTTGATTTTTTTTTTTTCTTTTTCTCCATAATTAGGAAAATTTTTTAAAAATAGTATTGAAACTCTCTTTTCATTCTGTGTAAAATATATTTCACTTGATTGTTTTAGCCTTTTACACATTTAATATTCTTAAAACTCTTTTTCTTTCCTCTTAAGTAAAATATCTAATAAAATAATATTAGTGATTTTTAAGAATCGAATTTCACAACCACAGCTAGCCCGTTTTCCTTTCTAATGCTTAGGAATGTTTCACATTCTTTCTTTAAAAGAGTTAGATTTAGCATAAATTCACCATTTAGAATAAATTCTTCTCAATCCTTTCGGATTATTTAATATGAAGTGATTAGCCAAAAGCTTCATTTCTGCTTTGATTGCAATTTTGTTGATATGTCTGCAAAATATGAATTAAATTCTTTCATTTATCACCATCACCATGCATTAATCACCTACAGAAAATGGGTTAGTGCAGTTTCCATAGCGACAAATTGTATTAGATTATAGTTGCTTCTTCCGGTAGGTAAAATTCAATGAATCTAGATATTAAACTTATAATTCTTTCGAAATTTCTCTTTCATTGATGTTAGAAACAAGGCAGTTATTTTATCAGATTATTTTGTTTTTAGTTTAAAAAGATGTTAGATTAATGTTCTGTTTATGAAGCAATACGAGAGCCATTTAAGGACGGACCTCGTAATTTTGAACCGCGGTCGGATGACGAGGACGACGCCTGGGCTGGCACTCCCTCTCCAAACTTCCGCGCCGCACCAGCGGGAGGATGTTTGGCCACTACGCATGATTTAGGGTGCAGCAGGCCCCATACAAAACGGATCTTCAGTGAAATCGGGTTTCGAACCTGCGGCCCTCCGGTCCCGAGGTCGAGACCTTACCACTAGGCCACCGCGGCCTCTTTAAAAAGCTACTTTAGGCTTTTTGTTTAAAGAGAATCAAAATTTCGTTTGAAGATAGTTCAAAGAGCTGAGATGAAAATTTTCGAAAATATATCTTTGTCTTCCGCGTTTTCATAAAAATTCAAGTTTATGAAAAACTCGCTTCCTTGTTATTTACTCGTTTTGTTTGATTAAAAATAATTAATGTCAATTATTTATACTTACTTAGTTTAAATATTTTAAATGACGGAACTGCAACAAGAGCTGCAACTAGCAACTCTTGAAGATAAGAATGAATCTAATCTTTCTAAAATTACTCTTTTCACAGAAGTTCAATTTATTTATTTCATATTATGATTCTTTTAATAAAGCATTTAAATATTTTTTATTTGAATGATCAGTAACTTTTATCTATAATTTTTGTTATTTCATAATATTCTGATTTTGAAAAATCGAATAGGTATATACAGGGTGTCATAAAATTAAGTGGCACATTTCAAAAATTAATTTTTAAAAACCTAAAAATGTCAGAACTACGGTTTATTAAAAATGAGATCACATTTCAAAAAGTTTTTTCAGATAGGAAACGCGCCGTTACTGTGCCCTACTTGGTCTTAAATTATTGGACGTCTCCCATTTTTGAGAGGCATTATCTGCGAAAATATTAAAGCTAGAAGAAAAATAAAAGCATGTACTCGTAGAGAATTTTACTCTCTTTAATTCTTTAATTCACATGTAGTGTGAAAACTGGATATTTTTTTAGATATTCAAGAAAAATTAAAAAAGGAAACCAGAAAACGTGCGTAAGGCCTCTGCCAATCGGTAGTCATTGCGTACGGAATTTTCTCGCTTTAGAAAATTTAGAACGGCGTAACACCACGTTACCTATCTGGAAAATAATACTTTTAATCGCTCTCTCATTTAGAAAAACCGTAGTTCTAACATTTTTAGGGTTTTTTTTTTTTAATTTTTGAAACGCGCTACATAAAGTTCGGACACCCTGTGCGTAGATTACAAATTTATTTTCACTCAAAAGGTTTGATAAAGATGTTTTATCATTTATTGGTTTTAATAAATTTGTAAGTTTATATGAATAAAATAAAGCGCAACATAAAAAACCCAATGTTTTAAATCAAATTAAACGAAATAAAATAATCAGGGCACATTTTAATTTATAAGAAAACGTTATTCCACAAATCCACAAATAAGCAGTTAAAAAATTGTGATTTTTTAAAGGAATATTCATCTATAAATCGAAGTTCTTAAAAATATGTATATTGATATATCAGGTGTGGGGGGTTAGCCTGTGAGGAAGCAGTTTTTGTTCCAGAATAAGCTTCAGTTGCAAAAATTAGTGAACGCTTGCAATAAAACATGAAATATGGAACAATAGTAATCATCAGAGGTGGGAAACTTCTTTTTAAATACTTTTTATTTGCAAGTTGCTCCATATACTTGTATCATGTTGAACTAAATCAGCTCATAACTTTTTCAATTCGCAAATTTTAATATTTCTAAGGTCTGAATGCCTGGAATTATTTACGAGATTGCAATGGCCTAAGGTTTAGCCACCAGAAAGTTTGATTTCGGTTTTAAGACCTAAATCAAACAGCTGATCCACTTATCCCTGTGAGGGAGATTTCAATTTTTGTCCCTATAAACTTTCAAGCAATTAGAATTCATATTATGTTATAACAAATATTTATTCACATATCGAGAGAACACATAAAATGACATTTCATACACATTTTGAAATAAACAAAACACATTGAATGCAGAACTTAGAATTATGGGACTGACAACGTAACAATAAAATTTACAATATTTGCCGTTATTAAGATTTCATTTTCTAAGTTCGCTTCTCTTTGTCCAATTCACAAATGTCAGGGACATGCTTTCGGGTTCATGTTCTTTAAGCAAGATACGGCGAAAAATTTGCCAGTGGAAGAAGGACACGTGTGGCCAAACCACTTTTAAAATACAGGGTTAGCCTAAATGATTCATCGGGTTTCAAAGGATTGTTTATTTACAAGTATAGGACGTACAAAGACGGGTGATATATGAAAAGATGCACGCACTCACCAAGTTTCTTGTGCACACTACAAATGTTCAATGTGTGCGCCCTTGGTCGCCCGGCACACATCCCAAAGGTAATCCAGTTCCGTCCAGACGCTCAATAGCATGTTTCCGTCATGTACGTCACAGCAGCAGTGACGCGTTCTTGCACTGCTTGCAGCGTTGTTGGCATTCGGATACATGAACTTTGTATCTTGTCATGTATCACGCTTCTTTGTATAGGTCGTATACCTCTCAAAACACAGTGATTTGAAACACGATGAATCATTTAGTCTAACCCTGTACCATGACTAATTTGGAAAAATCAATCATTAATCGGTGTTTAGAGAAAGTTTCAGTAGAGACGAGTCCTAGACAAAAAGAAGTAGCAAAGTGATGGAGTTATTCCTATTTCAGTTACTAGCAGCAGATTTCCTTTCAGCTAATCAAAATCCCTATTTCAGTGGCTGCTTGCTTGGATTGTCCCATTAAAGGTTAAATAGATATTAAGGTACTTACGTATTAACGCCACCGAGGCTACAGATTTGGCGGTTTTTAAGTGCCGCCAAATTTGGCGGTTTTTGTACTTACGTATTAACGCCAATTTGGCGGTTTTTAAGTGGCGCCAATTTGGCGGTTTTTGTACTTACGTATTAACGTCAATTTGGCGGTTTTTAAGTGCCGCAAATTTGGCGTTTTTTGTTCTTACGTATTAACGCCAATTTGGCGGTTTTTAAGTGCCGCCAATTTGGCGGTTTTTGTAAACAAGATTGCTCTTTATTGGCGCATTACCGCCAATCTGTAGCCTCGGTGGCGTTAATACGTAAGTACCGATATTAATATGAATCACAAGCTCCAGCCAGAAGTAAATGCAAATCCAAATCACCCCGGCCAGGCGCGAAACCGTCCGGTACATCTGAGAGACGGTCGCTGGGAAAGGTCAAGTGCCGAGACCGGAATCCTAATGGCCATCATCTGCCATGGCCCTACCCTACTATCACCGGCAGAGGGCAAGCCATTATTGTACTCACCAGGGAAGCGAGACTCCACTTACTTATCCGGTGGCTTCTCCTCTACGTACTCATGGTGCTCCTCAGTGGAACCAGCCAAAAGTAACGATTAATTCATTGTAAATCTTGCTTTGCAGCAATAACTTTTCGACGTCATTGAAACACTCTAATAACCGAGTAAATGCTTAACAATCAAAATAAGCAATTAGAATTAAGGAAATTTAAAACCAGATAACGGAAATTAAAACAAATATGTTGAAATATAACAAAAATGTATCATCAGTGTGTTAAAGATAAAGTAAATCTAGAACTTTTTCGCTAACATCTAAGATTTTTTTATTAACATATTTTAATAAATAAGATAAGCTCTTCTGCATGCTAAGTAGCCCATTTCTGATTAGGTAATTTTTAAATACTAGATACAACTTTCCTTAACATGAAATTAATATACTTTATACTTTTTATTATCTATTTAAGTGATTAAATCTTCATAATTTTCAGTACATTGGATACATTATTTTAAAATAAAAAAAATTCATGAACGCTAGCATATATTTTGCTTCTTCTCTCAGATTCAGCATTGGGAATTCTAAATTTACCTTCACAACATTTGATTTAAATGACGAAAAAATACATTTTCCATTTCTAAATCAATGTCCACAAATTTTAAAAATGATTTCTAAGTTAAATCAGTAATTGCTGTTTTAAAGGTTCCCGACCTTTTCTAAAACACTGAATCTTCTTTTTACATCAAAAGTTGAAATGAAAACGAAGACAAGAAATACTTGTAAGCCCTGAAGCAAAATATGCTTTAACACTTCCAATTTCTCAACATTAATTTTTTTTTCGGAATTTTTTTTTTAATGTCACTCATGGTTTTTCTATAATTCATTCTTTCTTTTGAGAGATTTTCAGATTAATTTCAGTCACAAAAAATTAATTCCTATTAACATAAGGAATGGAATTAATCTTGAGAAACATCAATTAGTTTTATATTAGTAGGTAATGTGATACATTAGAAACTAAAATCGAATTATTAAAATATAATTTTTTTTAAAAAAATGTTGAGACCTAGACTGTAATCAAATCCCTTCGAGCCCTTCTTTTATATTTAACTTTAAAAATCACTTAAGAAATTAGCTTCTTTGGCTTATGAAGTGTTTTCTCGTATTTCTCGGGCAATGTTTAGCGTTTGATGTTACGAAAACAAAATTTTATTTAAATAAAAGAAACTGATATTAACAAAATCAAAAATACGACAAATATGATTTATGTTTGAGACGTACTTTGGTTACTATGTTTATCAAACTGTCCATAGCTGTCCTCCAGTTTTAAAAATAAATGCACTGTATTCCGATATTTCTGATGAAGTGGTGATCATGAAACCTGTCACATCAAATTTTTATCTTTAAAATGTAATTTTAATCTTTTAAAAAAATCGTTATCAATATCGAGGATTGTATTATGAAATATAATTTCTTCCTGTTTTATTGTGATTTGAAAAATATATTCGAAGCTAAATCTTGGTGAAAACAGACTCCAAACAGAGAAAGTATATTGTTTAATACTTTTTATTCTATTATAACTGTCGAACGAAAGGCCTGCTCTCCGTTTTAAATGCTGAATTATTTGAAATTTTATTAGCTCTTGAAACAATTCATCTTCCTGAACAGCGCATTTATTGCCTTTATTCAGGTAGTATGAGTGCTTTAAAGACTCTGCGTCATTTTGATAATTGTAAGCATCCTGCTGCAGGAGATATTCTTTGTTGGTTGATACTTCGATTGGGTTGGTTGATAAGGGAATTAAAATCTATTTCTGTTAGGTACTTTATTTGTATGGGTATAAACCTGTAATGCAACGGCTGATGACGTTGCGAATGAGGCTTTACATATTTTACTACAACCATGTACGCACGATGATCTGATTAGCCCGTATTGCAAATATATATTTTGCGCGTGGCAGGAATCTTGGAATGAGCAGATCCTGAACAAACTTCATTTCGTTAAACTAAATATTGGTTTGTGGCCTGTTGTCTCTGTACGAAGGTCGGATATTAAATTAACCTGACTACGCATCAGTCACATTCGTATTACTCGTAGACATCTTTTCTTTGGTGAAAAGGCAATTTACTAATTTTTTTATGTACTTTTTTTATTACATTAATTAAGAAATGGAAGACCTAAACTAGATTAGTTAGAAATCCGATTGTTTGTCTAACTTAATAAAATAGTACTATTTTTGTATTACCTTGACATCATTGATTACATTATTAAAACACAATATTACCGCAGAGTAATATATTTTAAGTAGCTAAACTTCTCCGATTTTTAAAACTGGGATAATAACTCTATGAATGAGAAATAAGTTTAAAGTTTTTTTTCCTTGAGGAAATTCCATCAAACAATAGTTTTGATTGATAATAGAATTTAATTTAGTGCAGATAAGTTACACAAATTATATATGTATACTAATTGCATAAAATATATAAATTATCAGAAACGGAGCAAAACTTGACAAAATTATTTTAGAGTTTTTAATTAAAACTGTTAGAATTATTTAGTTAATGATTTTTGTTTAAATTATTTTGGAAAATTAAAAACTAAAAACTGAAAGACTCCGAATCATCCCAACGAAAGTAGGGAAAATAATTTGAACCTCTTCACAAAAAATAATACTATTTTTATAGTGATTTTTCTACTGAAGCCTTTCATTCTGTTTCATTATAATGCAATGTTTCGAAAAGTCGGAAATATAATACAAATCAAATCTGAAGTTATATTGAGAGTAATAAAGAACATTTTCAAAATGTTATGAAAAACGCACTTTAAATACAATTTAGATACATAACATTAAGGGTAGTACAAAATTATCGTTCAGAACAGGAAATTTCAAGTAGTATTTTAGAAATATTTAATTTAAAATGTTTCTTAAAAAAATACTAGATCAATGAAAAATAATTTGATAAAGTCATTTTATTAGAAAAAATTACATCTTAATATTCATATAATGGAACAAAAAGTAAGTTATTGAGTTCTATTTTTCTGCACCACTTTAAAAAATATTAAAAGATTACTGTTTTCTCAGGAATTTTATAAAGCGATAAACTGATACTCTAACAATTAAATAAACATAGCAGAAAAGATATTTGGCATAAGAATTAGGAATAGAATATAGCAAAAAGAATTAGTAATACATGGGCAAAAGCAGCTTATTAGAGAAATATTTCATTACTCACGTTTCATGCGAAATGTATTTATTTTTTTAAAAAAAAGGAATTCATTTCCTCTTAATGCTTCCAAATCCCTTTATTTTCGATCAAAAGTTTAAGCTGCTTATTTTTTTATATTAAATACCGAAGGTAAAGGTTGTCAGTAAACTCTTTCCAAATGGAATGAAAAAGATTTTTTTATCGGAAGACTATCTAAGAATGCACAATATGATAGCTTTTAGTTTCATTTATTAAATAAAATATAAAAACATTTTTTTCTACTCAAATAGAAAAAAACTTAATCTAAGCTTTTAAACCAAGTTGTTGAATTTCATCAGTTTTCAAATATAAAGGGATTATTTCTAATGAATATCACAATTATAAATTGGTGATTTTGACTTTTGGGATGTCATGGCTGGTTTGTTGGTTCTCGTTTATTGTTTGTGTATATATATATAATAGCTATGACATTGAATTGGAAACATTTAGTTATTTTTCTCGTTCTTATCTTGAAATATTTTGGAGATTTACTCCTATACTTTTTGCTTTTTTTAGAACAATTGGCTTTCGCAGAAGGTTGGCGCCTTTAAAATTCGAATTTAATGCGACATAATCGATTCCTAAGATCGATTGGCATTTAATTGTTGGAATTCCAATTCTGGGTTGTCTTTTTCATAGCAATATTTCATAATCTAATTATCTTTCTGTATTTCATTGTATCATTATCAATTAGGTAACATTATTTTATATTTAATTTTAATTATTGGTTTAAATTATGTAATTGGGATAAATTATGTAATTTTTGTATATTTAATAATTTTATTTACAATGGGGAAAGTATTTTTCTCCAATCTCATGGCATTCCTCAATGATCTTTTTTTTTTCTTCTATTACAGCTAATCTTTTCCTTCATTATTTTGAAAAGAATTATTTACTTCTTCATCCTCATGCTTTCAGATTCGTAGATGATCTTATTGTTTTTAATCATGGAACATTTAATAATACGTGGACAAATATTTATCCTTCAGCCTTGCTTCTTAAACAAACAAACAGTAATCAGTTTGAAGCGGATTTTTTAGATCTGGATATTAAACATGTTGATAATAACTTTTGTATCGATATTTTTGACAAAAGAATGGATTTTAATTTTTGTGTCAACCGATTTTCCTATTGGTCTTCTGATATTTCTATTAAGATTTATAGAAACACTATTCTCTCTCAGTTTTCTCGTATTAAATCTAATTGTTCGAATGAAAATTCAAAATCGAGACAATTAAAGCTTTTGTATGATCAACTATTAAATAATGGTATTCCCGAAAACTTTGTGCGACGATATCTCAAGCAGTGAATCCGGGACTATTGGCAAAGCCTTTTCTCCTTTTTCTTCCTCTGTTTGGCAACAGCAATAACGGGTTTGGCGTCCATATCCTCGTGCTTCTCACAGACATGCTTGCTTATTCCTGGCGGCGGTAAGCCTTTTTCGCTTTTATTTTATTTTTTTGTAAATACTACTATTTTATTTTATTTTATTCTAGGTCTTTTGTATTCGGATTTTTTGCTTTCGATTTTTTTTAAATCGTCTTCAATGTATTTGTCGTTTATTCCAGGTTTTTTCCATTTTTAATTGTCTTGTGCTTATTTATTTGTCTTTTATTCCAGAATTTTTCCATTTTTAATTGTCTTGTGCTTTTTGAAGGTATGGCGGCATATTTTAACGGGTTTCGTTTGCCGTTAGCAGAAAAAAGCACATATTAAAATCATAAGCGAGCTTCTCTCCCTGACGAGCGGCTCGCTATGATATTTTTCAATTTATTATGGTTTTTGTCTATTTTTTGCCATTGTATCTTGGTTGTTTTTGAGTTTTTGTTTTATGTTTCTTGTTTGTTTTGATATATATATATATATATATATATATATATTAGGGTGCCCTAAAAATGATAGTCGTTTTTTTTCTCCGCATACCCTCTTATTTTTTTCCTTTTATGTCAAAACAATTGTAATTAAAGTTTCATATAATTTGAACCACGGCAACCCGTGCCGACTTGCATTTAAACGTGTCAGTCAGTACTTGTGTATTGAAGCGAGTGAACGCTGACACGTGTCTGTTGAGGAGCACACAGCAGCTGCAAATGCTAAATGCAAAACAAAACAGAAAGAAAAAAGTTTTGGAAAACTTTGGGAACGGCAATGCGCAACCCGTGAAACGTGTCAGTACCAATTTACTCAAGGCAGCGCACATCCACGTGTCAATGTGCTTATAATTCCAAGTTTCTTTGTTAGTAAATGTTTGTATAATTTTTAATCAGTGAATAGAACATGATAGTGGAATTGCGTAGTTCTAAAAAAAGTGATATTTTTAATAGGGGAAATAAAACATCAAATAACGGGTTCAAAACTTCCCTCTAATGGACAGGTTCTCTCAGTTTTTCGAGAAGTGAATTTAACTGTTAATGAAAGTGCAAATCTCGCTATTCGCGAATGTACTATCTTTCGGTAAAAGGCACGCATACCTACCAAATCGTTCCCAAATTGTGTGAGGAAACTTGTTAACGTGTATCAAGTTTGGAGAGACTTACAAAAAAATGCAAAGAAATTACAAGACGAATTCAAGCGGCGACAACAAGAATTTATAAATAATTTAGATAATTTGTTCAACATTGCACACGCTGATGCACTTCAGTTAATGAAAATAGAGGAAGATAGGATGTTCTTGCAGCGCCAAAGAGAGTCGGGTCGACCTGGTCACTTAGGCGGAGTGGATAAAAAACTGACCAACAAAGAGGAAAGGGCGCGACTTCGAGTTGTCAAGAAGAAAATCGGCGAATAAAATACGTTTCCGCTTCAAAGTCCCTGGCATCATATGAACCATTGCAATAAGATTCCTCGAATTCTAGTGAAAATATAGATTCTGAAGATTTCCCAACTCTGATCGAAAGCTCAGAACCTGGGACAAGTAAATCAGTAATGAGGAAATATTGTATTACTCCAAAATTAGTTGCTGCATTAGACAGGTGTTAGTTAGGTATGCGAGATTCTGTATTTATTTTTGAAGCTACTATTGATGCATTTGGATTTAACATTGGCGAATTTCCGATAAGTAAGTCTTCAATTCAAAGAATCCGAACAGAAAAACGGAAGGAACGCGCGGAAAACATAAAAATTGATTTCCAAAACGAGGTACCGGATGTAGTGATCTTACATTGGGATGGTAAACTGTTGCCTGCTTTGAGTGCTCGAAAATCGAAAGAAGAACGCTTGCCTGTAGTTATTTCATATGGACTTTCATTGCTGTGCCAAGACTGGATAATTCTGCAGGCAAAGAACAGGCACAGGCTGTTTGGGAGGCGATCTTAGATTGAAATCTCGAGAAAAAGTCCAAATTCTCTGTTGTGATACTATGGTTTCGAATACAGGTCGTTTTAATGGTGCTTGTACGCTCCTCGAGCAAAAATTTGATAGGGAAATTCTTTTTTTCGCTTGCCGCCATCATGTATATGAACTGGTATTAAAGGCCGAATTCGCAGTGAAAATTAAAACAAGTGACAACAAGCCCCGATATTCCACTCTTTAAAAAACTCAAAGATAATTGGAAAAACATCGATCCCGCTAAAATACAATGCTCAAGAGAAACAGTGGGATTGTTCCGAACCATACCCGAACTTGAAAATGTGCTTGACTTTTACCGCGCTGGAAAAATGTTATGGTCAGATATGACTATCGAGAGTTGCTAGAACTTTCTATCGTATTTTTAGGTGGAGATGCAGAAAAAAAATTTAAAATCAGACCTCCGGGTGCCACGCACCAAGCGATTTACTCCCTAAAACTATCGTTATTTAGTTCTCAGTTGAAATTAAACACCAAGGATAAGGAAGCACTGTTAGACGTCGGCTTGTTTATCGTGACATTCTACGTTAAACCATGGCTTCAATGCATTTTGGCAGTTAAAGCACCCTACAAAGATTTGCACTTTTGAAATCTTTGAAAGCTTACGAAAAAGTGAATGGAAGTATCTCGAAAGCTGCTTTACAGAATTTAGGCAGTATTTATGTTATTTTACTGACGAAATAGCAGTATTGGCACTTTTTGATGATGATGTGGACGAAGGAACAAAATTAAAAATGGTGGCAAATTTACATGGAGAAATTTTCTCGACCCATGAGAAAATATACATTCCATCGAAGGAAGAACTTTGTGGTTCATTGTATGGTGAATTTGATACATTGATTTTGTAGTTTTTCATTTAGTTATTTATTCATATCACGCAATTGTTACCTGTTATTTTATTTTTTTACAGAGAAAAGCATCGATGATTTCATATCAGTCAAATGCCAGTCATTGTTTTCTAGACTCAAAATTGATGATAGTTTTCTCAACGAGAGTCCCTCTTCATGGGCGAATAACGCTTCGTTTCTAGACGCGAAAAAGACAGTCTCAATGCTTAGAGCAGTGAACGATATAGCTGAAAGAGCGGTAAAAATGATGCAGGACTTTCTCGGTTTAATAACGGTTGAGGAGGAACAAAAACAATTTTTGTTTCGTTGCGTACAAGAACACATGAAGATCTATACTGACAGTATAAAACAAACATTGAAACAAAAATATGTACAGTAATGTTTCTTTTACTGTAATATGGTAATAAATATCTGCTGTGAATAAGTTGGTGTCTTATGTAACAAAGAAACGTACATTTTGCAATCTTTCCATAGTATTCCCCATACAAGATTTCGCGTTCAAGTTTGGCCTAAAGTCGGCACGGGTTACCTTTATCTTATTGCAATAATACGTTTTATTTATGTTACTGAGGTGAAATAGAAAAAAAATTAGAGGATATGCGTATTCGATTTTGCCAAAAAAAATTTTCCTTGTATCTTGGGTCACCCTAATATATATATATATATTTCTGTGGTGCTCTAGGTTCCACTTTATGTTTTTAATTTCTGTTGTAATTCAATTTTAACGAATTCTTTTCTATTCGATTCAGAATGCTTCGGACAATTACCAAAACATGCTGTGTATTTTATATTATAAACTTATTTTATTTATTTTTATTATTTTCTTGAACCTTGTATTTTGATGTTTTATACTTTGTGCCTTGTTTTTTTATAATTTTATTTTTTGTACCTTTTGTACCGTTTTCTTTTTGTTTAAATAAATGTGAAATTTCTTTTTTTACATTTGCTATCTGTAACTTCTATCATATATAATGTGTGATTTTTTTATTTATTACTTTTTAACCCGTCAGCACACGCATGGGGTCTTTCTGACCCCACCCTTTCTCTTTTGTTTAGAAATTCTGGGAATTTCTAAAAACTTACTTCTGTTACTTCCTGTACCTTCATGGGGGCGCTAGAAGAAGAAGATAAGAGCAGCAGTAACCTTGAAACGGGGTTTCTCCCTTTATACTGTGGGGGGGGGGGCCAAATCGACCCGTGCGTATGCCAGTGTTTCGGATTCATTTAACGTTATGGCTACGACAGCGTACGAACGTGCTCAGCAGAGAAGAAAGGAATACAGAAAAAGTATGGGAAGAAAGAGATAAGTTCAACTTTCATTTTTTCACCTTTTTAAAAAAATCGCATATGTGTTTTAAATAATAGTTGTTTGTACGAAAAAATTGTTCTTATACTTTGACCATATTTTATTTTTGTGCAAATAGCCAATAAAATAAGGAATAAGTGTCTAAGAATTTGGGGTCAAAATGACCCCTCGCGTGTGCTAATGTTCCAAAAACGGGTGCGTGTGCTTCACATTTTTAATTCATGTATATTTAGTGCTTTTAGTTGGTAACTTTTAAATTTGTAAAATTTAATTTTTCCTCCAATTTTTGATGTAAATTTTTTCTCCATTTTCATCATATCTATATGTCTGCTGAAATGTTCTTGAATGCGTAAGCAATTTAGCAATAAATAAGTTAAGTTACTTATTCACTTTTAATAGAAAATATTTCAGTTCCAAACTACATACTGTAAATTAATAATCGAAAATTTCAAATGAATTTCCACATTCGGCAGTTACTTCGTCTTTTTGTACAGGGATTTCAATTTTATAATTGAATATATCGAATGCAATTGGGTGAAGTACCTTCAACTGAAGAGTTAATTAATTTACGCCTTAATTTTTAGATTCCTTCCAATTTAGTTATGGAAAATTTTAATGATATATGAGCTCTGAAACAAGGTGTGTAATTGTTTTTGTTTAATTATTGCCGTCTAATAAAGTAGCTCTACAGTTTCTCAGTAATTTTTCGATTTGTTTTCCTGTAAATTTTACAGGATTTTATTTCCGCAAATATGTGGTTGTTGCAATAAATGCCTCATTTTCCAGGTTTCTTTAACATGTTCTTTTGTTCATAATAATTTTTGAAGAAAAGCTTAAAAGCTTTGTTTTTATTTTTTAAATTTTTTTTCATTTTTAGGTTTTATCTTTTAATTGTTAAGCTTCCTTGTAAATTTTTAGATTTTTAAGTATATTAAACAATCTTCAAATAACTTAAAAGATCTGAAATTCTCTCATCTTTTAAGAAATAAATTTTTCTAATTTTAAAGATCTTTTCATATGTTTTACAACTAAAAATTAGTGTTGAAGCATCTAAAAATATTTTAGTTCTTATAAAAAATACCTTTGCGTGTATAAGTCAAAATATATATGTTACTGTTAAAACCTATCATCACTTGGCGAAATCACAACTCAATTTCAAAGAGTGTTTCGAGTTAGTTTCAGCTCAAATCAATGCTAAAACAGTACCTGATGAATAAAGTTAAAAAGGGGAAAAAGCGTCAAATTCATATTGGTTTCAGTGCTCAAGTGTCAAACAAGGTAACTTCAGTGTAAGAGCGAGTAAAGTGGGAAGACAAGGTTTTTAAAGCACGTGTAAACGCTGTAAAGTCCTAATAACAGATTGTTAAATTTTAATTAATTCAAAAATTCATTTATATCTTCCAAAAACAGGCTAATTTGTAAATAAAAAGAAAGCAGCATTTTTAAATATGTAGAAAACTTTATATCAGTATCCTCAGCCATAATCAAACGCAATATGCAACATTTTTAATATCATTATAAATTCATCAATACCCAATTCTTTTTAAACAAGCAAACATATATTTAGTAAAGATTCAGTTGCATGTAATATATGATAGAGCTTACACAACATTTAACCCTGCACGTTTCGCCCCCGTATATTTGTTTTCTTTTCATAATATTGTTTTCCTATTAATCTCTCATTCTTTTCCTAAAATTTAAAAAAACTACCTAAGCTCAGATTTTAAAATCTTACACCCCTTTAAAATTCATTCCATTCTTCACTTCTTTAGTAAATGACTGTTCAAAATGTATCCGAATAACAATAAAATTGCAAAGCAATTTGAATCGTTTCCGATCTTTGCATTGGTGAATTCTTCAACTGAGTTACCGGCCGAAATGCCTTATTTCCTTATTAATGGGTGAGATCTGTGATGAAAATCCTATTTGATGTATAAACTTTTGTTTTCTATTGTTTTCGGTTTGCAAATCTAGGTAATTTGTTTATTCAAATAGAGAGGTCCGATCGATTAACCTCGGCTGTTCCTGACGGTCTCTTCGCGTGTGAATTCAGATTTCTTCTCAGTTAAATTGGATACGGGAAGTTATCGAACTTAATATCGGAAGTGTAATTGAGGGTACAATTTCACCATGAGAAATAAGTTCGTTAATAGAGTAGAATGATGAGTTATTCTGTTGTATAATTAAACTGTATTCCTGCCTTTATACTTCAGACGAGAATAAAGTATAGTTGAATACGGTTTTACTTTCATACTGACATCTAAACACATACTGGAAATGTTGAAATTAATTAATTCCTTTGCTGAAATAACAAAGTAATGATCTCCTTTATGTATTTAGGCTCAATTCTAGAAATAATTAATCTGAGGTAAAAGAATTGTGTTGTTTCCTTGGTAATGAAAGCCAAGAAGATTCCAATTATGTTTTTTTCTTGTATTTCATGTAAATTATTATTCTGCCGTTATTCTTCTGCTGTATAATTATACGTATTTCTGCCTTTGAACTTCATCCGATAATAAAGCATAGCGGAACACGTGTTTAGTTTCAAACTGACAACTAAACACGTACCGGAAATGTTGAAATTAATTAATTTCTTAGCTGAAATAACGAAGTAATTATCTTCTTCATATATTTAGGTTCAATTCTAAGAACAATTAATTTGAGGCATACGTGCTGAGTTGTTTCCATGATGGCGATTGTCAGGAATATTCCAATCAGATCTTTTCTTTTATTCCGTGCTTCACACAAATAAAAATAAATACTAATACTACTAACCACTGATACTCTCTCTCCTATAATCTCTGATTTTGTAGCTGATAGTTTCAATAAAGTACCAATGCAATTTTAGCAATATGTGTATGATACTCGAATAAAATATAAACTATTAAGGTTTAATTGCTCATCTGCGGTTGTCGCTTTCATTTATTGTTGTGAATTTAAATACATTGAGTATTCTAAAAGAATCAGTATACTATTGCTAGAATTTATTTGAACAAGCTGATGCGCCCTCTTTTCAAATGAGAGTATTTTACTTTTCTCCTCTTCTAAATCGATCCATTTCTCAAGAGGCAGACAAAGAACGCATAAAAGCCATAATTTAACTTCCAATCCACCACTTAAAAGAATCTCTTTCTTCGACTTCTCACACAGATACAATGTCTTCTGCTGATTTAGCGATAAAAGCATTGTTATATCCTTCCTCAAATCCAAATATATCCATTCATGCAGAACAATTAATACCCTGTCTTGTGCAATTCATTACAACCTAAATTCCTCAAAGATTAGGAACTTTTACATGGGCAAAGAAAAGTAATACTGTAATTTTCCTTTGACAATTTTGCAATTTGCTTGCTAAGCAAGTTTTAGATCGATAACTGGATGGAATCCAAAGTGGATTCGACTACGTTAAAACCTGGCCTTCTCTTGTAGGGTTTATACCTTTAAATAGAACACCTAAGAGGTTTCTGGAAAGTTTACTTTCGGCTAATGCATTTCTCCCCTTTTCGGTATCAAAACAAACCCAAACCATTGTTTTATGGATGAAGTTTCCATTTCTTGGAAATAGTTCATTCTGCTACTGAAAGTTATAGTTCTATATGAAGTAATATTTCAGTTTCCTCTTATCTAAAGGATGATTTCGTTTTCTTTCTATCTTTTCACTTCTCAGTGAAATTGTGAAGTGAATTTTTAACAATTTTTGGTTGGGGTTCTTTTTCTTTACTTTTAGAAAATAAAATCTAAAACATGTTTTTTATATTTTAATTTCACATTTTACACCATCAGCAAAATGATTTATATTTATTTATATCATTTTCTAAATAAACGAAGATTAGTTATACTAACCAATTAAAAATAAAGCAAAATTAAGCAGGATGTTCATGCTTTAAAGCACCATGAAATTTCCATAAAGTTTAAAGGTGCCATACCGTTTCATTATAGGCTGTTCTTAATAATACTATCAAATCAAAATATTCTTTAGCATGACCTACATTATTAAAACTTAAGAAAGAAAAAAAAATTGACTGTATTGATAATTTATTTGATAAAAGTAAAAGATTCCTTCTATTATCGACTCTTGGTGCATATTTAGAAATTTATTTCATTAAAAAATATTGGCCATTAATTTTATTTATTGTCCAGCCAAAATCATAATATAAAGTTGCCCATTTCAAGCGTTGTCTAAAACGCAAATTTCTCCTCCAACCTTTTATTTATTTTTTAATATGACCATTATGAATATGTTATAATACCTATTGTGACAAAATCGTCTTGCGGACATACGTGAACGCAGTCCAATAAGCAGGATTAGAAAAAGAAAATCTCTTTATTTTACAAATATTCTAAGATAAGAAACGTAGAACAAGTATTAAAACAGCACATGTAAAATTCACAATAGAGATTACCATTAAATCTAAACACAGCACTCAAAGGCTTCTTGTTAGCTCACCAGCCTGCTTGCTGATGAAAATCCAACTGACTCTTCTTGGCTTGAGAGCTTGCTTTTATACTTTTTCAACAGGAAGTGACTTCATTACGTAGGAAGTGACGTAATCTCCAGAAAGTTCATGAAGCCAATAGAAATAGGTTGAAAGTTCGAGGCCCTTCTAGAAAATTTCATTTGTCGCTAAAATGGTCGCCAAAGTTATCGCCAAGATTAGGATCTCAGGAAAACGACTTTATAGCTTTGTAACACGATAAAGCCTTTATATCGTAGCTATGTTCTCATGCTTGAATTTCTTTTGACAGAAATTCATGTTTAAATGAAGATTTCTAAGCCACTAATAACTCAGAAAGTTGTAAACTCTTTCGATTTAAGAATTATGTTTAGTAATATAATTCTATCTAAATCTTCATATTTTAAGGCTTTTTTGAAGATCAAAGGGCATTTTCTAGAAATATGTGAAAATATGTGAGAAGATTGGAAAAAAATAGTTAATATGAATATATTTTGTATACACCTTATTATAGAGTAAATCTGCATACCTTTTCGACCTCCAGATCTAGCAAAGTAGTCTCAGAAGTTACGTATATCAATTAATTTCATTAAATGGGAACCTCAAAGGGATAGTGATCTAAAAATTGCTAAACACAATGCTAATTGCATATATTGTACGAACAGATCTGGAATTGATACACGATTGGCATCAGATTTATAGCACTTTTGACTCAGATTTTAGTATATTTCATTCCAATCTTTTGAAAGGGTCATTCTAAATTTCTTAAAAGGTGGTTAGTTAATAGATAAAAGAATAAAGTATGAAAACAATTTTTTTACTCTTTTCAACTAACAGACATATATAAAGGCCATATAAAAATTAATTTATTACGCAAAAGCAGTAATTCGGCATTTCATATGTCATTCCTTCCTGTCTGATGCTCTGAAAAATTTTTGTTGGCAGGGAAGCCACATAGGATTTGTTTTATGACTGAACACGAAATAGTTATATCATTTTATTCTGAAGCTCTCTTTACAGACATGACTTTTAGAAAAACAAGCGTTATTATAATTAGCATTTTCTTTCTCCCTGTTCAACTTTCAGGCAAATGGAATGAAAACATGGAATGGACGTTCAGCCTTTAAATTTAACCTCCCAGCATAACACCACAGCATACCCTCGAACTCGGAGCCTATACGGTTCCCTGTCGGTTGGATGAGTATGTGTGAAACTTTATTGAAAAGCAAAAGCAAAAAAAATTACATCATGAGATATAAAAACACATAAAAGGGAACATAATTACACATAAACAAAGAAGAATACAATGAAAAGTACATAGAGGGTTACAATCCGAGTATAATATAAAACAGTGGCGAATCTAGGATTCGGGTCGAGAGGGGCTGAGGTCATAAAAGTTTGTATCGTTGATAAATGTCAAACCTCAAGGCTAAAGTAAACCAAAACTCTTTAACTTTACTGTCCTTTCTCACTGACAATAAGAATCATAAAAAACAATACAATACTTTCGATAATTTGATAAAAATTACAATGAAATAACTAGCCAAAAAATGTCTTTGACCGCGTCAAAGCTACAACTACAAGTGGAATGACTACAAAAGTAGGAACATTTTCGAGCCTGTCAAGCCAGAAAGTAATGTTGAAACGTTTTTATTACTTTTTAAAAGAGAGAAATTAAGCAAAAACAGTTGTAATGATGTTAAATAAAATCAAGAATTCTGGCTTCGCTCTGGGGGGGGGGCTATAGCCCGATAGCCCCCCTGGATCCGCCACTGATATCAAATATATACAAGAGGAGTTATCAAATGAGTGCAGCCAAAGGGTAGAATGTTTCCTTTAGTTACATTGCTTCATACAGTTGCATCTCCATGATTCGGGACAGTTAGAGTGGTTCGATGCGACGATAAAGAAGAATTGATAATGTATTACAACCGGTTACATTGGTGATTATTGTCGCAACCATCCGAAAAATTGTGGGACTTTTTTTTGTGTGTTCCGTCTTGTTACTTATACTTAGGGATAGTTTGAATTGTTACTCCAGGTGTTGTAAAGTGAAGCGAAATGTAACTGCCACCAGGCGGCGATGTTGTGACGTCAGCCTGCGAGCTGACTGATATAATCAGAACTATTTGTGATCTCGGCGTTGCCGTATGTTTTATGTGTGTCTCTGTGTTTGTGTCGTCTATTGTCAATAAACGTATGTATCTGAAAGGCTTTTAGTCTTATTTGGCCAAAGTACCCAGCATCTGGTAGATGTAAGCCCCATAAGATTTCTGAACTTCGATTCTATGTTGAATGGTTTTCTAACACCAGAGTTGGCAGTGATGTGAAGGGTGAATTTTTCGAATGAATTATGGAAGATTCGGTGGTGGCTGGTTACTATTCTTAAGCTAGTGTGCTCTTCTGGGCGTACATAGGAGATACTATAGAAGACACACTTACAAAGGAGAAGAATTTCGTTTTATATCTATTTTAAGAGAGGGTGATATGAAAGCATGACCGTGGCTATTCTTCCAGTTCCTTTCGACGAACTGTTATTCATCGTTTGGAATTCGAGACTTTAATAGTATTCTACGAAATTGCTATTTGTATTTCAGAAACCGTTCGACCGTTGCAATGAAAATGATAATGGAACTGACCTCTTGATTTTTATATCTAAATTTCAAATGGGTTTTATTTCCATATTGTCTTTACAGTTTCATATTACGAATGTAAATATTTAAGTTGAAACATTGGCAATTTCATTTCTTTTATTTTCACGTCAATTAGCTCATTCTTTGGCCTTCTTATATTGCTTTTATGTTTACATTGTTTTCATTCCTTCTTAAATAAAAATTTTTTTAAATAATTAAGCTTATTAACCCTTACTCAAATTATGACAAGGGACAATTAAGACGGTAATTATTAAAATTACAACCTAATTTTAATAATTAGCCTCTTAAAAATTGATATCTTACAATAGCGTATCTAGGAAATACGCGCGAAATTTCATTGAGGGCGCGCCTGCTCGAAGGTTTATTTATAAATTACGTGACAACATTCTCATAAAAAAGGATCAAATAACAGAAAACTATGGAAAATAAAAATTACAAATGTTTCTTCTGCCATTTTTTTCTGACATATTTATCTCTTATTTCTAAAATATAATTATAAAGCGGTCTTTATTTTATTATTTTTATTTTTAAACATCTCCAAAATTTTAATTCATTTTCCTTATTCCAGAATTATAAATTTTTTTTCAGTATTTAGTTTTATGATTTCCAGGTAAACACTTCGAACAATTTATGGTTCTCCGATTCCATTTCATTTTCCGAGCTTCTGCAAAAGTCGAAACTTCCACCCTTTCCTCTCACAAAAGTACATCGATTTAATATTTTTCGCCGCTCAGAATCCGAGGGAAAATCCTTCTTTCACCTGGAAACAAATATTTTTTGATAGCCCGCGGAATCAGTCATTCGGCCCCCTCTTTCTTCAGGAAATTCGAACGCTAAAGTTGTCAGCGAGAAAAGTGGATTTGGCGCGAACCTCGCTAGTTCCACAAGTCGAACGGATTCCGTTTAAAGGCATTCAGGAAAAGGCCGATTTTTCTCTGTTGGGGTCACAGATTCGAAATAAGTTTCCCTTTAAGACGCCTTCGGGAAAGTCGAGACGAGAAGAAAAGGCTCTAGCCCTCTTGAATTTTTTTTCTAACTTTTCAGTTTCTTTATATTTTTTTAAGAGTGAGGTATTTTAAAAGCCATTTACAACCGTCATTTCGTGTCTTTTTTTATTTATCTTTTGCTTAATCTACCCCTTGGAAATGTGCATATAAATGCTTCATCTTTTAAAAAAAATTTGAAATTTCAACTTAAAAGAATAAAACAAAATCAATGCTCAAAATATTCTAAATCGGGAACAAAGCAGACACACTCTAAAATTCTTATCAAAAAATCTCAGTTGTGAGCATATGAATTGATTTCGACACTATAACCTTGTAAATATTAATAATTATGCTTATGCCTTATTCTTTCTCTTGAAGATGTTAACTCTTTAATCACGAGACGACTTTCTTCTTCTAGCTCCTTTAAAACCAGTACTTTTTGATAGGAAACGACGTGAATTGGACTCTACCAACCAGGGTGGTCATTTACCCCACCCCTGCTATAACTTTCCCTTAAAGCGCACGAAAATGCGCTGTGGTTGGCAAGGATGATTGGTCCCCCTACCGCGCTTATCTCCTAAGCGATCTCAGAACCTCGCCTCCCCTGAAAAGAAGCCAACCACCTCAGACCGGCCTTCGTCGCTGTTAAAGGGAAATTTTCAGACAGCCCGGGACCGCCTCGCTCGGTGTGAGAGGGTTAAACTGCAGGTGGCATTTGAATTTAATCGAAAATTAATCAACAGCAGTATTCACTTATTATGCTATTTCTAACTAATTTTAATTATTAAAGCGTCTTAGAAGTTTTAGACAAATTACTACTGAGAACAGAATTAAAGATCTTTTTCAGTAAAAATACTACTTATTTAGAGATCTCACTGTTGTAAAATTAATAATTTAAGCAACTATCTGATTGCATTATAAAAATTTATTTGTATCA
>BGPR01001751.1:121115-146084 GCA_013235015.1 Araneus ventricosus
AAGTTTTGTTTGTTCATTATATAACTATGCAATGAGTATAATCAGATGCATCGAAGCATTCAAACCATATCATGCGCATGATATACCACTGACATAATTTACTACTTTTTATTAAATAAATTAATTTGAAATATATGATTAATATAATTCAAAATTTCTCGGTAACTACTGATAAAAGCGAGATAAATTTTATATCAATCGATAGAAAATTTTATTTCACTATTTTAGAGCTATTAAATTTGAAATTAGAACTAAAATTACTCTTTTAAATTAAAAATTACTGAAATTTAGATTCTCTAACAATGAAATAATGCTGTTTAACGTCTCGTAGTGCTATCGCAAGAGTTTTATTGTTGGTGTCGTCAGAGCGTTACCGAGAGACAGATCTGGGCTATTATATTAATAATTTCTTATATCGATTTCTAATTTATTTTAAAACATCTTTTAACCTTATAACATATTACACTTTCAGCATATAAAAAAAGGGACGCATTGCATAAAAAGACCTTCGTCTTCGAGTTTTAATAGAATAATTTTTTGCACCCACGTGATTAGAGTAATAATTAATTCAAATATAATTTAAAACACTGAATTGCATAACTTTTTCTAATTATTATAGAAATATAATGATTAGCCTTATGTAAATTTTTAAAACAAAATTTCCTTAAAAATTGTATGTTTTTTATATAATTTTCGACATCATGTAATTTATTTCTTTGATTCGTTAATCAAGTAATATTGAAATTCATTTTTTTAAGTAAAAAAAAGACAGGGAAAAAATATGAATTTTTTAAAAAATTTCCAATAAAAGACGAATTAAATCTGCTTTTTTCCGTTCTCAATTGCTTAAATTACAGGAAACCATTAAATTACAAGAGGGAAAACCAGAGTATTTGAGCGTCGACATAATATGCTTTTCTCTAAAAATGAATTTTGCTTGCAAAATATATGTAATTAAAAAAGTTTCCAATAAATTTATAAAAGATATTTTTCTCTGTAATTCATCGCAATTTTAAAACATCCGTAGTGAAAATGTTTAAACTTTGTTAAATGTTCTCAAAAAAATTAAAATACTTATGAAATATTTAGTAAGTTTTGATAAGCAAAAAATTTTTTTTATATTGAAATACTGAAATAGAAGTAAAATTTCTTATATTTTTTTAATTATCAGTCAGAATTTGAATATGGAAATATAAACTACAATACGAAGCATATAAACTGTAAAAAATGAAGTTCTAACTGAATTTACTACCAAAAAGAAGACAATTTTGAACTCATATTCTAAAACTCAGTTAGCTTAAATAATAAGTATTTGCTTAAATGTTCTATTTATTTTTGAATGAAAGACTTAATTAATATTATATAATCTAGAGGGTTTTCTCTTAAAAAGATAGGTTGCTTATTGTAAATGAACCTTTTCTCGTATTTTTTCTTTCGTATCTCTTTTATAAAGAAGCGATAAAATAATCTTCAAATGTTTTCAAGAAATTGCGTTTAAACGTTTTCTTTGTATTCATTGCATGAATTACGATTAAAATTAAATTTATTTCATTTTTTAGATGAAAAGAGATAATTTATTGCCATATTTTAAAAAATGCCCTTCTTATATTATTATCCAAATTGTATTTTAAAGAAAAGCGGTTAAAATGTTTTTAACTTTAGGCACTAATATTTTTCACATGAATTCTTAATTATCTATAATAACTAACATTCTTTAAAAAAATCTCACCGTATAGTGCAATTTGATTGTTCAATGAATGGGTAAATAACATTTTCGCATTGTAAAGGTATAACAATAATTTTCTTAAAACGTACTAACAATTATGTTTATTTCAATAATATTTATTACAAATAATATTAAGTTTTACTTCATTAGAGATATAAACTTTAGAGTTTATTTCTATCAATCAAACATATATTAGCATATTCATTATCTTTGTGTCATTGAAATAATTGAGGATCTTTTTAGATAAGAATGCAATTACTTTCTCTTCCGATCAAGCTATAGATCAATAATGATTCATAAAAATAAGTAATTTTTATATTTAAAGTGTCTATAGATGAAAAAAATTACACATATCAAGCTTTTTAATCCTTCTTACTGATTCCTTCAAACACGTATACCTACAAAGTTATTACTTCTTTAAATTATACATAAACTCAGTGTACTGGACTGATTACTTATCACAACTATTAATAATTGTTGCCATGCTTAATGATGGCTGAAATAGGGATTATATTTTAAAAATAAAAAATGTCATAAATTTGAGGTGCCGAATTAAGGCCACGGGTAAAATACATCCGTGAACGTCGGTGTTTGAGACGAAAAGATATTAAAGAAGATTTGCTGAAAAATAAGCAAGATGCATAAATTATTTTCATTTTACCTTTAATCAAACAATTTCATTTCGATTATGCTTAATTTATGACCAACTTCTATATAAAAAAATAGTGAGTTTTATGATAAAATATACTTTCAGAAAATATGATTAAAATATTTTCGTAAAAAGACATTGATATACGAACCAACTGACTGTCGAAATAAACTTTAAGAAAGATAGTTTTCCTACACGAGATATAAACCCGAAAATAATAGTTTTCTCTTCTCACTTTCCGAGTAAGAAAGACACAAATATCTAGAATTAGAAAAAAATAACCAAAATAATGCAACATCTTTGTCATACAAATAGCAGGTAATTTAATAACCAACTGTGTTTAAAGATTGCGACTAAACCATTTTATCATCAACCAGTGCAGCAATCGTTATTCCATTCATAATTACGTTGGAACGTTCCCCTGTCTTGGATATTTGCCAATATTAAAAGTTGATCTTGGGCATTTCATGAACTGCTCTTAATCTTTTATTTTTTATTTATTTATTTTATTTTATTTATTTTCGTAAAATATGATTGAAATAATAAAGTTTGTTTACTTCCATAGAGAATATTTAACACTGGTGTGAGGCGATTTATTTTAGTGTACTGTTCTGTGAGACAGATTATCTCCATATTATTGCTTTCAAATAATCTTTTCTTCTTCAGAATAGTGTTCATTATTTGTTCGCAAACACACATATATCAAAAGATAAAAAGACATAATTCCCATGTTTTCCTGAAGTCTGAATAATCGTGAAAATTCATCAAAATTCCGAGATTTTGATCTCTTTTTTTTCTACCTCTTTGATCTTTTCACCACTTTAGCTACTTTATTTATCTTTTTTAACTTTTCTCTTCACATACTTTGTAAATGAAAAAGTGAAAAGTATGTATTTTTTGAATATATGTGAAGTAGGAAGCGTTTATTATCTTTTTCCATCACTGTAGCAAATCCACGTACCTGAAAGACGCATATTAAGAAATATTATTTATTCTTTTATTGTTACAAAATATAGGCTAACAATTTTTCATTTATATATCAAACATTTCGAATTACTGATTGGTTGAAACTTTATTCTTAAATCAATGAAATCTCAATGCGATTTTGTCTCAATATGGTTTATCGATATAATTTAGTATCTCGAATTCTAAACGACAAATAGAAATTAAATATTTATTATTTTTTAAACGAAAACTTAAAGTTTATATGACACTATCAGATAATTATTTTTTAAACGTAGATCTTCAGCATATATTATTTTCCAGGGCGCATAATATGCTCATTAATCAAAACGCTCATAACTTTCAATACGCTCAGCGAATATAGCTGATTTTGAAAGATAATACCATGAAAGTAAAATTACAATTGATTTTCGAAAGTTAACCGGATTTAAGCATGTCACTTATTGAAGGGATGATAATTCTTGCGATCTGCCTCATTATAATTTAATTAACTTTTTTAGTACAAACCACAATATTCTGTTCTGCTAAACATGTTTTCTTTTGACTCGAATTCTTCGAACATACTACAACAAATATAACGGCATTGCGACGAAAACAAACTTTCAAAAGTCAAATAGGCACTTATTTGAATTTCTTCTTTGGAATATATTTTTACGAAAGAAGTTTGTCAACTTTATCGAACATCATTACATTTCCAATTCTAAGCTGGCCATAACATCTGAAAAAGAAAGTAAAATTTGAAAGAAATGCCAAATGAGAAGGTTCATTTAGAAAGCAAACACCGGTTTAAACAAATACTGAGAAAGTCAATAACTCAGACATTTTGGTTCATTTAAATTTTAAAGCGGGTAATAAGAATTGTTTAAGCAGACGAAAAATTAACTCGTATCCTGTTTACTTCCACTTCAAATATTTACTCTGGTTAACGATGGTGTGCTGGCAGAATAATGCACGAATATTCCAGAAAATAGTCTTTCTATTAGTCAGTGTTGCACTATTCGGTACTTGGGCAACTTGGTTTAATTTAAGGTTCACCAATATACAATGGAATTTAATTTTGAAGCTCCCATCGTGTGGATTTCTGATGATAAATAGTAATGCATTCCCATAAATCCATGACATAATCCTGTAATAACTAAAATGCTACAACAAATTAGACTTTCGGAAAAGAAATAATAGAAAACTAATCAATTTAAACCCTAGATAACTAAACTTAAATCAGTGTTACTCTGTAACTAATCATTCGACTTATAGACTACCAATTAAAAACAAGTATATATTAATATTTCCTTTATTTTATTTCAAACAAATTAGTGTAACTTAAAAAGTGTTATAATATTTCATTTAAAAATGGAAAAGGGATTGAACATTTTTTTCACTCTTGATAGCTGCTACTGACGCTTGGTTATGAAGAAGAATAAAAAACATCCAAATATCCAAATACAAATGAAAATGGACCAACAACTTTAGGTATAAAAATTAAACAACATTTATTAAAACATTAAGAAAGTGATAGTAAGATATTAAAACATTAATGTAACGCACAAAGATAAAGATTCAGTTAGCTAGGGCATGACACATGACTACTCCGCTCACTCGTGCATCTCTCCTGTATTGCGCAGCATCGATTCTCTATTTATATAAGTAGTTCCAAGAGTGAGTCATCTGGAAGAATTCAGGATCGTCACGACAGTGTGCTGTCCATTAATAGCCTTGGTGCAGAAGTTACACACGTATTTTGTCACTGCGCTTCTTAGACAGACAGAAAGTGCAAATTCTGCGTTTGTTTCCTCACTTTTAGTCGTGTCTTCTGTAACCAACTTCAACTTCTGCACGTTATAACTAAACCTTCGACTGTTAGATGACAATTGCAGCAAACCTCGAAAAGTAATTAAGCATTCAACTGTTAGACAGCAATTGCAGCAAACCTCGAAAAGTAACTAACCATTCGACTGTTAGACGACAATTGCAGCAAACCTCGAAAAGTAACTAAACATTCGACTGTTAGACGACAATTGCAGCAAACCTCGAAAAGTAACTAAACATTCGACTGTTAGACGACAATTGCAGCAAACCTCGAAAAGTAACTAAACATTCAAATGTTAGACGACAATTGCCGAAAACCTCGAAAAGTAACAAGTGCACAGCAGTGCTTATCACATTCGGATAACTCATTTTACTAGTTATGAAGGTATTGTGATTGAGATGGTGTGAGTGAAACGAGAAAATATCGGGTACAATCAAAGTAAAATATTATCCTGGTATATGTCTTAACTTAGTTGCTTATAAGAATTTCAATAAGCTTTATTTCTATGCGCACATTTATATGAATCCTCCTTTGCAATAGAATTAAATGCTTCATTGACAAAACTGAAAATACCGGCAAGGAAAGAATAAATACTTTGATAACTTCATTTATCATTTCAAGCAACGATCTAGAGACGGTAGCACAATGCATTAATCGCTGAGAAATTTATTATTGTTTTGATCCGTTTCTAGTGTATTAAATAATATTTTTTCGAGTAACTATTTGTTCGTAAATCATGCTTCGACAAAATTAAGCCTAAATTATACCTTTCAAAGGTTTTTTTGCTTGACGCGGAATTTAGATCCTTTTCCAGGTTCTTTTTCCCTCATGCAAAGGCAAATATAGTTTTGCCTTTATATCTTAACATAACTTTTTATATTACATTTACATTAACTTGAAAATTAAATTTCAGAAACCGTATAAAAATTTATTTCTTAGGGGAAAATGTCAATTTTTTTTTCGAAGATCCAGTTTGAAATTCTTTAAAAACATTGTTCTCCTAACTTGTGATAGTTCTTCAATAACAGAATCGCAAAAAGAACCGTTGGATTTAAAGAAGATTTCTAATTCCGAAACATTAGAATCTTAAATGAAACATTTGTAAGACATAAGTGACGACACAAATTTTAATGAGCGGCTCCCCTATTTTCATAATCTTAACAGAACTTCATTGAAAATTGTCTTCCTAAAAATTGTCCTTATATCCTCCAAGATACTTCAGTCTCTGGTGAAAGGTATCAAGTAGAATATGGAATTTCAAAAGTAATTCTCCAATAACAGAATAACAATAACATCCTTAAATTAAGATAAAATGTTTAAGTAATGATTAATTTACCGTCTTAAGCCTAAGGCAAAGAAATTCAAGGACGTGTGTCTTAATGATTTTCTCGAATTCTCATGGGAAGCGAAATTTCATGAGATATTTATTTGAGTTAACCCTATGACCACTGAGGGTTTTCAAAATCTGAGTACACATACAGTTGTATACACAGGTTGTTTACTAATGGATAGGTGAAATAGATTCGTCCACCCCTTTTTTCCTCACTACGGGTGGTGGAAAATGTCAATGGAAGGCCTTTCATCTCTTTCTACCCCAAGCCCAACTCGCCCAACTGCCTTCTCCCCGCTTTCGGAACAGCAACCGGCCTAAATCCGCCCCACTAGTATAGAAGTTGCATGGCCGGTTACGGCCGGCTTAGGAGTCAAAGGGTTAAGGAAAAAATAATTAACACTCTCACTACGACACCCGCCCCAGCCGGCTTGGTAGGTTCTATACGAGCCAGGCGGATTTTCGGACGGGCAAGGGTCAAACTAGGGGTTTGGGTAGTAAACCGAAGTTCCCACAAGGGTTTCCTCGGGGAGGGGAAACGTCTGCTATTCATGGCTGACAGTGATGAATTGATTTCGCCTGCGGGAAGCTTCAAATGTTTTCAGAAAGAATTACACGCTGAACTTTCAAAATAAGATTCTGAAATAATTTTAACCTGTTATATTTTTTACTAAATCTGTGTTTATTTGAATGAAAAAATATTAAAGCTAAGAATACAGTTTAAAAATTTAAATTTCTTAGAAATTCATTTATTAGAGTAATTTTTTTTTTCGAATTTCTTGTAATGAAGACAAATATCATTTTGTACGTTAATAGATTAACAAAGATTCCTTTAAAACGGGTTAACTTTTACTCCAGAAAATATAATTAAAATGATTTACTCATGAATATGTAATTTTTTGATTCACTGGCCTTGATTGAAGGATTCAAGATTTTAATTATAAACAAACAAAAACAAAACACTCGCAAGCTGTGCTAAATTTTATTAGTGATGTACTTGATTTTTAAAATTTCTTGTAATTTTTCTTCTCGATGACAATACAACAGTTTTTATATTTTTTTAACTTAATTATAAATTAATCGATAAACTGAACTAAATTTCAATTCCTTCAAGAGGTGTTTCATAATTGCAAATTTGTGTTAAAAATTATTTCAAGATTGCATAATATTTATAATAATGAATTAAAAAAGGTCAATCAGTAAGGAATAATTAAAATAGAATGCCTTTCCCTGTATATACAACTAAAGATAAGTGTACATTTAAAAATTGTTTTTACTAAATTTGTTTTTTCTTAAAACAGTGCTGTAAATGGTTTGGTCAATAACGTATTAAATAAAGACACTAAATTTTATTTCTAAGCGATAAGGAGTCGTATTATAAAATCATATATCAGTGATTTAACTTCATTTTTTAGAAAAGGTAAGGATTGATGTTTTTCTACGTGACATTTGAGGGACCAATAATTAAAAGACATTCACTCTAAAAGCTTTCCAAACTGATTTATGATTTGGAAAATTGGAAATTGTCGGAAACATTGTTTAGTCAATTCATTAAATTTTAGCCAATCTCAAAAATTAAAATTCATGAAAAAAATCAAAAACTTGACTGAACTTTTACCGGCCAAATAAACATTTAGAAAAAAATAAAAATAGCTTCGACTAAAATATTTTAAATCAAATAATTTTAAAATATGGTAAAACCCACCGAATCTAACACAGTAGATTTACTACCTTCTGTTTGCTGCTTATATTGTTGATAAGTTACTTTATTTTATATTCTTTTTATTTAATAAAAAATTATTTTCTTATAAATTAGGTATTAAAAATACTAGTTGAAATTCAATTAATCACAAAGACTTTAATCTTGAATCAACTATCGTGAGATATAATGAATGGTGTATCAGTTTTGTTAAATCCATTTACTAAATTCCATCTATGTTGTACTCTTATATATAAATCACTTACAATACTCTCAATTTTCTAGTTTATCTTTTTTCGTACAAAGGAAATATAGACGTTCGCAATTCTATTGTATTTCTTACAAACATTTGCGCTTTCCTCAAAAATAAATTCCCTTAAAATTGTTTATATTTCTCCCCTAGTCTAAGAAAGAAGCGTGTATTTTTCATACAGAAACATATGTCTCTCTATGTGAAAAGAAGTCTGTTAACCTGTTGCATTGTCATTACAAAATGTACCATCAAATCAATCACCGAATGTCACTATAATAAGCGTTAAAAATGACCAAGGAAAGAAAACGCTACATCTGGCCTTTACAGTCTATTTCAGAATCATTTATCTAGTAAGGAGTGGTAAAATTACTGCAACATGTGTCAGAGAGATTTTGCTATAGAATTGGGAGCCTTGCTTTGTAAAGTAGCTTATTTTTTCTTTTCAGCGTGGATTGAACAGGACACAACTGAATTCCGAAGCGGATGTTCTAAATATTCCCTTTTTAATCTTAGTCATTTCTGAAGGTTACCAGTTTAGGATGCAACAGGTTAATTTATCTCTCTTAAAAGGGATACCATTTTTGTGAAAAAGAATTGTGAAGAATTATAATCCAAAAGTTTATCAAATAGCTAGTAAAAGGAATATAAATAGCCATGACAAATTTCATTTCCTGACTACGGTGCTACATATTATTTTATAATTAAATAAATTGTTTGAATATATTAATCAAAATTACATTAAAAACAAAAATATTATAAACCCCTACTATCGTGGTAACAATTGAAAAAATCCCATTATGTTCTCCATCGAGGACTGTATCATTCAACTAGCGTCTACCCCTGGGTCACGCTCCAGTGCGCTTTCAACCACCAACTGTGAGGAGAAAAAGGGAGAAGGCGGACGAGTCCATTTCACGAATCCATATGTCAACAAAACCTCCGTATACAAAGGTAGTAAGATTTTGAGGGCCGCTAGGAGTCAGAGGGTTAAGAGAATTTTCCATTCAAATAAAGGTTAATAAATTTCTGTTATTTATTAGTAATTTTTGTATTTCAAAATAAGGGAATATGATTTTCTGCATTCTACTAAAATTTCCATTCGTAAGAGTACTATCGAATAAAAATAAAATTCTGCATTTCTCTCAACCAATGGTGCAGATATAGCATTTTGATAACGATGAGGCTTCCTTTTATTTCCTGTTTTAATTTAAATTCCATAAAACCTTCGAACGCAAGAATAACAATTCCATTGAAATGAAAGGATATTAAAGTTTCATAAGAACAATGTGCAAAATTAATATTATTTCTATCTTATTAAACTGGGAAAATATACCTTTTCAAGTAATGTTCTTATAAAAAAGACCGGAGCGATAGCTGAATTTGATCGCAGGAAACCTTCCCCGGAGAAACTTCATTCATTATTCACTCGCAAAGATCTTACGAATTGGAACAACTTTAAAGCAATTTAAAATCTTACTTCTTTTTCCCTCTAACGGCTTTTGTAAGAACATCAAAACAAGAGTTCTTCGGAAAATGTTTAGTTCTGGTAGAAGGAAAATAGGGTTCAAGATAAAGACAGCATTTGTATCACTGAGTGAAGGAAATTAATTATTAATAAATTAAGACTCTGTGAAAATCAAGTAAGTAAACTGAAAGAATCTATTTTTAACTGCGTCATTTTAAGGAAAATCATTGATGTTGTGTTCGTGTCGGTAATTAAAATGATTTGTTATTTCATTTACATTTTGAATTCGATATTGCTTATTTCATTATCTTCAATATTTTTACAGAAAATATCCTTATTTTAATTACTGTGAAATTAAGGAAATTTTTAACTTTCGCGTCTGTTCTTCACTTTTTAATTAATTTGTTGTTTTGACTTCTTCAAACATAATCCTGCGGGTAAAGATTTTACACACTTCGTAAATTAATTAAATTTTAATGTTGATTGCCATTTTTAGCTAATTTGTATTTTTAAAAGTATGTCTTTCAATTTCATTTCATAATTTGAAATGTACAAATTATATTAAGAAATAAGCAATATTCCTTTTCTTGTTGTTTCCAACATAAGCAACTAGTTAAACAAATTAATGAAATTACTTCATGGTTACGGGTTCATAAAATAACAATGAATTTTCTAAAAATATTTTTTTAAAAATTTGATAACATGTTTTAAGCGCAGGAACTTTTGAATTTGTAAGATTATGAACTATTTATCAAATCAATGTCAATATCTATCTGTACTTTTTCTAAGTATCTTTAGAAATGATCTGTACTTTTGACACTTTATTATTTATACAGCAAACGAATGAATGAATATTTGATAAGTCTCAAATACATGCAATGTCACTAGATGAAGAATAATCTTCTCGATAAATTTTCACATCTACAATGAAGAATGCTTGAAAGCACATATTTTCATATTTGGATATTCCTCCAAAATTATTATATTTTAATTAATTTAATTTCAGAAAATGCATGGTAGCTGCTTTTATTTGCGTCTAATTATTTTTCCATCTTTAAAATTTAAAATAGTGTTTAAATAAATAAAAATATATCTACATATCTTTAAAGAAAAGTAAAAATCTATAAATCATTAACTCTGCGATACAATGATTGAAAATCCTTACTTAAAATCTGTTTCCTTCATGAACGCTTGCTGTTAATGTATAATAAGTACCAGGACTTGATCAGAAGAAATAATTACATATTACTGAACACACCATAAATGAAAACAATAACAACTCTTTTACCCGTTTTTCTTTCCAAAACAGCTGAGTTACTTGATAGAGGAGTGGAGTTACACTTCCTTTTTATGCATCCAAACATTTGTTCTAGTAAAAGTAATTGACATCTTAATTTTCCATTATAGAAATGATTCAAAAACTATTTGAAAATGCGTATCCTATTATCTTTCTTGTTATAAAACAAGCATCTGCTTTTAGCCAGTAATTTTGTCAAAATATAAATTCATAAATTAGCTTCCAATTCATATTATTCAGAAAGGCTAAAATATTTAATAATGGCAACATGAATATGGAGTGATGGTGTATAATAATAATATATGATGTCATTGACTTGCAATTTAAAACAAAAGTCACTTGCAAAGTTTATGTTTTGTTACTCTTGCTTACTAATCATTTTATCATTCACCAACCATTGCGAATTTTAGACTTTGTTCCAAAAAAAAAAAATCATTCTCCACAAGATTCCAATCTCAAGATGTGAATGTTCCCTTAAAGCTATACATTTGTGATTAGGAAATTAGGGCGATAAGTTCCGCCCAAACACACTCTCTCAGGTAGAGTAAAAGGAGATTTCTAATTTCCTGGCTTCCTTCTCGCTCTCCAGTTATAACCCTAAAAGTCGTCTTCTCCTTAACTATATCAAACATATCGAATCTCGTCTGCAGTCCCTGATTCAGAATTCAATTTCTGTTGTTTCTGAAAGTTGGTTTATTGCCTAAACCCTAACAAGAATATAGATTTGAACTAATTTCAAATGTAATGTAGATATGAAGGAATTATAATTTAGCTTTCTTACTACTATTATGTAAAGTATGTACATATAAAGCTAACTGATTGAAACCATGGAATGCATATGAACTTAAATAGATAAGGAGCTGTTGCAAAATGTCATTTCTACAGTTACAATTTTGTTAATTTTTCGTGAACAGAATTCATTGTAATTTCGCAATCGAATGAATTTCAAACTCTTTACCTAAAAAGACAGTGCAAAAATCAAGGATTATTTTTTTTACTCTTACTTCATTTATGATTAAAATTCGGAAATTAGCAGTTTTCAAGCATTTATCAATACTTAAAATGATTTTTGAAACTAAATCTTTATTACCCGATTACACAAATGCATTGTTACTATCTTTCATGCACATTTATTAAGTTTTTTTGCATACTTTTATAATTTATTAAATTATATATTTCGCTACAAATTATCGATAATAATTTATTTTAATTCAATCTTAATATTCCGAAGTAATTTAAGCAAGAATTACTGCGCTACTTACTTTATCAAGCTACATTTATTCCGCCTTAAAAGTTCATTAGGGAGCAACAAGCCATGATTACGTACAAAAAAGAAACAAGCAGAAATTGCTTTTTAAAACACCAGGCGAAGCATGTCCGTTTCATTAGGCAGAAATATCGCTGTAATTATTTCCTTACTTCTCCCGAAGGAGAAGGAGAAAAAATGCAAGTAGAAAAAGCTTTTGAATGCCGCAATAAAAAACAGCGTGATTGAATCTCAAGAAAATGCACTCGATGTGTTTTCCTTCCCAAAACCAAACATTAGCTCAGAAAAGTCGTTTCGCGCAATATTAAAAGATTGTTTTCTTTCATTTTAGAAAAAGTGCTTTTCCGACATTTTATTAAAGGGTGAAGAAGCAATTTTGTTCAGTTTCCACTTCAGTTATCAAGAGCATTTATTTAATTTTTACACTTGCAAATAAAGTTACAGGGTAAGCCTAGAAGTAAAATTTAACCACGTAACATGTAACTAAAATTCTTTGGGATGCTAAGGTTTATTTTAGTTTAATACTGGCAAACTAAAACTAAAACCCAATCATATGTATTGATCGAATCGCAATATATTCAGACAAAGATTCAAAAGCAGCATGCCGGAAATCGGGTTACCTAAGAGAGACGACAAAAATTTCGACGAAGCGAAGCGGTCCCGGGCAGTCTAAGAATCTCCCTTTTACAGCGACGAAGGCCGGTCTGAGGCGGTTGCCTACTTTTGAGGGGAGGTTCTGAGATCGCTTAGGAGATAAGCGCGGTAGGGGGAAATCCAATTATCCTTGCCAACCGCAGCCCATTTCCGTGCGCCTTAAGGGAAGGTTATAGCAGGGGATGGGTAGATGGGGAAGATGATCACCCAGATTGGGAGAGTCCAATTCGTGTCGTTTCCTCTCAAAAAGTCTCGGTTTTAAAAGCAGCTAGAAGAAAAAAGTCTTCTCGGGATTAAAGAGTTAAAGAGGAAATCTAATCTACTTAAAAATATAAATGGAGATAAGTTAGCAAGCCAACGCTGCAGCTAATGGAATGAAAGTCGGTTCTGTTATCAATCAGATGATGACAAAGACGACATCTCAACCTTTAACTCGAAACTTTCAAGCCACACCAACTGGAGCGCATTTCACTCTGAAGGATTTAACATGCACCCGTACATAGTTTTGCGAACAGAATGACTTTATAGACAGTAGCGATGTTTTTGCCTTATGTCCGCCATGTTTTTTTAAATAAAGTAGGAAGCCCGATTGACGACATGAAAGCCCATTGAATTAAAACGCTTCATTACATTTTCAAACACGATACAAAATAAATAAACCTTCACAGCATACCTATTTACAAGTATTTACAGAAAGTTTTTCATGATAGTTCTCTTAATAATTTCATAAGAATAACTCTCACCGATTCATCCTGCTTTATCAGTCTTTTCTTAACAGAAACTCCTTGTTGAGTTGTTCTTTTCATGATAGGTAAGCGAGATCTGCCCCGAGTGCTAAAATAAAGCTGCACGCGACACAAGTGTCATATTATTCCCTGAATCCTTTTAAATAACAATCCTAGAAAATGTAATCTGAAGAGTTTTGATAGAAGTTATTGCATAAATACTGATCACGTGACTGGTCTGAAACATTTAACAATGACATGACAAATATATAAATATAAAAGCTGTATTAATTTTTATGCTAATTAAGAATAATATTTTGGTAAACATAAGCATTTTTCATGTGCTTTTTAAATATTAATTGTGTAAAATATTTTTCTTCGAATATTAATGGACTTTATACAAACTTTGCAATAAATTTTACGAAGATATTAATATTAGATCCTCCCCACAGCTTCAGTTTGATGCTTAAAAGGCATTTACATCATATATTAATCCTTTCCAGAAGCAAGGAATTTAGCGGTGTTTTACTTCAAACTGAATTATATTTTTAAAAATCTAATATATTTTACATTCAGATTCTTAAAAAAGCCCCAAAAAAAGCTTTCGCATATTTTTTCTGTCGTTAAAGGGGAAATTTGATTTACAAACTCTCTCATAAGTCATTGTGATGTCGCAGCTTTTATCGCCATTGGAGAGCGATCATTCCGCTCCACGGCACATGAGACGGGAACAAGAAGTCGAGAAACTCGTCTTGTCACTCAAAAGAACCCCAAAGAAGAGAAAGAAAGTAGGGAGAATTTTATTTTGCTTTGCTGTGGTGTCTCCTAAATGATCGGTGACATTTTGTAAATTGTCAGAGAACGAAGAAAAACGAGAAGTCAGGATGTTTCTTTCCCGCTTGCTTATTTTTTTCGTGTATTGCTTCTATCTTCACCAGGGTCTTTGACCATGGCCTTTTCTATTTTCTTCTTGTTTAAATAAAGACAGGGGTTGATTAAAGAAAATTTTGTATTTACATTTAACTAAAATGTAGTAAACTATGTTCCATGTCATCAGATTTTATTTATTCCTGCACCAGAAATTCCGCAAGGAGACTGTTTCGCAGAAGCAGACTACCAAAGCTACCAACTACTTTTAAAATCATTTAAAAAATTTCTTACACTAATAAAAAAACAGGGAAAGTGTAAACATTTTAAAAGTAAAATTAAATATCTTTTTAATTAATCAACAGTTATCTTCAAGCACATTGAAAATAAACATTAATAAATGAAATGGTATCTATTAAAACTTTTTCACATACTTTATATTTAACTCTTTTTATTGAATTATACATTAGAGAAGAGAAATCAAAATTTGCTTGAGCACTAAATTCGTGTAATGTGTAAAAACTAATTTTTACCATCTTTTACAAATACAGAGTGTCCGAGAATTGTTGAACCCATTTCAAAAATTAATTTAAAAAACTCATAATGTTACAACTTCAATTTTTAACGTAGGACTACGCTCCTCCCATTGAGGTCTCAGGAAGGGATTTGTAGTTAGCTGTGTGGTATTTTCAATAAGCGCACAGGAGTGTCCTTTCTACTTTATTTTTGACATTCGCAACACACTACACACACAATAGATGATCACAACAGAACACATATTAGTAGAATATAAACATATTTAGTAATTAGGCGCCGACAAAGAGCGAGCTGTGCCTAATTGCACAAGTAAACAAAACGTCGCGACGAAGTACGATACAGCAAGTCCATGTACTCTCGGACTGCATATACTTAAAAGGTACACGCAGCGCCATCTATAGGTAGCATTCATTTAGATATTTAATTTGTGAGTAATAATATATAAGAAGTAAAGATTAAAAATAATAGACATACATGAACAGAATTTGATTCACAGGCCAAAACGCCACAAAAAACGGTGTATGAGATATCCTCTATATCTCGGTACTTACATATGTTAAAAAATAACTAATGTCTTATTTTAGAGATAAAGGGTAAGAACAGAAATCAGAATGGCAGTTCAGCGATTACGAATCGGAAAGTTGGGTAAAAATATGCATGAATTGGGGACTTCACGCGCATGAGGTAGCGCGCACAATTGGCGTACGCTTTCGCTTGCCACGTTTTTGCGAGCGAGACTTCGTGATTGAGTTGAAAGTTTTCTTTCGACAAATTTAACACAATAATGGCTCCAAATATAAATTTACAAAGAAGGAAATGCCAACGAGACATAGAGAAGTTAAGAAAAGAATTGTTGAAGCAGGAGAAGCAACAAAAGAAACAGCAGGAAAAGGAAAAAAGAAGCATGAGGAGAGGTAACGAAAGAAACAGCAAAATAAGGAATGATCAGCCTTACTTGCAAATGTATCGCACGAGTAAAGTAGTCCTACGCCTTTAACATCAGCTGCTGTTTGAAAAAGACAGCCTCCCGTCATTTTTTTAAAATGAGAAACCAAATAAAAAAGGTTTTTTACAGATAGGTGGCGTACCAGTACGACGTTCTAAATGTACTACCGCGAGAGATTTCCATACGTAATGGCAATCTATCAGCAGAAGCCGATGCGGGTTTTCTGGTTTCCTTTTTTAGTTCTTTTTTTAATCAAAATCTGCTTGAACACTTAATTCGGGTAATGTGTGAAAACGAATCTTTATCATCTTTTACAAATATTATGCATCTCAAATTTATCTTTCCACGACAAAGGAAAATTATGGAAATCGAACAGTAAAACTGACATTTCAAGGAATTCTAAATAAAATGTCTGCTAATTTCCTAAACTGTTTATTGTAGAAACATTTTAGTAAAAGATTCCTTTATAAATAAAATTTATAAAGGAATCCTCCCTATTTGGAATGTGACAGTAAAAATATTAAAATATGAATTAATAAATGTAACATAAAAACATTCAATTTCGGCATTTTTCTTAAGAGTCCAGTTTATTGATTAATAGAATTTATATTACGAGAACGAAAACTTTCTTTTATTGTATTATTTTTCTTGATAGTACTTTTAAGCTATTATGTACAATTTTAAAAAGTACTTAAAGAAAAGAAGTTTCGAACTTTCATTTTAATTTGAAAATCATTAAAATATGAATATTCAAATAAGAAGTATTTTAAAAATGAAAATAATCGATGTAATAAATTTTTAACTGAAAACTGATGTTACCTGTTTGTAAATGAAGAATGAAAAATTTTATAAATTTCCGAAAAAAGAAAAAATGCATTTCTTTTCACATTTTCGATTGCTTAAAAATCTTTAAACCATAATTCATTTTATGAATATTAAAAGCGATCGTCTATATGAGTATATTCCGCAAATTTATTCGTAGAAAAAAAACCCTTACACTATGTTACAAGTTGCCTGTCTACAACATCATACCACCTAACAAAACCGTCAGCTGACCTAGAACCACTTTGGTGGAAAAGAGTTATGAACAACAACAATTCTAGGGCGAAAATCAGAAAACTCATCCACTTCAGCGCGGAAAACGAAACACTCTTTTTTCCAAAAGATGGCGACAACATCTAGCCACAGACCCAATTAACCCTATGTACTCATATTCTTTCTTCTTCCATACATAGGGCATGACCCTCTCAAATTCAACAACACAACGACCTGAAAGACTGAACTTTAAAAAATATTATATTATTTTGTTCTAAATGTCCTGTTTTTTGTATCTTTTTATAGAAATTGTATTTTTTTTTTTTTTTGCTCTGGCTTTTTCAATAAAGTTTCACGCATACCCAACCAACCGATAGGGAGCCGTCCTCGGGGGTATGCTGTGGTGTTATGTTTGCTTTGCTTCAAAGGTTAATAAAATTGTCTAACTATTCTTAGACCCGTACTATAAAATTATATGTAGAAAAATTTTATTAGGAAAATAGTTCGATAATCGCAATGCTACACCTTACAGTGGAGAAATATCAAAAACAACGGAAGAAAGAATCTTTCCACAAGTAAACGCAAACAAGTACAGTTAACTCATTTATTTCCCACATTTTGAGTAGCCAGAAACTTAAAGGCACTACTTATTTTAATGGAAGCTTCCAAAGAAGAGGCATCTAAGTGTTGCGCCAACAATGGGTTCATGGAAACCTGAAATGCAATTTCGAATCACATCCTTTCTTCTTAATGGAGTGAGCAGACTGAGTAAAAGGCGGAAGTGATGCATTCATTTGGCTCAGAACCAGAGGAAACCGTATTCTGAGGAAAAAGAATTAACACTAGGAGAGGAGAAAACGAATTACCAGGACAAAGGAACATCCTGGAAATCGCAAAGCTGAATTTCTAGGGTCGAGGAAATCCTAAGTAGAATTTTGAATAGCTTTATAGACAGTCTTTTTTATAGAGTCCCGTCAAGTTTCTTCAAACAAAATTAAATATATTCTCCATAACTGTTGGTAATGATATTTCCACATTATTCATCTATGTTTTGCTTCAGATTTTATGTATTTGTAAGATGAATTTTGGCAACAGTCTTGGAAAACGCGCATATTATTTGATATGATTTTGTACTTCTGTAAATTTTGAATAAACACTAAGAATTTTATGGTTACGAGCCGTTGTGTTTTTCTTCCAAAAGAATTTCAATTTATTACGCCATAATTTCTATTGAATAGATGGCAGCATTCTGCGCCAGCAAACGCAAATACAGGATATTCAGAAAATTCTTATATTTAAGGAGTTAGTAAATAATTGTTCTAAGACAAAGCGAGAAAATAATTCTTCAGAAAAATAAATGCAGGACATATTTCAATACATTTATTAAATGTAAGTTGAAAAGGAAATCTATTCAATGTTAACCAAATAGACAAAACGCTTCTGTAAATTCTTATCATGAAAAATTTTGGTAAACTATTTTTAGGTATACTTTTTTTAAATTTTAAGATTTTTTTTTGGTGGCTAATCAGTACGCATCATTGGTTGCTTTTTCTATTGTTTAAGGTATCCGACTGGTTTAAAATCGTCGTTTTTGATGAAATTATCAAAAAAACAATTTTATGATTTAATTTTGTAGCCCTTTTAACCAGCTTTCTAAAACTGTCTCACTTTTTACTCTACGTGAATTACAAATGGAGTTACAGCTGTTTTATTATAGAACTGTAAGCATTATTTTATGTTGCATGAAAACTTTAAATGTGTTTTCTGAGAAATGTTATTTTTGAGGAAAACTGTCGACCGTAACAATGATTTCTCAAAAAGTTATTCAAGTATTGATATTAAATTTTCTGAGATTGTTTTCTGTAATATGCTTGATGTTTTCCTCTAAAAACTAAGGTCAATTTTAAAATCAAATATTATTTTTAAGTGCTTAAATATAAACGAAAAGCATTTTTTATGAACAATTACCAGTTTAGTAACTATGTTCAGCTATATCTGAAAACTATTTTGAAGTACAAGAAATATTTTAGAGCATAACACAGATAACTGTCATAAAAATGTACTTCTACGAGGATTTATGTATATTTAGAATATGATTTTGTCTATGGCTATTATATATTATTGTAAGGCAAATATTTTAGTTATTTTCTTCAAATTTCTTAGTTTTTTTAAAAAGAATATTATTTTGAAAGCCTAATTTTACAATATTTTCATAGTTTTAAAACATATTCAGTTGAAAAATAACCTTAAAAAATATATATAAGTTATTTTTCAAGAAAATGTCTCCGAACACAGTCGGATACCTTAATAGTTTAAAATCATTCGAAATATCAAATAATAAAATCTTTCTCATAGTAGTAAAAATATTTGTGCTAAGATCAAAAGGTTTTAAATGTAAAATTTTCTTATTTTTCGAGTAATTAATGATGATTATTAAATATGTTGAAAGGAATGAAAATAAACCCGAATAAATGAAATAAAACATAATAAAGAATATTGTCATATATTTTATAGCTGATTATTTATGTTTTATTTTACATTAGAGGTAAGGAATCAAACCTGCTTTGAAGCACTAATTTTCAATTCAGTTTTTCTTCTTTGCTTTTCAATCTCTTTGCAAAATATTTATTTATCCTCTTTTATACAAATTTTATTACGCTCAAATATATTTTTCTTTCCTACCCATGATAATAAATCTTTCAAACGATTATTAAGAAAGGAATAGACAATCACACTGAAACATAAACTTGATTTATTTCAAGAAAACATTTTATTAAATTGTCGCAGAATAGAGCATTGTTTCTTTATTTATATTTATGAATTCTGTACACAGTCTGTATGACAAGATAATTTCTGTATATAAATTCTTCATGAAAAAGATCATCTTGGATTATTTTTTTTCCATTTTTATAGCAACTTCCTCAGTTTGAACTCAGAATGTCTCCTTAATGTCTTAACTAAAGGAACATAATTTCTATAGTAACGGACCACATCAGATTTTGCAGTCGGTTATTTCTCTCGTCATAAATATAATAAATGTTTTTTTATAATAATTAGTATGTTTTCCATTCTATGTCCTTTAATTTTAATTTTAGCTTAGAAATAAAAATTGTTCATGCCTTTTATTTACTTTTCCTCTCTAAAATGGACTGAATGGATCTATGAAACTATTATCTTGAACAAGAAGAATTGCCCAGAAACAATTATAAACACTAATAAAAAATAAATATTAAAAGCTGTCCTCACAAACTAGAATGGGAGCAAGCTAAAAGGAAGCGAAAACCAGCGGGAGTGGTCTTCCCTAAACTTCCTCGTATACTTTCTAAGTGGAGATTCGCCAAAAACTCGAGTTCGAATTTTTTTTGACGATTACAATACTTTCTCTTTGTATACTTCGTATACGAGAAAGTGAAACAAACAAACAAACCTGAAATCAAATATATGTTGCCACGTTTCAAAATATATTACTTTGAAGCAAGTGTGATAAAATAGGCAATGCAATGAATACTAAAGCGAAAATTCTGCTTTGGAATTGAATTCCCAAGAAAACAATTTATACTACCACAAACGTAACAATTGCAAAAGCGCGTGAATAAAACATTTGCTTAAATAATGAGATCGGTTTGAATTTTATTTATAACAATAACAAATTTTACAATTCATGTTTGTAAACATTATTTATTGTTGTAAATAAAATTTACAACAATAACAGATTGCTACCAGTACGCATGCGCATGAGAATCGGATTAAAAGAAATTGAATGTGCAATTTAAACGTCTCTTTTTGACGGATTTGGCCCAAAATTTTATACGGACCTACATTCATGATGATAAAACTGTGTACCAAATTTTATCCATCTAGCTATTCAAGTTTTTGAGTTATAGTGTTCACATGACCGCGGACATACAGATAGACAGATTTCCCGTTGACGGATTTTGTCCAAAATTTGATAGAAACCTACACATTATGTTTAAAGACCACATACCAAATTTCATCCCTGTAGCTCTAATAATTTTCGAGTTATCGCGTTCACAGACATACAGACACACAGACAGATATAATTCCAAAATTGTGTTTTTCGGAATCAGGGAGGTCTAAAACGTGGAGGTTGAAAACGTGGATATTCGTCAAAATCTCGAGTTCGAATTTTTGACGATTACAATACTTTCTCTTTGTATAACTTCGTATACGAGAAAGTAAAGAGGACGTTTAAAGACATCAAATGTTGATTTAAAAAGAACAAAAACTATGGTTACTTAGTTTTGTATCAAATATGAGGAAAAAAGGGAAGAGGAAGAAATGATACAACGCATAAAATGAGATACTTGGGTTATACAGTGTGGACTGATGGGAATTTGTTAATTAAAAGTGTTTTTGCTTTAGTTTTGCTTAAAGAAATTTGTGGTCCAACTTGATAACCAGTTGTCTAACTCAGGACACCAGTGCCCTTAATTGAACCGATGACAAACTTCATTAAACTATGGTACTTTATAGTTCTTCAGATGTATTTCATAAAAAGTTAATTGCATCGTTTTGAAGATAAATAAAATACAAAAAATTCTAATACTCGTTTTTTCCATCAAAATAACTTTCTTATCACTGTGCATTAAAAAATGTGGAGGTGATCAAAATTCGCTAACCCTCCCCTGTAGCGGTTACAATTCACTGCCTTCTCCTTTTTATGGTAGGTGGCGCTACTAGAGCCATCCGGGTTTTTCCCATGATGCCTCTCTCTCTCTCCTTTTCTGTATACTTACTTGTCTTGTGTTGTTGTTCTGTCTTGCGTCTTGTACCTTTTAATGTAGTGTGTCGTGGAACTTAGCCATCTAATAAAAATGGTTCCTGAAATTGAATTAATTCTTCAACAGAGGCATTCCATATAAACATGAATCTCGTTCCTCTACACCCCTATAATATCCTCTTAATAAGAACGTTTATTTTTGGTTACAGAAGCTTTATTTACTCTGTAAAATAAAGCGTACTTTCTTATGTGGACGCAGTATAATATAACCACCTAATGAGATGGAATTAATGAAATTTTTCCCTTTCAACGAAATTAAGTGCAGCTTGATAAATCTTTCACAACGTTTTTTATTTTAATTTCCATCGATGTTAGATATACAACCAAATTTTCTATTGCTTTATATTGCCTTCATTACTTCATAGTTTTTAGTGATAAATAAATAGAGTTGAAAGCAATTTCGAGAAGCTAATGTCACATTTTATTTAAAATTTATCTTAAAACTCCGAAATTTTTATTTGCATTCAACTTTGTGAAAAACTAGTTTTCATATTCTTTAAGCATTAACTTCGTTTGATTAAAAGTATTTAAGATCAATAGCAGCTTCATTTTAAACACAGAAAGTCTATAGCAGTAATTAGTAAGTGCTGTTTAAGAGAATGACTACACTTTTGAAAAATATTTTTTTACGAAAAGAGAATTCATTACCTTTATGCAAGGTGTCCCAAAAAAAGTGGAACAAGCATTTATTTCCTTAAATATTGCACCTAGACATACACTTCCAATTACAATGTTTCATCAAATAAGATAGGAATTTATGTGAAAACCGTGGAAGTAGAAAATAAAAAGATAAGAAAATTAGATTTTTATACGTTCCCCATAGAGCAAGAGTGTCAATGAGTAAAATGTTCCTCTTACACTCATCAATGTATAAGCTAAGTTTCACGATTCTATCCACAAAACTTGTAGATATATATTAATTTTAAAATTTAAAGGGCTGCTCACAAATTTACATGGAGATGTTTCTTGTGGATATGCAAATTAATTCAGCATAGAAAAATTGTGAAATGCAAATATTTGTCTAGTAGTCCGTCATCGTCCCATCATTACGGATTAAAAACAGTTGCCAATGACGCATACTGTTACTCAGCTTCATTGGCAGATAGTTACAACTATAGACTTGATAAAGAATGTTCATCGTTTCATTTTTTGAAAAATATATTGAATAAAAATAAATGAAGCTTAAATTCACAAGGGCAAAACTTTACTTTCGCTATGTTGTTGTTCACTAAACTTTTCTCAGTCACCCATCTAGTAGCTTTAAAAAGTACCTTATGTGGAAATATCAAGATGAAGCACTCTCTATTTTTCTCCTCGCATACGGGCGATAAAATACTTAATATGCTTTCTGGGAGTTCACCTAAAGTGTAGCTTTAATTAGTGGAGCGTATTCCGTTTTTTCTGAAACGCGAAAAAAATATTGATTAAAAATTGATAGCATTTGGGAAAAGAAACGTTAAATTGGCCCTGTTATTTTCTCAATCGTTTTTTTTTTCTTCTCATTTTTAGTTCATTCTCGAAACGATAGACAGGAACGCTACGCTTCCATTTTTATTTCACTTTCTGTGGCTTATCAATACCACGTTTAGAGATAAAAAAAAATTGCTATGTCGCTTTTTGAAATAAGAAACAGATACAAGATTTTTTTTATGATGATTTGTTTGTTGAAGGAGGAAAAAAGTTATTTCATTTTTTCCTAAGAATCCGTTATTTTTAAAAATTCAGCCTTTTTCGCCGCCAGTTTTAATTACATATTTCCACTCTCCTATCCCATTGTATCGTTATATTTTAGTTGCAGTGAAACTTCTATTAGCCGTCACTAATTTAACCATTAGTTTCTGTTATCCGTAATCGTCCAAAAAGCAAAAAATAACGTAAGTTTATAGTTGTACGATACGTTTTTATTCATTATTACTCCTATATTGAAGTTTATATTGATCGTTTGGTCAAATTAAATACAACAAGTATGTATAATACATTTTTAAAGGATTTTATTTTCATTTTTGTCCCAATACAGCAGCGGTTCCCAACCTGTGGTACGCGTACCCCTGGGGGTACGCGAACTCTTAGTCGGTAATGGCGGACAAAAGAAAATCTAAGGGATTAAAAATGTTACAAAACTATGTTTCCTCAAGTTCGTGTAAAAAGTAAAAGTGAAAGTTGTTTGAGTCTTTACATTGCCCTCAAAATAAGAAAAAAAGAAAGCAAAAGGAAGTATAATTTTCAGCTATCCTTATAAGTCAATGCGAAATTATTACAGTACTGATTTCAGCTGTTTTCACGTTGAATTCATACTATTGTAAAAAAGGAATAAAATGTAAATTCAAAAATAAGTCCTGCAAATGTTGTAAATTCCAGTCATTTGACACTTTAGCTGACATAGACCGTTAACTTTATTATTGATAGAAACTTCTTTATTTAGGTAGATGGTTGGAGGAGATACGATAGTAGGAGGTACGCGAAAATAAAAAGACTAATCAAGAGGTACGTGAGGGAAAATGGGTTGAGAACCCATGTAACCGTATATATATATATATATATATATATATATATATATATGTATGTATTAAAAGATTTTGTTATCCGTCACAGTCCTGGCCCCGGAGGTGACAGTTAAACGAAGTTCTACTATACTTTCTTACTAATTGGGGAGATAAGAATAGGTTACTTCATAAATTGGCAACGAGACTAAATACATTTAGGTTTAAAGATTGAAAGGAAAACTCTTCCTTATTTCTCTGTTAGGGACTCATTTCCACCTGTCTACCTTGTTGCACTTTTGAGCTATCCTATACACAGACGGATATAATTCCAAAAATGTTTATTGAAAGACCGCTTTCCACCTGTCTAGCTTTTTGCACTTTTGATCTATCGTATACACAGACGGATATAATTCCAAAAATGCTTATTGAAAGACCCCTTTCCACCTGTCTAGCTTTTTGCCCTTT
>BGPR01001751.1:146094-168408 GCA_013235015.1 Araneus ventricosus
GACGGATATAATTCCAAAAATGTTTATTGAAAGACCGCTTTCCACCTGTCTAGCTTTTTGCCCTTTTGATCTATCCGACCTATCTTTTGATCTATCAGACGTATATAATTCCACAAATGTTTGTTGAAACTCAGAGAGGTCTAAAGCCTTGTTCCCATGGCGCGTGGCTTGTGTGTGGGGCGTGGTTCCCACGGCGATCTACAAGCTTTTGATGTCCCAACATTTATTGAGATTTCACAGGAAAGTTCAAACCATACAGAGCACTAACGAGTCTTTATTTTCCAAAGCCGCCAAGTGTGACAAATTTCAGACCAGATTCGCCAAGCCACACTCCATGGGTTCGCGCCTTAAAACGTAAAGAAGCATCATGATATATATTTGGACGATTTTAGTACTATGTTTTTGTATATTTCGTATACGAAAAAGAAAAAATGCACATTGAATGAAGAAATTTTTGGGAAAACTTCTGTAACCTTACACAGAGGATTCCTGAACGAGCACTGGAACTCAGTAGACGAAAACGTTCAATTAAACTTTTTATTGGATGCAGTGGCCAATCCAGGATTTGTGTCTGGGAGGGGCTGAGATCATAAACATTTTGTATCGTCGTGACGAAGGCCAAACTCCTCTGTTTATGTGAACAAAAACACTTTAATCTTAAACGCTTTACTCACCTGATAATAAGATTCATAAAGAACACTACAATACTTTCGATATTTTAATAAAAAACGCAATGAAATAAACTAGCCAAAATATGTTTTCGATAGCGTCAACGCTACATACAAGTACGAGTGGAATGATTACAAAAGTGAGAAAATTTTCGAGCCCGTTAAGTCATGAAGCAATGTTGTCATGTTCAAAAAATGCTGTAGTGATTTTAAATAAAATCAAGAATTCTGGATTAGTCCTGGGTAGGTGGGGGTGGGGGCCTGCAGCCCACAGCACTCTCATGATTCGTCACTGATTAGATGATACGACACAAGCAGAAGAATCCTGAAGTAACATTACAGAAAGGGTAAGGCAACAATATGGCACCCCCGACCAAAATATTTTTTAAATTTTATAATGTCTGTATTCTAAATATCAAACAAACTTTTACTAAGAAATATGCATGCTTTATCTGCAAATATGACTTAATAATAGGTGAGAATTTTAAACTTCAGCTATATTTATGATTAAGTAGTGGTCTTATTGAAATTAAAATAATATATTAAACAAATTTAAAAAATATATGACTTTATTTCTCAAGTCGATTAAAATACTTTTCTTCTTCACACTATGCATTGGCGCAACCGCGGACTTTGGTGCCATGGGACTTGGGCCGCGACACACAGACAGTTTCGAGGCAAGCACATAGACAAGACACATACATACTGTTCCGGGTCGTTCCAAAGGTCAAGAGGAAATGAGGTGAAGAGAAAACATAACAACTAATGAACAGCATCATTACATCACTTCAGTTCATCATTCCGTAAAAGGAACATTATAAAAATTTCATTCATATATGAATATTCCTTATGGTTACAAAAATTTTGTTGACCGATGAAAATTTGGGCTGGTATTTGAGACGAAATAAACAGCAAGATTTTTGTTAGAATATTTTGCTATCAATATAGTTGCAAAGAAAGAATTAAAAAAAAATTAAATCAGCATTGACGAGATTTCTGTTTTGTTTATATTGGGTTCTCAGAACTGGTAAGCGGGATCCAATTCCATTTTTTGGTAACCTTCCGATTTAAGCAATTTCCCAATCCATTTGGATATTGCATCAAGCGACAATTTAACCGCCAAAAAAGCCTTAGAAGTAGCCAAAAAGAGCGATAAGGAACAATCATGGCAGCTTTTTCACAAAATGAGGCTGTTATTTTAAGTAAACATTAAGATCTACAGCAATAGGAACAACAAATTTAATATTTGAAAATATCCTTAGGCCATAACATTAAAAAAAAACTCTACTTTAAACATTAATTAGCATCTTGAAACGGAGTTTTGAAATTACACCGGAAGTCGTTTGGTATAGTGGAAAGTTCTATATTACCCCTTATAAACAAAACAGAAAACTCATCCATTAACTGTATCTTAAAATTCATACAATAGAAATATTAGAAAACCAGATTGACGTATTCCATATTTCCGAATAGCCTCAAAAATCTTTAATGATTATGATTGTTTGGAACTTGTAAAAACCCAGATACTAATACGCAGTCGTGAAGAATTTAAAATTAATCAAACAAAAGTACACAAAAAAACCCTTCTGACGAACATTGTATAAAAAAAACTCTTCTGACAGCGGATTTAGGAACATAGGCTTAGCAATAAAAAAAATGCTTGGAAAAAATTATTAGATAGAATTGATCGCTGATACCTGGTACGAAATATTTTTATTCCGAAAAAAAGCAATTCATTTTCTCTTAATACTTTCAAAGACTTTTTTTTATTTATATTTTTTATCAAAAAATTAAGCTGCTTATTTTCTTATCTTAAATATCAAAGGTAAAGGTTGTCAGTGAATCCATCCCATAGGTTATTATAAAAACAGATTTCTTACTGTAAATCAGTCTAAGAATGGACAACGTTATTTTTCCTTTTTTCTGATTTCAGTATCTTTAAGTATAAAATTTTTTTATTAAAACTTTAAAAAATCTTTTATCTAAGCACATTCTTGTGAGTCAAATGCCAAAATGTTATTCTCTATTTTTTTTAAAAAAAGCCTCACACATTTTTAACTGGCGGTTTGTTTTGAATATCGTAACTATGGATCTTGGTTCGGAATAAAATATATTTGTTTACTCATAAATTTTGTATGCGAGCATTTCAACAACAGTTAAAAAAACAGTTGATTACTTACAGTGGCGAATCCAGGGGGTTGCTATGGGGCTGCAGCCTCCCCCAGGGCTAAGCCGAAATTCTTGCAATTTTTCAAATTACTATACCTGTTTGTTCTTACTCTCTTTTTTTAAAAATAAAACATGGCAACATTGCTTATTGGCTTGACGGACTCGGAAAATTTCCCAGCTTTTGTAATCATTCCACTCGTACTTGTAGAGTTACGAGGACGAAAGAACTTTTTGGCTACTTATTTCAATGTGTTTTCGAAAGTATTGTAGTGTCCTTTGTGATTCTTATTGTCAGGAGAGTAAAGTTAAAGTGTTTTGACTTACATAAGGATTGAATATCTAAAAAGACAAAATATAAGATTGAATATCTAAAAAGACAAAAAAAATAAGGATTGAATATCTAAAAAGACAAAAAACAAGGATTGAATATCTAAAAAGACAAAAAATAAGGATTGAATATCTAAAAAGACAAAAAAATAAGGATTGAATATCTAAAAAGACAAAAAATAAGGATTGAATATCTAAAAAGACAAAAAATAATAGAAGCAATTTAATCGGTGTGCGCAAGTGCAGCATCATCCAGGAAAAAATTGTAAAGTGCAAAATAAATATAAATACTAATAAAGAGAATTTTTAATTGTGGAAGAGTTAAAAATACAAAAATAATAACATACAACGATAAGAAGTAGGAATCCGGTGGATGACTTCATCAGAGGCCATTCATCCATACAGATTCAAAACTAGAATAGGTTTTATGTAGAGGAAAGAGACTTAAAGGTCTGAATTTAATATTAATTTCCTCTGAGGCCTGAACCCATTCCGGAATATATTGGCGTCCTTTCTTTTGTTCCACTCCAAAACTTTTATAAGAGGTAAGATTTTAAGCCTTTCATACTTTGTTTAAAAAACTGTTTTTAATTTCTTCTTGGTGGATAAATGTTTATCTTTCCAATATATTCCGGAAAGGGTTCAGGCCTTAGAGGAAATTAATATTAAATTCAGACCTTAAAGTCTCTTTCCTCTACATAAAACCTATTCTAGTTTTGAATCTGCATGGATGAATGGCCTCTGATGAAGTCATCCACCGGATTCCTACTTCTTATCGTTGTATGTTATTATTTTTGCATTTTTAACTCTTCCACAATTAAAAATTCCCTTTATTAGTATTTAGATTTATTTTAACTTAAATAAGCTATGAGGTCACGACGATATAAAAATTTTAGGATCTCAGCCCCTTCCAGACCAGAATCCTGGATTCGCCTCTGATTAGTGATTGAAAATCTTTATTAGAATCGCCTATTTCAGAAATAAGTTGGATACAAAACAAGCAATCGACTAAACAAGTGGAGTAATTTCAGCAGATACATTAATTGATTTATGGATTACTTTAATAATGTACCTAAACTATTTATTTAATTATGAATAATTACGAGTTTAAATTCGATTACAAAGTGTTATTCATTTAACATTAAAATTCCGTGTAGGTACCTTCGGGCATACAAAATTGCTGATCCTACAAACATACACCTCTTTATTTTGAAATGAAAATTCCCACATGATTCTGAGGCGTTTGAATTTACCTCTGGAGACATTGTATGCAAATTGCTTCCAAGAAATAACGTAGAATCTACAGAAAATCTGTCATTAATTAAAATTATATCTGTTATCCGTGAACCAGAAGGAGACTGTAATATATATTTATCTCGAATTCAATTTAACGACCTTTGTGAAAGATATTGAAGAAGACATGTGCTTTTTACTTTCTCGTATACGAAAAGAAAGTATTGTAATCGTCAAAAAATTCGAACTCGACAATTTGTTGAATCTCCAGGTTTTAGAGCTCCCTGAGTCCGAAAAACACAATTTTCAAATTCTATCTATCTGTCTCTCTGTCTCTGTATCTGTCCGTCTGTTTGTCTGTCTGTGAACACGATAACTCGAAAACTATTAGATCTACACATAATTTGTGGGTTTATATCAAATTTTAGACAAAATCAGTCCTCGGGAAGTCTGTCCGTGTTCATCTGCACAATAACTCAAAAGCTTAAATTGCAATATGGATAAATTTAGTGCACAGTTTTATCATCAGGAATGTAGGTCCGTACCAAATTTTGTGTCAAATCCGTCAAAGGGTTGACTGTCTGTCGGTCTGTTTATTCTCATATTTGTAAACACAATAATTCTTAAATATAATCACTTAGATAAATGAAATTTGGTATGTTACCTTCTAACCTTAATTGTAGATTTGTGTTCAATTTTTGTTTTAATCGGTTAAAACAAAAGGCGTTCAAATTGAATTTTCGCTGTGTTCATTATTCTACGACGCAAAAAAAGGCCCGACCGATTCTCGAGTTTCTTTATCGTACTACGTTCTGTCTTGGCTCACCTGTCAAATTCTGTTCCATTTCTTCGAACGTTTTTGTTATAATTTTGATCTGTTTCTTTCATTTCGGTGAATCATAGCCATAAAGACACATTTTCTCGAAAAGAGTTGCATATTTTTTAGAAATGAATTCAAGAGTCGTAATCTCAACTGCAGCCTTTTTTTATCCTTTCGAATCAACCGTATATTCAGTAAGCATTTGCATCACGTAAATAACAAAACAAAACCAAAACTTTGTCTTTTCTTAGAAGTTAGTGCAATGAATTAAAGAATTAGTAGAATCATTTTCAACTAATGCGTCATTATGCTTAGAATTATGCTTCTAAAAGAATTTGAATAAATATATTTTTCGAACCGAATATCATAGAATTAATCTTGCTTAAGGCATACTCAATCCTCATCCCCCCCATAAAAAAGTTCGAAAAATCAATAAGAAGAATAAATTATATGTGATCGAATATTATATTGAAAATGAAAAAACGGAATATTAAGCAATCATTTTTCGTGATTAGAAGACGATAGAAAGCAACAGAAGATCAGAAATCAGAAAGAATTCCGTCGACACTAGTATTGATTTCTTTACAAAAAAAATACACAATACGTTCCTTCCTGCTGGAACAACTTCACCAACTGAATGGCTCTCTGTTCACACTTATTTTGTTTAGGCTATTCTTACACATGGAGTGTCGTTTCCTTCTAAATCATCAATGCTGAATAACTTTTTATTTAAAATTTTCCCCGTATCTCCAATAGTGTATGAAATTCGATCGCTAAGTACCACATTTCGACTCTAGGGGCACTGCGAATATGCAGCTCATACACATTTCACTATCTGTAGACACCACTTTTATAACTGTAGCTACTTTCGTTCGCAAATTAAATGGCTGTGTAACTTATCCGCATTATAATTAGTTTATATCAATTACTTTCATTTGTTTTTATACTTAAAAACATTTGGAAATGTTTATTTTGAAATTAATTGGCTTGCTAAATACGTAAATTCTGAATTGCTTTATTTATGTTTAAATTAGTTTGTAATAACATATTTGCAAGGTGATCGAGACAATATATCCCAGGAAGAAAACTAAAGCTCTGATTTTATTATTTTTTTCATGCAAATCTATGAAATTTTTGACATTTTATGCATTAAAAAATCATCCCTTTCATTTCAAGATTCTGAAGCACAGAAAAAGAATCTGGGCTAACAAACGGTTTTATTATTAATCTTATCTTATGCACTACAACAATATCCCTTATATTAGACGTACAAAAAAATTAATAAATAAATCCAATATAATCTCAAAAATGTAAAATGTTATGAAAAAAGAAATATTTTACTTTCACCTTATTCTCCAAAAACCATTTAAGAAATGAATACAGAATTCTGCTTCAGAAATACAAATTTTAACAAAATCCAAGGCATAAAGCAGATACAAAAATACTTTTTATGTTTCAAAATATGTGACAAACGAAGAAAAAGAAGAAATCTCATTAAAAATACTTCAAAAAGATGTTGAAAATAGCTGTGTAGAATAGTCAAGTTCTGGATTCTACTTGAGTGAAAGATGGATTCAACGCTGAATTGAATTTCCGGAATGCGTCGAAAGAAGGCAACTGACTGTGTAATTTAGAGGGAAAAATTCCTTTCAATGTTATAGATATCTAAACTAAGGAATTTGTGCGTGATTCTGAAATATGTAACTTGTCGATGGAAGTTTTCAAGTAATAAAGACTGGACTGAAAGGAATATCCAGCCGAGTGAAGAAGAATAACTCAATGGAATGAAAATGCGAGTTGAATGGAATAAAGGCGAAATACGTTTCGAAATATGATTCCAACTCTGCTTAAGCAAACATCGATGCTTCTAGCACATAATAAACGAAAATTAGAATTAAGTAAGGAGCCTATTAATTTCATCCTTCTACTTAGATATCAAAAGGTTATTTAGAGAAAACATCAGGAGTTTCTCCACTATACAGGGTGTCTCAAAAGTCCTTGACACATTTCAAAATTTAAAAAAAATAAAAAGAAATATGATATCAGTGTGAGGTTTCAACTCATTACGCTCCATAAAGCATTTTTCCCATAAAGAAACTGTTAATAAATCTGAAATATTCAATTTTAATAAATGTCTCTACTTCAAAACAGTATCGACGTACTGTTGTTCGTACAGTTCCTAATGTCCGTGAAGCACTTCGTGTTGACCATGTTGGACTGCGAAAAAACATTTAGCGGATTAGTTCGGCATCATCGTCTGACGTGCTTGGCCCACCACTTCTTGGACTGTCTCTAAAAATCTTCGGTGCCAAGACAAAATGCTGTTTCGGCAAGGAGAAACTTTGTGAAACGTAGTACGAAACTTTTTTTGAACTTGAATAATCGACTTTCTTTCTAAGTACCAACGGACGAAGTTTTCTCTTTCAGTTGGAGTCGTCATACTGACAGTGAAGAATTAGAAACTTATCTCACTAAGTTAATGTTATACCACTAGAGCTATCTATGTATAGACAATTGGGCCATTATTTATGTCGAGAAAAACATTTTATGCCGCGTAATGCAATTTAGTGAAAACCGCACACTGATATCACAATTTTTTTATTTTTTTATTAAAGTATTAAGTCTGTCAAGACCTTTTGGAACACCTGCTATTTTCTCGTATGTATCTATCGAAAATTGGCACTTATAACGTACGATCAAAATGATTTATCAACATTTAACCCTCCGAGCGCAAACGTCTTTTTCCGTTTTTCATGTTCAGTTCAAAAGCAGATAACTCGTATTTATATGTATATTTTCTTAAAAAACCATGGATAAAGTGTTCTTAAGATTTCAAAGGTATAATTAAATAAAAAAGATCGATACATTTCCTTTAAAAGCTAAGTTTTCTAACCTGATAACTAAAAGTTCAAAATAATTGGGCGCTCAGAGGGTTTTAAACATACTCGATAAACATGAATAAAAACACAAGAGAATTATTAGAAATTTACATTTAAATGTGTTGTAAAAAGTTAACACAAACATCAATGTTTTTTTTCACGTCGTAAATTTCATGTTCCCCAGCAATAATTTTAGAATCGTTTCAAGAAAAAGAAGAAAAACAAATTTTAAATTAGCCAACCCAAAATCAAAAAAGTAATCTAATCAGTGATGACAATTTGATTGACTTTCTTTTTCTTCTCCAATTTTCATAATTTTTAACACAGGATATTTTTATCTTAACCTTTATAGCTTTATCGATGCTTCTAACACATAATAAACGGAAAACAGAATTAAGTAAGGAGGAGCCTATAAATAGCAATCTTCTACTTAAACATCAAAATGTTATTTAGAGAAAAACATCGGGAATTTCTCCGCTATGTTTTCTCTTATGTCTCCGCCACAAACTGTCATTTATAACATGTGATCAAAATGATTTGCCAACATTTAAATATACTCCATTAACATGAATAAAAATACAAGAGACGCATCCGAAATTTGCATTTAACTGAGTTGTAAAAAATTAGCTCAAACATCAATGTTGTTTTTCATGCCGTAAATTTCATGTTTCCCAGCAATAAATTTAGTATCTTGTATAGAACAGGAAAAATAACAAAATATAATTGAGTCAACTCAAAATCAAAAAATAATTCTAATCAATGGTGACAATTTTATTGACTTTATTTTTTCTCTCCAATTTTCTCAATTTTTAACACAGGATATTCTTTTTATCTGAATTCATGAATTCATTTCATGTTTTCAATGAACAGATTAACGGTACGCATGCAAATAAATGCCACAAACAAAAATGAATGTAATATTTCCCTAGGATGTGTTTGGCAGGGCACAAATAAATAAATGCAATAATTTAAAAAAATTCCTGCATTTTAATTTAATGTGAATGACAACGATCATGTCAATGCGCTCATCTATAAATTTCTAGTTTTCTTCTTTTATTTTAAATGTATTAGAGTGAAATATTACAAATTTTCCATTTTCATCAAAAAATGTCATATTTTTGGTTTTATTATTAATATTATTATTACTGTTGTTTATTCTTTTAGTATTGAAATAGGATAAAGCGAAAAATTGAAATTTGCTGAAACAATCATTGAAAACTTTCATTTCAGAATTTTTTATTCACTCTAAAATCGTTTTCATACATTATCTCATAAATTTTATTGAATTTCCTATTTCTCTCCTCTATTTTTTTACCCCGTGCCCTACGATTTTATTTAACCTCCTAACAAGATGACACCATCCATTTGGATTTTTTTATTATCATGATTTCAATCTATTTAAGATGTTAAAGGATACTTGAGACATCTAAGCGTGTCCAAGTAATTATTGTATTTAAAATTAATTGTTACGTTGACTTAATTACTCATTTAAATAGCAAAAATTCTGTAATTCGATGCACTTGTCAGACACATTGTTGTAGGGTAAGAGCTTAAAGTAATTAAAGTGAAATATTAAGAATTCTTCATTTTCTAACTGCTAGACTTTAAAATCAGCTTTCAGCAGAAAGTGCTATGGGGAAAGTAACCGAATCGCGATACAGACGCCAAGCAATTTGCAACATTTCCAATTTTCTCTCAGACGAACCCATTAACAGAGTTACGGGTTGAAATAGCTTGTTTCCGAGCCTTTAATGTGTTCGAGCTGTGACGAAAATCCGATTTGATGCAGAAACTCTTTGTTTTCTATTGTTTTCGCTTTGCAAATCTAGGTAATTTGTTTATTCAAATCGAGAGATCTGATCGATTGACCTCGGCTGTTTCTGACGGCCTTTTCGCGCGTAAATTCAGATTTCTTCACACGTAAATTGGATGACGGGAAGTTATCGAACTTATTATCGGAAGTGTAAATGAGGGTAAGATCTCCCTATGAGAAGCATGTTTGCGAATAGAATGTTCTACTTAATTATTCTACTGTATAATTAAACTTTATCCCTGTCTTTGTATGTAAGCTGACACTGATGCTTAACTAAACATGTGTTTACTTTCAAACTAACAAATGAATAGATGTTGGAGTTGTTAAAGTTAATTCCTTAGTTGAACTGACTAGGTAATTACTTTCCTTCATTTTAGTTTCAGATTTAAGTTCAGATGTAGAATGAATTAAGTTGTGGAAAGGAGATAACATTGCTTACGAGATGGTGTTCAATTCAGTTTTTTGCAGATAAAATTCCCATTTAGAAACTACAAAATGTCTCTTCAGTTTGTAATTTTATCCCTCCCTTCGTCTCAGTCATTTTTATCCATAAATGGTCGCAATGCATCAGATCGTTTCAAATCGATTCTATGAAACGCTCCTCCGGTTTTGATAATTTTTACTTCATAATTATGATAATTAGATCTAATGAGATTGTAAATACGTATTTTGAAAGAAAAATCCAAATTCTAATATATTAAAAACAGTTAATAGATACAGATCTATTAGATATTCGACTACCAGAGGGATCGGCAGTGGTGTAGTTCCATTTTAAGCAGTGCTGGGACTCTCTAAAAGCACTGCCGGAACGCTCGAACCTGGGGGACAAAAATTGCGCTGTTTTAAGGGCGTTTATGCAATTTTTTCTTATTTATTTCTCTCAAAAAAAAAGCCGTCCTGTGCGTTCCAGGTCCACTACACCCCTTGTGATGAGATGAAGAGGAAAACAATTGAAAGGCTCTTGTCTTTAGACGTTCCTTATCACGTCACAATGACAACAGAACTTTTGGAACCGCAGATTTAATGCGCGTCAGGCAGGCATATTTTATGGATATTTCGCTGAGTTAGGGCCCTTCCATGAACTTTACATTCCGAAGCCGAAAACTTTGTGATCTGATCGCAATGGCCATTCAGGACGGTGATTATAAAGAAAGTTCTTGTTTGACTTTTCTTTTCTTATTTAAAATCTAGGTTGGTATCTACAGGTTGGAACACACGCGATTTCGTCGCCAATCTAGTTGTTACTTGAGGAATCAAGCGGATTAATTTTTTTCGGTTGGCAACCCATCGGCTAGATCGCTTACGTCACTGCAAACGTTTTGCGTTTTTTACATTTAGTTTAGTTATATTAACGTCCCGTTTTGAAGCAACACGAGGGCTATTTTGGGAACGGTAATTTTGAACCGCGATCAGATGACAAGGACGTCGCATGGGCTAACACGCCCTCTCCAAACTTCCGCGCCACACCAACGGGAGGGCGTTTGGCCACTACGTACGATTTAGGGTGCAGGAGGCCCCATACACGGCGGATCTTTAGTGGAATCGGGTTTCGAGCCTGGAGCCCTCCGTCTGCAAAGCCGAGGCCTTACCACTAGGCCACCGCGGCCCTTGTGTTGTTAAATACTACGCGGATTATTATAAAACTTAAAAATATTTATTAAATATTTAATTAAATAATAAAATACATTTTAATTGGGATAAATTAAAATAGTAAATAAATAAAAAATCGAAGTTTGAATTATTTAGTGATTATATATTTCTCCAATTACATAATTAAGAGATTTTTTTCCCCTTTGCCTTATAATAAAAATCGTTGCATCGAATTTTTGAAGTTGCTTAAACAAATTTTGGAATTCATCTTTTGGAATGCTGTCTTCACTTGCGCGATGGTTTCCTTGATGCGCCGCATTGTTCATTTTTCTTTTTGTTATAGTTAGAGCGTTTCCTCCCATGTGCAAATATTAGAACTGAGTAAGTACTTAATTTCTCACTATTACTTGTTCTGAAAAACATTTGCTTCATTAGAGTAATTAAAAGAAGTTGATTCCATACATTCACTAAGCTAGCGAAGCTACTAGGTTCCCGCTTTGTTGAAAACGAAGCCGCTGATGTTTGTGTAAGTTAAAAAAATTTCCCGGCGCCCACTTCAGAAGCCGAAAGCACAGTTGCTACAGCTTCATCATTATAATTAAAAGAAGCAGATTCCTGACATTGAATGAGCTAGGAAAGTTATGTTGAAATTCTACATTTGAAACGGGAGATAGTGCAACGACAAACCAGAAAAGCAATGGATTCGAAACAATATTAAACTTTAAACGATTAACTTCTAACTGTGACCGATGCACGTTTGTTTACCATTAGCATCCCTTTTGCTTTGGCGACTTGGCGTTCTGGCACCGTTTTATTAAGAGTGTGTTCCAAATTCTAGATTTCAACCAAAATCTAGATTATATAGGCAAAAGAAATATAAATTATAATTAATTTAAGTACCTCTGACAATTATGTCGAAGCTTTGCACCTTCATTACCAAAAGGGAAATTATTTTAACTATTTCGACGAAATCCATTGTTTTATCACAAATTCACTAACACAGAAATTCGCATTAAAACCTTTTAAAAGTCTTAAGTAATAAATATAGATTCAAACACAACTGGTGTTTCTATTTATATATAGTTAGAACAAAATAAGTAAATATGCAGGCTAAATACAATACACTCATTCGGCTCACAGCATTTCAAATTTTTATAATTTATTCACAATACCTCATGAAAAAGACAAAATATTGTTGCAAAAATGTAATGTCGCTTTCCTGCCTGACTAGTCTTATGCTTGGGAAGAGAGTTTTACAGGGTTACGTATGGATGGCTCAGCCTGGATCCCTGACCGTGGCTACCAGTTTGGCGACTTGGCGACAAATTTGGCGACCTTGGCGACAAATCGATGATTCCAGAAAATGCGACCCTTTTCTCAATATCTCTATTAGGAAAGAAAATATGCTTAAATGTACGAGAAAATTCCATGTGACGTCACTGCCTGTCGGGAGAGTATACAAGGGCCGCACTTGGATCAGAGAGGGGTTCTGATCCACTGGAACGACTTTGGAGTTTCGTCTGCAGTGCGAACTAGGAAGCCGGTGAGCTGAGCGCTATTGAAAGTGCTGTTATTGCCGCTATTAGTGATTGCTGACTGTTTGTGTTGCTAAATCTCAAAGTGCTGAACTGTTATTACCTGTGAATTGTTGACTGTTTACGTTGCTAATCTATGGGAGATCTATTGTTTCCTGTTACCTGTTCTACGTGTTTTCCTGCACATTTGCGAATAAACCTTCGTTCTCCATTATCCTAATTGTTGGACTGTTTACACCATACACCCACAGAAAGATTTTTGTAACAATATATCGATTTTTTTTTCCAAATAATTACAAATATTCTATGTATTCTGTTTTCATTACGCGACACACATTTATACGTTAATCAGATTCTTGACACTGACCTTGGAGGATGTCATTGTTCAGGGTCTTCATTTGGTGTGGTAACTATATGTGAAATGTTACAGACGTAATCGGTGACGTAAAATCATTCAAACAGTTGGTTATGGAATATCCAGTTCAGGCCTTTCTAGAAATGTTGACTTCCATGCCCCAATACCACAAGATACTCTACAATGTTGTTACGATATCTTCAGGATATTATACGGTATTCAGAATATCGAACAACGTAGTGGAGATATCGTACAATATCTTGTTCTAATGCGGCGGTATACGTACAAAAATATTGTCTAACTCTATCCACTACATCCTATGAAACACTTGATCTTAAAAAGCTTCTTTTTTTTCCTACGCAAACAGCCTGTCTCCCAGTATTGGTGAAACCAAAGCAGACTGCTCTGATGGCCTAAGTTATCTGTTCATATTCTTTTCGGAATGCTCGCTGCACTGAAAGAAGCAATGGTGATCTCGCATATTCTAAAATACAAAATGCTTCTTGCTTGGTAGTCGCCTTTGTAATATATGTGGAACATAATGTAATTTTTTTTTACTGTTTTGCGCAAGAATGAGTATTCGCTCCATCTGGTGGCTCACGTGGAAGACTAAAAATATGGAAATGAAAATTAAGCATCTGCTTCTTACAACCTCAACTAGCCTTAAAGAGGGTAAGTTATATTTTTAAAGTTATATCACTGTAAAATATAATGGTTATTTTATAATTACCCTGTATTACTCTATATATGCTAGGAGAGGGTTATTTTTTTTCTTTAGATAGGCACAAGGTCTTTTAATGCGAATTATCCTACTTTTTAAAATATACAGGCAGTTCCTATAATTCTGAATCAAAAGTCATAAGATGAAGATGTTGTAAATTTGACTTATTTTCTCTGAACTTCTACATCAAACCAGTGTTAGAAATATCGTTAACTTTCAACCATATCTATAGCATCCTTCCATCCCTGACAATTATGACCTCATAAAATAATCACTCACATACCGGAAGCATACGATGTACATGGTGTTTTAATTCTTTTATTTAGCATCTTGCAAGTGTTCGAATAAAAAGTTCATTGAAATTTGCTTTCTTATTATTTCTACGAATATCCACACTGCCAATGAAAAGGGAATTTCCTTAGATACGCAATACAGATAAAATCGTTTTGACAACAGAAAAATAAGTATATCTAGGGATTGGCATTTCTCTTTATTCCTTTTGACGATAATAAACTCTTCAGAAACGTAATCTTTATAATGCCCACTGATGGTTTTCTGCAAAGGTCAATAGTCATTTATTTTATTTTTATTTATATATTCTTTATTTGTTTGTTCATTTTTTTCTCTGATCTTTTAAACTGAGACAAGAGCACGAGCCCATAACAGTTTTGGATTGATTCTTTTATTGCTTAACTTATAGTATCGTTTATGATACCCAAGCCGACACCCCATCTCCAGACTTCTCACCACACAAGCGAGAGGACGTTTGATTAACGTGACTCGATCTCACATGCATCGTAGGCCGCTGTGGTTAAGTGGTAAGGTGTTGGGGCCGAAGGATTCCAGGTTCGAAACTCGATTTCACTAAAGATCCGACTTATATTTGGCCTGTTGCACCTAAATCATAGACCAAGCGTCCTCCCGCTGATAAGGTGCTGAAGTTTGGAGAGGGAGTTCCAGCTTAGGTGTCGTCCTCGTTATCTGACAGCAGTTCAGAATTGCGAGGTAAATCCCAAAATAGCCCTCGTGTTGCTTCAACACAGGACATTATTATAACTAAATTAAACCCTCGTACATACATAGCAAGTTTTTCGTGACCCGCTTACTGAACTCACTTGATATTAGAAATTTTCTTCGCCTTTTCCCCATTTCCTACCCTCCGAACTTACGACCCCAAATTTCGTAATAAAGGATAATTTCATATTGCGTTTTTGCTTACAGCACGTACTAGAGAGTACGTATTATGCATTTTCAGATTTTGTACAATAGTTTAGCGTACATAGATTGATTTTTTTTCATGTACAATTTTTATAGCCTGTTTAAATGGAAATCGTGTTTAAAAATATGACCATAAACCGTCCGGCCTAGGCTACCGGGTTCTGAATGACCGGATCGCCGCAACAATAAGACGGGTATTGTAATTAGTTACAGAATGAAAACACCGCAGCAACCTTCTGCCAAGAGGTATCTCTCGTCATCGGAGATGTGGCCAACGCAACCGCACCACCCCTACTGTACCCGCAAGAGAAAACAGAACTTGCTTACCTATCCAACAACTTTTCATCTAAGTACTCGTGGTGCCAACCCCGGAGGGATTAATGAAAAATATAACCAGGGCAGCCAGGAAAGATTTACCCCCTCCCTACCGAAGAATTGGGCTTGATCGGACTGATAGTCATCACCATGTTAACCAGAAACTGAGGGTGGAGTCCTAATAGCCATCATCATCCCAAGTCCTACCGCTTGAGATACATCCCGTCATCGGTGTGGAGGTAACTAACTCAACCCCACACCATTCCTATACCCACTAGGGAAGCGAGAACCTGCTAATTTGCCCTGTGTCTCCTCAGCCATTCTGAGATCGCTTAAGAGATAAGAGCGGTAGGCGGTCCAATTATTCTTGCCAACCACGCCCATATCCATGGGCCTTAAAGGAACGTTATAGCAGGGGTGGGGTAAATGACCACCCAGGTTGGGAGAGTCCAATTCATGTCGTATCATCCTAAACAGGCCCGGTTGTTTTAAAGGGGCTAGAAGAAAAAATCGCTTTTGTATTAAAGAGTTAAATTACATGGCCTTCGAATCATACGAATTTTAGTATTATTTGTTTTAGAGAACATTTTTATTAAAATTTTGAATTTGAATTATCCTATCCATAGCTAATTATCAAACATGCTTTTCTTGTTCTTCAGTGATAAAAGATGATACATATCGGGAGACTATACCATTTCACTTTTTAAAAGTACATCCTTCCGAAATTTTTAAAAAAATCGGCTTTTTTTTTATTTTAAGGAGAGAGATTTCTGTTGAATAATTAAAGTGAATTCACTTAACATTTTATTATCATATTTCTCACATATAAAGTTCGAAGAAGAGTCAGATAGAAATCAGCATGTTATCCAAATGCAAATTTTGTTACTTAAATTTACATTTGATAAAATAAAGTAGAATTCTATACTATCAATACTCATTTTGTAGCTTTTAGAATGAATTAAGTATAAAATATAATAATTTATTTTTTGTGTTAAGTAATTTGTTTTGCCCACTCAATTAAAGCACTCAACTTCATAGCTTAATTGCTCTAATAAAAGAAATCCTCACTTTTCATATTTAGCTATATACAGGGTGGGCAAAAAGAGCGTAAATACTTTAAAAATTCATTGATTAAGTTTTATTAACGACCCGTTTTGAAGCAGCACGAGGACTATTTTGGGGCGGACGTGGTAATTTTGAACCACAGTCGGATGGCGAGGAAGACACCTGAGTTGGCACCCCTCCCATCTCCAAACTTCCAAGCCACACGAAAGGGAGGACGTTTGGCCACTACGTATGATTTAGCATGCAACAGGCCCCATACATGTAGGAAATTACCCGTAAAGTATTATTTAATCCCTGCCTAATCATTGCAAAAATGTACGAGCTAGATTAATTAGTTTACTCGTCACTAGATGGAGATACAGTTCTGCTACAAGAAACGCCATCTTTTTTCTGAACAAAACTCGAGTGCAAGCTCAGAGCAGCACCAACTATGTTCTCTCTTTAATCCTCTGTGTTGACTTACTTTTGGCGTTTAAGTCGCCCAGTCTCCAGACCGTAAGTAGCATGACTCGACTAACTTTCTAATGGCTCTCCTCAATACTAAATCTTTAGCGTATAATTTCTAACCATTAATCTGTACCAGCTATCCCTAATTCATCAAGCTCTTATCTCCATCATGACTTCAGTAAATTATCTTTAACCTTTCTGTACATGTATCTCTTTATCCCTTTGTAAATTCTCCCTGGTATTTTAATAAGTGTTTGTTGTATTTAATCTTCAAGTCTCCTCGTTTATTTTAAGCTGTATTTTGTTTTAATCTTTAACGTGATTGAACCCTTAAAGTCCCTCCAGATATAAATCCGAAACCACTTACCCCTTAAAGATAAATCCTTATGTGGTCATTTTGTTCCTTGAACGGAATCCCACATACATGGCGGATCTTCAGTGGAATCGGGTTTCGAACCTGGAGCTCTCCGGTCCCAAAGCCGAGACTTTACCACGAGACCACCGCGGCCTCTAAAAATTCATTGAAGAAACAAATTATGTTCGTTTTGCACTAAAACTATTGTTAGGTAGGGGTATTTCTTTTAACCCTCTTCCACAGAGCGAGGCGGTCCCGGGCAGTCTAAAAATTTCCCCTTAACAGCGACGAAGGCCAGTCTGAGGCGGTTGGCTTCTTTTGAGGGGAGGTGAGGTTCTGAGATCGCTTAGGAGATAAGCGCGGTAGGGGGACCAATTATCCTTGCCAACCACAGCCCACTTCCGTGTGCCTTAAGGGAAGGTTACAGCAGGGGGTGGGGTAAATGACCACCCAGGTTGGGAGAGTCCAATTCGTGTCGCTTCCTCCCCAAAACTCCCGGTTTTAAAGGAGCTAGAAGAAAAAAGTCGCCACGGGATTAAAAAGTTAATAAATAAAGTTGTTGTTGAGAGATCATCCAGAACGCTAACACGAATGTATCTTCCGGGACAATACAAATGCAGATTATTGCATGAAACAATGACTACTTATTTGATAATTTATTCGACTGAACTATCAATTTGGTATATAAAATAAGTTACTATCAATGCCAATGAATGTCGCTCGACTCAAATCTGTTTTACCTTGTGCCGAACTCCCACCGGTGGATGAGAAGCCGCCAGATAAGTAAGCAGGTTCTCGCTTCCCCCAGTGGATTTAGTAATAGTGGAGGTCGAGTAACAGTATGTACCTCCTTTGAGAGGGGTCTAGCCGTGGGCGGTGACGACTATTAGGACTCCGGCCTCAGTACTCTAGTTATTGCAGCGACTGTCATTCAGAAACCCCGGATGTCAAGGCAGGGCGGGGGTGACTCTGTTAAGGTTACCTTGTGCGGAAGGGAATGTGGAACACTTGCTGTAATAAACATGTTGTTAGTTACTTTCTGTGTATGTTCATTTCTGTTCTTCTCCGTTCGTGAAAACGGCTTATCTAAGAAAGCTTCTTCTTCTTCTTCTTTCTAATCCTTCTTATCTGAATCAGATCAGATCCATGAGGCCGTTCGCCTTCATCACTTAAAACACGAAATCCGGTAGCTTAAGCAGGTCATCATACACCAAGGCAACACAGTCAAGTAGATGTTGCGGAGTGGCCTCAATCATGTTTCACCTTGTGCAGATATTGAACTTCCTATCACCACGACAGAATCTGAAGGTTTTTTAAGTGACTGGAAGCTAGATCTGTCATAGGCAGCATATGTAACTGAACTTAGGTATCATTATTTGCTCTTTTTATTGTAAATTTTTAAAGTTTTTAAGGACATATCGCCCACCCTTTTTTAAAATATCATATTAAATTGCTATCCAAAGTTCTATCTACCGTATGTAAAACTCAGAAGGAATAAATTGATGCTTCTACTTTTCGAATGAGGTATCTTGCTACGTTAACAAATCGATCCATTCTTCGAAGAGACATTCTGGATACATAAAAGCAATAATTTAACTTCGAAGCCACCTCTTAAAAGAACTGCTTTCTTCATTTTCTCACATAAATACAACGTTTTCAGGCTGATTTGGCAATAAAAGTATTGCTACATCTTTCCTTATACCCCAATATAGCAATCGATGTAAAAAGATTAATGCCAAGTTCTGCGCAATTCCTTATGACATAAACTCTTACACAGATTAGGGATTTTTATGCGGGCAAAGAAATGTAATATAGTATTTTTCCTTCGGCAATTTTATTTGCCACGTAAGTTTTCGATCAATAGTTGGATCCAATCCAAAGTGGATTCGACTACATTTAAAACCTGGCTTTCTCCTACAGTTTTATATCTTTAAATATAGCACCTACGAGATGTCTGGAAAGTTTACTTTTGCCTTATACAGTTCGCCTTTTTTCGGGATCGAAATAAATCCGAGCCATTGTTTTTATCGAGGAAGCTTCCGTTTCTTGGAGCCAGCTATTGTTTCGATGCCATTGAAAGCTTCTGATATTTCGCTTTAGGGAGATATCTCTGTAACTGGAGTAATATTTCATTTCCCTTATCTGAGGGATGATTTCATTTTATTTTTATCTTTTCACTTTTCTGTGAAGTATTAAAGCGAACTTTATCGGTCCACTTGTTTCTTCTCATTACTTGTTGGGAATAAAAGCTATAAAAATCAATTTTTATAGTTTACGTTTTTTGGCGATTAAGGAAGGATTTTTGTTTAGTCGCATTATTTGGTTAGTAAACAAGGGAAGAAATCAGTTTAGTTAAACTAAACAATTAAAATTTAGTTAAACTGATCATTTCAAAATTTAGTTTAATCAAACAGTATTGTCTTTTTTACTCCACCGAATTAAAGGCATATCATATGAACTTCTTTTACGGCTTCATCTTGTTAAATCATAAAGTTTAAATTGCTCTGAATAATGATTTAGTTTTAAATAAATTATCTTATTTAAAACTTAAGGGTGAATAATTGTTTGCTTCTGAAGATTTTTCTTTAGAGAAAAACATTATTGATATCGTTACAAAAGTCTTTCTGTGGGCGTATGGTGTAAACAGTCCAACACGCTGGATAATGGAGAATGAAGGTTTATTTACAAATATGCAGGAAAACACATAGCACGGGTAACAGGAAACAATAGATGTTGCACAGATTAGCAACGTAAACAGACAACAATTCACAGGTAATAACAGTTCAGCACTTTGAGATTTCGCAAAACAAACAATCAGCAAATCACTAATAACGACAATGGCAGCACTTTCAATAGCGCTCAGCTGACCGGCTTATAGCTTGTACTGCAGATGAAAATCCCAAGTCGTTCTAGTGGATGAAAACACACTCTTTGATCCAAACGCGGTCCTTATATACTCTTTCCGACAGACTGTGACGTCACATGGAGTTTTCTCGTATATTCAAGCGTATTTCCTTTCCTAAGAGAGATATCGAGAAAAGGGTCGCATTTTCTGGAAGCATCGATTTGTCGCCAAGTCGCCAAAAGGGTCGTCAAGGTCAGGAGTCCCGAAACAGCCTCTGCCCGTCACTCCATGTTTACCCCTGTAAAACTCCTTCCTCAACTATAAGACTAGCGACGCAGGAAAGTAACATTACATCTTTGTAACAATATATATATGTTGCGGTGGCCTGTTGGTAAGATCTCGCCTTCGGTCCATCGAATAACCGCCGTGTAAACGGGTCTTGTGCACGCCTAATATGCCGGTGCCAAATGTCCTCCCGCTGGTGTTGAGCGAAAATTTGGAGAAGGGGGTGCCGTCTCAGGTGTGGGCCTCTTCATCTGAGCAGGGTTCAAAATTACGATGTCCGTCCCAAAATAGCCCTCGTGTTGCTTCAAAACGGGATGTAAATATAAATATTGTTATATAACCAGAAGAATATTTTACAATAATAAAGTATCTTCCAAAAGTTGTATTTTTTAGCCGAAAGCATCATGTAAAATATCCACTTTTAAGACTATTTAAAAGGCAAATTACTTTCTTTATTTAAATCGTTCCTATTCTATTTCTTAAGTCATACTCACTTAAAATTAAAGTTTTATATTAGAAAGTAAATAAGTTGCGAAGTATCGGTTTACAACTTTGATAAACTATTCACGTTTACAGAAATTATTCCTTCAGATATTTTTTTACGAGCTATCCTTTTCTAAGGCCGCGGGAACTGCATTCAAACCAAATTCATCAATCCATGATAAGCTATTTTGCTACCTTCTGAGTAAGCAAGTTCCGATTAATTTAAAGCGTTAAGTGCAATCAGTAAACAAAAACGTTATTTCAAATTTGTATAAACTCTCATGCAATATTTGATGTTAACTTAAAATTTATTTGAAATCAAATTAATTCTATCTGCTAAATTTTAAACCTTTTCTGCATATGAATCCATTTTCCAACAAATATTAATATTCCCTTAATAAAAAATAACTCATTAAACTTCATATTAAATTTTGCATATCCATTTTTGTGTCACTAACAAAATCTACTTAAGCCATAGCTATCTGTGAACTCGCGCTTTCAATTTAGCGAATTCATATTTTACCAACAAATGATGAATTTCATTTGAGTCAGGCAGAATTCAAAAATGACTCATTGACTCAATGTAAAGCTCGGTGCTTTAGCTTTGCCGCTGGCACTAATGTTTTTCCTTATTTATTTAAGTGCAGAAAATATTACTCCATTCTACCACATGTAAGTGCACGTGATTAATCAATAGTTCTCGTGAAACTTCGGCACCCCGGGGGTGGAGAAGTAAACATATATTCCCCATCAAGCTCATGCAGAACTTTACTTTCCACCGTATAAGGAACGTCAGATTTAAAGGGGACCAAGTCCATGATTTGCTTATTTTGCACTAACACTGCTATGGTAATGTTGAAACGTAATATTTTCTGTATAATAATAATTCAAGTCTATAGTTCAATTTCCATCCATCCGGCAGCAAGGACAATTAGAAGTTAACGGTTATTTTGAATGCAGCTAATCCCCTTTGAGATCTGTTTTCTCAGAAATTATCTCATGGACTTGGTCCATTCTAATTCTGAACCCTCCATACATTGCGTCATTTTTTCCTACTGATCGTGTTTGGCTCTAGCAGGGGACTTTGCTAGGGGTTTAAAAACACACAAGGGTGTTATTTTTAATGCAGCTAATGCTACCTTTAAGATCTGTTTTCTCAGAAATCATCTCATGGACTTGGTCCACTTTAAC
>BGPR01001751.1:180880-202062 GCA_013235015.1 Araneus ventricosus
TTTCGTTTCTTTTTACTTTCCAATAAAGCAAAAATAGGTATAAGGTTTGATCTTAGTGTATAATCACCTCATGATTCATCGACAGTATTCTGTTCAAAACCATCATGTAGTTTTGAAAGTATATATGTGATATTCTTTAGAATTAATATTTTTTCTTTTTATGTTGTCAATTACAAATAATAATAAAAAGAAACCCTTTTAGAATCATTTTATAATCCTTAGCTTTCAAAGATCATTTCCTTGGTTTACTACTTACACGGCTATTAAGGAAGAAACAGTCTATAACCTGTTTTAATCCTTCGTTTAAAAATCATCAGACATTTATTTTTCTCTAAGTACTGATAGAAAATGTACCATGATAATACGAAATTAGAAGCTTTATTCTATATATTTCTTCGAAAAGATGGCACACAAAAACATTGTATTTCTCACTTTCTTTAAGCATATATAGATATAAATGTTGAGCAAAAGACATAATATTAAGCGTTATTACGTTATATAGCATTGCGGTAATACATATGTAGTTTTTTTTAAGTTAAAGTGTTAGTGCAAGCCCTTTCTCTCCCTTTAGACTCCGCCAAGTTCTATGAACGGAAGTGTTCGAGCATTTATTTGGTTGCTACAAGAATGTTCCTATTGTGTCTTTCGCGCAGGAATCGTTATATTTTATTTCGCGCTTCAGAGTTCAGATTTTATTGGTCAGATAGTGCTACTTATCTGATTTATTCGTCGATTTCTCTGAATTTGAATAAAATTCTTTGATAAATTCTGATTTTGAAATTTTAGAAAAAAAACTGATTCTAACATCAATGAGCTGAAGCTACTATTTTTCCGCTGTTAAACGAGCTTCTGTCAGTTTTTTTTTTTTTTTCATGTTAACAAATTGTCTGGGAACTCATTTGAGATCCCCAGGCATTAGACAGTGCAAGCAACAATAAACGTCCTGCTCACCCCAAAACAAATGTTCTCACCATGACATTTGTTCTTTGGAACAAAAAAGTTATGGCTCTAAGTGGGAGGAGGGCTATTCAGAACTTCACTTTCACCTAGTTTTTTTTCAGAACAAACTTAATTCCTTCCCTTTACCAGGAATTAAATGTCTAATTTCATATGAAAACTAATTTAATAACTTATATCGCATCAATATAATAAAATTCGTATTTTGATTTGGTGCTGTTGAAATGTAAACTTGAGCAGTAATAAAGTATCAACTATAGTATAAATGTAATTTTGAAATAAATTTGAAAAGAATTATGTTTTATTATTATTTTAACACAGAATAATGTAACCAGAACTGAAGTACTCATATACTTTTACTTAAAACCATGAATGCTCCAACATCACATATTTTGCCACTCATACATATGTTTCAGAGGAAATTAATGCATGAAAGTGGAAATCAATAGAAATAAGAAAATCCGTTGTTCGTCAAGCATGTTATTACTTAAAAGAGTTAATAGCAAGGTAAATTTCGACATGGAAAAAAATGTTAATTTCGTGATTAATCGGAAACTAAATCTTTCTTTCAGTAGAAATGATTTAAAATATCGATATCAATGGATGAAAAATAGTAGTCGAATTACTGCATTTGAATTGAAAATAATTTATTACATTTGTTTACCTTCTTTCTAGAATAACATTTTATCCTTGTATTGATGAACCCACAACCCATGGCAGCCGACTTACCCATCGGATGTATTCGATGGTTGTATTTACGGAACTTAACACAGAACTCATACCAATCCAGTCTACCCGGATGGGTTAAAGGCTCGTTACGGGATATTCGGAAATGTATTAACGGAATGTAAATTTTTCCAAATTATCTTTCATGGCTCTATTCATCCCTCTTTTCCTTTTATCGCGTTATCAATAGCGGTGAGAGTCTTTGATTGATAAGACTATGCATTGGAATTCTCCGAATGTCCACTCTTAAGCTAGATCAGGCTTTTTGTATAACACACACCTGGCACCAAAACTAGGAAGTCGTATCTTCTAGGAAATGGAGTTACTGAAATGTGTAATCTTGGGCAGTAGGTATCCGCAAGGTATGTTCGGGAGACCATTTTTTGAGAAATATCGTTAGAATAAATATTGCAATCACATTTTATAATCGTTATTGCATAAAAACTTTAATTTAAGCAATGAAAACTTTTTTAGCTATCTCAGATTTTATTTTATATCGATAAAATTTCAAATAAATTATGTTGGGATACTTTAAACACGTTTATCTAGAGAATGTTCTAGAATCAACTGAATTTTTTTTTAAATAAATTTTTATACGTTTTTGAAGTGAATGATACAGAATTTTCCTAATATTTGTATAATTGTCAACACAATAACAGGCTATAAGGTAAGTGCTCCAGTAGTGGGCCACTTGAATTTTTAAGTTGAAAAACAAGAAATTCCAACATCCCAATGAAATAAGTGATCTGCCTCTGGTAGGCTGAAACCCTTATCAACTAAATACCAAAGGCACAGCCTTTATTTCCTATTTAGTCAGGAGCTAGAAAGTTTGTTACTGAAGTTGGTCTCTGAGAGAAGCATTTTTAGCTTATTCTTAGCGATTTCCTTAAGAGGTAACTCTTCATTCAACTATTTTTTTAGCATACATTCTATTTGTTTTTAAAATGAATTGTTATTGATATTATTTGATTATATACTGAATGTATTATAAACTATCTTTAAATTAAATAATATTGATAATTTATGGATAGTGAAGGGTGGCCCACTTTTGGATCAATGTTTTACTAAATGCTCCAGTAGTGGGCCTGGGGGGGGGCAGTACTGGAGCACATACTTTCTCTAAAATAGACTGTTTTGTGATGTTTAATAGGAATGTTATATCTTGTAAAGGCTTTTTATTTAATTAGATTTGCTTTATTTTTATCAGAACCAGTAGTGGACCACATGGCCCACTTCTGATGCACTAATGGCCCACTACTGGAACATTCTGACTAATTACTTAAATAATAAATATTTTATAGTACTGTTGAGGAAAAGACTAATATTCAAGAATTAGTTGGGCTCTGTAACGCGGCAGACAATAATAACTATCGCATTGCTGGACCATCGAAAAATATTCCATCACCATTTAAGAGGGCTCTTTTCTGGCTGCAGAGGGAAGATGATAAAAGAAAAAAAAAGATTTATTCAACATAAAATATCAAGATTTAATATCCATATAATGCCCCAAACAGAACTTAAAATGAAAGATTGATAATTAGCATATACCTTTAATAAAAAAATTAGCTGTTAGAGAAAAAATGTAAATGTCATGTGACTAGAATCTATAAATTAAAGATTTCACCTATATCAAGCCATTTTTATTGTATTTTTTATAGTGTATAATGTTAATGTATTGTTATTATTACTATATATAATGATTTTATTCTTTTTTCTTTGGCACAATTGACAAATCTGGGTGGCCCACTTTTGGTATGCCCACTACTGGTACATCAAAAGTTTGCTATGCCCACTTCTGGTGTATAGGAGTGATCTAAGTTTTTAATTTTTTAAAAATTATATTACAATTTTTTTGATATTTCAGGTGATTATTATTTTAGATAAAAGTTTGAACAACCATAAAAAAATGTAGATTAACGAAACTTCTCAAAAGTTTAGATGATAATTGAGGAAATACCCTTAAGTGGCCCAATACTGGAGCACTTACCTTAATTCAAAATTATGATGCAGTTGGAATTATTCTAGCAGGAGTATGCTCCAGATAATGACATATAAAATCTGCACACCAAGTCTGAAGGGTATATCACAAAAAAGAGTTTGAGAAATCATGTCACATGTATGGGAATTTTATGAAATTTTCGGGTTTGAGAAAAACGCGTTTAAAGTACAAAAACATATTTTTAAATAAAAATGTATGCAGTAATTTATTTAAAATTTATTACATTTGCACATTACACCATCTTTCTTCACCTCCTGGGTGATTTTACTATTTTTAGCCCATTTTTTTCCTAGTAACCTTGTTACAGGTAAGCGAGTGACAACTGTCAGTACCCGTCGGACTCTGTAAATGCAGTGGTTGAAATTTATTGGAGCAAACATGAAAAAGAGGTTGCCAATACAGAGTTTGGCAATGCAGCTAAGTTATTTGAGTTGCTTCTTATGGTTATATCATAATAGTTTTGAAGTTTATTAAGAAATTGTCGGCTTTCTCTTCTTTCCAAGACTTTTGTGTTTATTTTTTTAATTTGCTGAATCTGGACGCAACTCTTTCCCGGAAACATTAAAAAATAATTAACAAGACGTAATTTACTGTAATAAATAAAAAATTAAAAAGAATATTAATTACATGGTTAAAAATACTGAAAATTGTTTCCCAATCGTTCTATTTCCTTTTTCGTTTTCAGCTCTCAAGGTTTCCAAAAAAGGCTCTTGTTTTCTTTCTGGGTGTCGTAGAAATAAAATATAATCAGTTTTGGAAACCAGAAAGTATAAGCTTCCAGAAGAAACGATAAAAAAATTTTGTGGATTTTGGACGAAAATCGATTTCCAACGAAGGCGGATGGATACCTTGACCAGTGCAGACACATTGTTTCCAGTGCCCTATTATTGGTTCTATGCATTGTGTCTCCTAATGATAGACTTGTCTCACTTCAATAAGTTCTTCCTCTGCTAATGAATCTAAAAAATTATACATTGCTTGTAGCATCGTTACGCCAAGCATCACTCTATGGCATTTTCAATTTCTACCAAACGTCCAGTGCTCTAGAGGGTGAGGATATGACATTGCTGAAGAACATGAATTGGAGAAAGAATGTTATGGATTCTATACTCTGGCTTAAACCGCATTGTTAAAATAAAACTGGTTCGCCGATGTGTGCTTTAGCAACAAATTGCTCGCTGTGGTCCGACTGTTTTCTGGAGATTATCCTGGTTTACCTAAGAGCACAGATGTAGGGTCTGTTCCCCCTGAAAATTCTCCAGAAAGGGAACCCACCCAAGCTCCTACCTTGACTACATAGAGCTAAGCCAAACTTCCACCTAGATGTCCCAAAGTCACTTTGTCCAACAGAACATGCCACAATTCCCTTTGACCATAAGCACGTAGACTTCGGTACATGTGCTAGGCCAAGTAGGTTTAGAATCAAATCTCAACCACAGATGTTGTTCTACCTGTTTTTTCTCAACGTATGGCCTCGTAAAAAAGTTGTATCATTAAAATCATTACAGTTTCACTTCATCCACGTGTGTAATCTTTGGAGTCTATCATCCTGCAGATAGTTTCTCTCGCATGTCCCCTTATAATTCAGGCAGCAGAGCCCTCGACAGCTGTGTAAAGTAAAGACAGCTGTGTCTTCTTACTTTCTATTTGCTTTTCCTACAGCCACAGAAGTTGTTTAGTCGCCATAAGCAACAACAATAGTTCTTAAATTTTTAAATCATGCTCAAGTGAGGAGAATTCCCTTTCTTCAAATTTCTGATTTCATCAGCATAAAAACTTTTGTGCAATGATTAAATTTAACAAAAATTTTCGTTCATTCAAGCGGTCTTCAAAGGAATCGAAACTATAAAATGTTATAATATAAGTATAGAGCTTATTTATATATATATGTCTGCTGTATTATGAAAGTAGCGTAATGATTCATCATTATTTAGGAATTTTCTTCATCCTTACGAAGAAATATTCAAAATTCTTTCCTTTTAATGAACCCTCTACACAGAAATTAATTAAAGAAAACTATTTCGATTTTTCTGATGAAAGACATTTCTTATTCTTTCATTAAACTAAATATATTAAAACAGTCAGAGAGTGAATTTTAACAACAAGCATTCTAAATTTCTACGTATCAAAAAATGAATTTGTTTTTTTATTTGCTTAGATAATGTCCATAATTTAATTATTTAAAAACTTTTTTCTTTTGGATTTTGATAAATAATTTCTTTAGCATGTTTTGTGCCTTTGATAAAAACTATTTAAACATTTATGAATAATCGTTTTTGGAATTTTTTTAGGTTTAACTTACAACGATGTATGCCTTTTTATTTATTTGGATAAAACAAAACTTTTCCCTTTCTTTTCTTCATTTTTTTATTAACATTCACTTCAAAAATCTAGGATTTTAGATTCGAAATCAATATTAGTTTCAAAATTAGTCTTTCTTATTTGATATCTTGTTTTTCTATCATCTGTAAAGCTAAAAGTAAATATTATAGAATTTTCTTTAATGCATGTAACTGTGGAAAAAAGCTAGCTTAATTGATTTTTACTCATCTCATTTTTCGGATTATTTTATATGAAAACTTCATTTATGGAAAAATCATTATGAGAAAAACACAATTTTATGTGTGTGGTTGAGGATAAAAATTTAATTAGAGAGTTGTAGATAATTGAACCTGAAATACAGTGAACTCATTTATGTAAATGCGCCTATCTGTGGCTTACGGAATTATTCTCTATAAGTTTTTGTTTAGAAAAAAGATATATTTTTCGGAATTCACAATTTTTTCCTAGTTAAGGATATCAGTAAGACAGATATTAATCAAAGAAGTTTAAGGAAGGACTTTAATTACACATAATGCATCTTCATAATTACATACTTTACAGTCGTGGCTTTAAAGTTTTATATAAGAATATCACATTTTAAACACAAAATGCATTATAATTTCATTTAATTTTACGTTAATAAATATATTTAACTTGACTGAAGGCATTTTAAAATTAATTTTCAGATTTAAAAAATGTGGCATCATTGCAGATTGTAGAAGAATAGTGATATTTCTTTGTCAAATTTATTATATTATTATAAAAAATAAGGATCCTATTTAGCTTTTTAAGGTATGTTTTGTGACCAAAATTATCGTTATTTTTATTTGATCTGACTTAATAGATTTTTCGCAGTAAATATATTAATTTTGAAATATTTAAGGTCTGTTATTGTGTTCTCTTAAATATTTAGCAATTTAAATGAGAGTTATTCCGCATTTATACGATTCAAAAAGTCAAAATTCCCATTTAGCACAAAGCTAAAACTGATTTTCAAGGAAAACAACTTCCCACACATCTCGTGGGTGTCAAAAAACAATGGAAAGCGTAAAGTTCACGACAGTTTTCACTGGTGAAAACAATTTCCAAAGCATTCTAAAATTTAGTGAAATACTTTATACATTTTACGACATCGCTAATGATAAAGCTAGTTAACTTAAAGCCGTTCCATTAATATTTTACCCAAATGCTTCCAGCTATTAGCGATGTCAGGGATTCTTACAGAATATTGAAAAACCCGATATCTCCAACTGCGTGCCGGTCATTGAAAAAGATCTTGCATCAGTTCATCGCCAGGTCTACATTTCCTTTTCAACGGATGGAAAACAGCAAAAGGTCCTTCAACTTGATAGGGCATTGTTGAACGAGACAATAGATAGGAATCGTACATCGCTACTTACTGTTACGAAAATGTTTCTCTATTATGTCTAAATGACTTTTAAAGCATTCGAGTAAAAGTTCATTTTATAAATCAAGGTAGAAGACAGTTACATTCCGTTGGATTGTTTTGTGATGAACATGAAGAATAGGTGAGAAAAAGTGAAAAGGATTCAATCTTTTCTGCTTCCGAAATGGTTTTACGGAAGATAAAATTGTGATAAATTCTGGGAAAGACACTTTTTTCCTCGTCTGAGCAAGTCTTCCCGTATCTTTCATCACTTGGGAAAGTTAAATCATCGCTGGAGATTAACGGGTCTATTCTGGTACCCCCGGTTGGGTTGGGAGACGTCACTTTTTCCGCAGGTTAACAAAGGGAAAAGTGACAATAATACAAATATTGGAATTTTCTCTGCTTTACCGTTAACTAATCTTCCATTTTACTGGTTTGTTTACTCACTTATATTTACACTTGGGTTGGGAAATTTTTTTTCGTTCATAGATGATGTCATTGAATACTTTTACACACGAAATACGGTGGCGAGTGGGTAAATAATATTTTTCAGAAACCTGTTGTAAATAAACAAAGGGAGAGGGTCATGTTGCCTGGTGGACGTTTTCATTTTCGAGATAGGAAAGTTTCAGGTTCGAAACCCAATTCCCCCAAAGGATCCGCCTTGTAAATGAGCCTGGTGAGCTTTACCGTTTGACACTGAAGGTCATACTCTCTCTTACTGGTATGGCGTGGAAGTACAAGTGTCCTTCAGATTCCTTGGTTCAAAATTATGAGGTTCATCCCGAAAGAGTCATTTGTTGCTGTAAAACGGGAGAGTAATATTACTAAACTGTATAGTAACAAAAAAAAGATGAATTCTTATGTGCATCTTAAATTATCAAACTAGAAATAAATTTTTGTGGAAAAAAATTAACATTTCTATTAATGAATTAAAAACTCTAAATAAACTTTTCTGATATGTGCAAAAAATTAATCTGATTTAACTTGGAAAAGAAAGAAACAGATTTGGTTTAGTTAAGTTAGAAGTATTAACGTCCCACTTTGAAGCTACACAAAGTCTGTTTTCGAACGGTCCTCGTAACTTTGAACTGTGGTCAGATGACAAGGACGACATGAGAGCGGTATCTACTTCCCAAATTCCCATGACATTCAACGGAAAGGCGGAAAGGTCCTCGACGGATATGACGTACACCCAGCCAGTAAGCTGTGTAATTGGGTCTTTAGCTTACGAATTTCCCGTTTCGAATCCGAGGCTCTGCAAAGAGACAACCATGGTCTAAGAACAGAGAGGATAAAGTGAATGCAAATTAATAAAACTGCCATAAAGCGAATACGAAGTCATAAAACTGCCATTATTTTATATAAAACATTTGTACCAGTCTGACCATGGTGTCATATCAATTAAAGTCTCCCATTTTAGAATGGAAAAATGATTTTCAACGTCATTTTTACTTCATTCGCATCTGCAATTCCTTGGAAGAAGAAGACATGGCATGGTTTCATGAAAACCTGGTAATCATAGATTCAGAAATATGCAACATACACATAGTGAAATCGACGATTACTAAATAATATCCTGTGATTTTTGTTCAGTATATAAAGTCGCGTGAGGCTTAAAATTAAGATTACTAAAAAGCACCTCTATGCAGGTGTTGAATATTGTAGCATTAAATACAATTTTTTCCTTTAATTTTAATTTATTAAATGGCGCGTAACGATATTTCCAAGCGAATTTTTCTTTGAGTGGTACAGATACTGTACTAGTCGCCTTTTTTTCTGTACATACGAGATGATGTACTAATACAGTTTCATTCCTGATACTGTCTCATCCTATAATCAACTCTGAATATAGTTTTACTTCCCTATCTGTTATGTGACCAGTGAGAAACTATATGAAAATATATAAATTTGATATTATTTATTATATAAATTATATTATATAAATTTTATCTGGTTGGATTCTAAAGGGGTAAGTCTTTTACCGTATGAAAGTTTATTAATTAAGCTTGATGGCTAGTATTTTGTTGCTCTTATTAGCGTGTTTAATGCTTTTTCCTTTTTCTTTTGACGTTTGTTCTTATGGTTTTGCTCCTGGTTGATTTTTTGGGGAGTTCGGGCTATGAGAAGCTTTTTCTTGGCGAAAAATAGGCCTGCTTCTACAGAAAACTCCTTAAATATTCTTTTGAATCCATTTCGAATAGTTTCTAGCCCTTGAAAAAGTGAACTAGAATGGATTCCTTGTTTTTGCGGTATGAATTTCGTTTACTTCAAATACTATAGGATTGCTTGTATTACTTTTTTTAATTTAGGCTTTATTGGTATATCTGTCTAAATTTGATACATCTTTCTACGTATTTTAAGTACACCAATATGAGCTGCATCATAAAACAGCATTCTTTAAATAAAAGTTAAAAAATTTTGAATGTGCACTGAATATTTCTGACAACTCTTTAATATGAATATTCAAAAAGTAATCATGCAGTTATTATATAAAATGCCAGATATGTATCAATCCTCACCTGTAACGTATAGAAGAAAATAAAATACAAAACATAGATAAATGCAGTTACACAAATAAATTTACTTCATACAAATATTTCGTAATACGCTTTCCAATTTAAGGTAGGATAAATTAAATCACTTTCGTTAATCCAAATTTTGATAGCAATTTATGTTTTTCATAATTATTTTTTGTGAAGTCGTTTTAAGCAGGATGCAGCAATAGAACTTTAGAATCCCTGATAAACGAGGCTACTATCCTAATTTGGTATGCACCATCCGTATTTAGTTAAGCAAATTAAATTAGGGATTTCCAAGAAATCCCTTAAAGATTATTTCCTTTTACCTGATTAAATAATGACTGGATGACTGAAGTTAAATTGGGATGATAAACAATTAATTTTAATTAACTTGAAGGATTAAAGTAAATGAGTCTCTGGCTCTGACGACTCACTTCTGTAAGTATTTTTTGAATTTTTAATGGAAATGAAGTTTCTTTGAAACACAAAAGAAGTGCTCTAAAAAACGACGCATTTACTGAGAAAATCTCAACCAACCAAAGATAATCGAAACTTCGTATATCATCATTCTTTAATGGAAATGAAGTATCTTTGAAGCACAAAAGAAGTGCTCTAAAATGAAGCTCTGAAAAACGACGCATTTACTGAGAAAATATCAACAAACCAATGAAAATCGAAACTTCGTATATCATCATTCTTTAATGGAAATGAAGTATCTTTGAAGCACAAAAGAAGTGCTCTAAAATGAAGCTCTAAAAGACGACGCATTTACTGAGAAAATCTCAACCAACCAAAGATAATCGAAACTTCGTATATCATCATTCTTTAATGGAAATGAAGTATCTTTGAAGCACAGAAGAAGTGCTCGAAAATTAAGCTATAAAAATGACTCATCTACTGAGAAAATCTCAACCAACCAATGATAATCTAAACTTCGTATATCATCATTTTCGAATTTCGAGTTAAATGGGAGGTTAATTTTTTTACATCGTATGAAACAAAGTATAGGTATTTCTATAAAATGCTTTATTCAATAAAATTTCCACCTTATTTACAATCCTACATCTACAATTTTTAGTATCTAGATCAATTATCAAATTTCATTCATTTTGCAGTTTTTGAATTATAGTTTTCAAATTCATTGACTGACAAACAAATAGACACTCTACGCGTTGGTGCATTTATTCTAAAATTTGGCACATATTTACATACATGGTGCAAAGATCATTCACAAAAATTCAGTCATCTAGATTCTGGCGTTTTTGAATTACCACTTTTACATGCGCAAGAATAGACTGATCGACAGACAATCACTCCTTTGCCAGGTTTTGTGCAAAATTTCATACAGATATACAATTCTAGTGATAAAGTCGTGCACCAAATTTCATTTATCTAGTTCGTTGCGGTTTTGAGTCACGGTGCTCAAAGCAGTAGTACAGTTTTGCACACGGTGGAACAAACAGACAGACTTTCTTAGACGGATTGCGGTCAAAATTTGATAAAAATCTTCAACTTTCATGAATAGATTACATATCATATTTCATCCGTCTAGCTTTTTGCGTTTTTGAGTTATGTATTCATAGACGTATCGACAGACAAATATATAACATAACATAACACCACTCCTTGTCCCTGCAACCATAACCTTAAGGTTATTTAGGCAGTGTCGCGGACATGAAGTGGAAGAAAAATCACAACACCCGAGGGGATGACCTCTCTTAAATCTTGCTACAGTCCCTACACTGTTGCCTAATTAAAAAACGCAACAAGTTTTAAAATGTTATCAGGAGCTATTCCATTAGGAATTAATGCTATTGTGCGATACATCATAAAAATTTTTTGGTAACACGGAGCATGTTGATAAATAAAACTTTGAAAAAAAACACAAAATTACATAATTACACATGAAAAAACTGGGCAATAATATAAACTAAATGCAAAGGAAAAACTATAAGATGAGTAAAAAAAAAATCATTCAAAAAATAAAAAAAGCATATAGACGAACATAATTCAAATTTTTTTTCGGACTCGGGAAAGTCTAAAAAGCGGGAATTTATCAAAATCTCGATGTCTAATTTTTCGACAATTGCAATGCGTTCTCTTTGCGTACGAGAAACTAAAAATTACATCGATTCAGAACACCATTGAAAAGCAGGATATTTCGATTTGAAGAGAAAAGAACAAAACGAATACTTTTTTAAATTTCACGTTTCTTTTGCATTGGCCTTTTATAAAGAAGCCTCAAGTGTTACAAAATAACCAGTTGAGAATTACGTTGTGCGAATTTCGCAAGCGTTATAAAAAACGTACATTCACTGTTATTGTATCACTACACGTATTATCCTTCTTTGCATAATCAATAGCAGAACTCCACAATGAGTCCATTCATAACATAGAATTCCCAAACAATGCGTTAACACGTATATTAATTAATTTCTGTCTGAATTCCTTTTCTTACTAATGTTGAAAGAATGCAGCGTTGTATCCAGTCAATACCTAACTTTTAATCCAGCTTTTTGGGTTTTCGAAGATTACGTAACAATGAATTAGTCTTTTGGGAGTACATACAACTTTCGTTATTGTGGATATCATCATTTATTAAGCCATGTAGGTCATTGTTTGTGTTTAAAAAGATTTAAAAGGATGAGTTTTTTTGCCCTCTCACTAAACAGACAATCGATATAAACTCTATAGCTGTATGAAATGGAAAGTTAAACTCTTTGTGTTGCTTTTTATTCAGCACAAAAGAGGTGCAACCAGTTAGCATTCTTTTGTTTCATAGTCTCTTAACGTTTTCAGATGTTATTCAAATCATTAAAATTTTAGCCAATCTAGGATTCTTATCGATTGATCATTTCAGGGCCGGATTTACACCACAACATGTTGTCCGATATTGTACAATATTGTTCGATATTATGTAATATTATATGATATTGTACAATATTATACAATATTATGAATCTTGTTCAATATTGTACAATATTATACAATATTGTGAATCTTGTTCAATATTGTGAATATTGTTCAATATTGTGAATATTGTTCAATATTGTGAATATTGTTCAATTTCGTACAATACTGTACAATATTATACTATATCGTGAATATTTTTCAATATCGTACAATATTATACAATATTGTGAATATTGTTCAATATTGTACAATATTATACAATATTGTGAATATTGTTCAATTTCGTACAATACTGTACAATATTATACTATATTGTGAATATTTTTCAATATCGTACAATATTATACAATATTGTGAATATTGTTCAATATCGTACAATATTGTACAATATTATACAATATTGTGAATATTGTTTAATATCGTACAATATTTTACAATATATTTGTGCTACTAGGGACATTTCTACGTCCTGGGTCAAAGCATAGCCTGCACCCCCTCTCAAAAATTTAAAGGACATAATTTTCAATTTATTTTACAATTGCTTATTTTTGAAGCGTATAAGCACTTAATACAATCTTTATTATTTTTGAATCACATTAAATTTTTAATTCCGCATTGCACGACTTATGGAATAGCATAACATGAACCTACCTAACCTACAAAAATACGCCATCTAATTTCCTGAAATCTTCTGAAATATCTGCTAGAACTTTTCCGGTTTTGATCACGAATAAGCTTTAATGGCCATTGAAGTATATAGAATTTATTAAATCAATTTCAATGCAAAGAAGTTCGAGGGCAATCCACAGAAGACAAAAAGAAATGAATTGCACAATATATTTAATGTAACGAATATAAATTTGAAAAGAATCATTCAATATGGCGTTTTCAAAATAATACTTAAATATTTTTAAATATTTGGTTGTTATTTCTTCTGTTCATGCGCCCCCTAACAGCTGCGCCCTGGGCCATGGCCTAGATTGACCCTATGGGAAATCTGGCCCTGTGAATCTCATTTCCTACATTTCACTAATATTTCCTGATGTTTCCCACCGTTTACGCAAACAAAAATGACAGAAGTAATACAAAGAGAAATAATTTTTATCCATAATAATAATAGAAGAAAATGTGTGTCTATCTTTTGGCACTTTGCTGCGAAGTCAACTGGACCTAAAACTCAGACGAAATTTGTACAAAAAAATTTGGAATGTGAAGATAGACACCTTGAAGCGATTTAAACAAAAATTTAATTAGAGTTTTAATCATTTGAAAATTAAACGATATTTTTGTGTTTTTCTTTGGAAATGAAATGTAACAAAAATTTTCAGTTGCGTTTTTGTTTAGTAGTATACATGCGTAATAAAAATATGTATCTTTAAACATTATATTTTTTAATTTTTAGTTTTTGTTTATCTTTAATTGCTAATTTTTTATAGTTTTAAAGCCAAACACGTTTAAATTATCCTTTTCTGTGGATAATATTCGTCAATTTCATCTAGTAACAAAGAACAAATTTTACATAGCTAGGCAGCCCGTTTTGGTAATTTTATAGGCCAGAAAGCTAGCATTCCGAACAAGAAAAATGGTCGCCAAAGACACCAAGAAGAAGAATAAAGGATTTAGGTCATATCAAAAGAAAAATTTTATTATCCATTAGATTCACGTCAAGCCTTCTAACAGTTGTTCGTATTTTTACTATTGTAACAAGAAATGTTTTAATTAAAGCACATAGTGAAATAAATATTATATAATCAATTTTTCAACTTTATTACTTCAATCGGAAACTAAAAACAATATTGTATCTTGAGGCTTGAATAAAATTTTCGAAAGCAAAGTCAAATTCTTAAGCGATTTCTCCTAAAACTTTATAATTCTACTAGGAATAAAAATTTTTCTATTCTTAGTTTATTCCTAATTAAATTAATGTAAAGTAATCCATGTTCTTCCTATAACATATAATTTGTCGATTCATATTACATGAGCCTTATAAACGTCAGTAGTTACAATTGCAATTGACTCAAAGATTAAGGCATAAGTTCTAAGGCTGGAGCATCAAACCAGCAATTTAATTGTAATTCCTTTGTACAATTACCATATAATATGTCCAAGTATCAAATGAATATGTTGAAATTTTTCTAAGGGTGCAGATGTTTCACAAAAAGCAATCTTAGCTTTGCACGCACTTCAGCTTAGATAGATTACAATGTATCACCTGTCTCCTAAAACCAACATAGAAGAAATTACTTTAGCGAAGCGTTTCGTAAAACAATGGCCAAAACTCCATGTTCACCACCAAGACAAGTCAGAAGATTCACCTGGAAGTTGCTATCCGAAACTGTTATTTCCGCCTACAGATCGTCTCTCACGGTGTGTGATAATCACGTGTGTTGTAGAAAGGGCCCCCCAAACAATAACGTAACAATGGGATTCCCTACACAACTATTGTTACATTTTTTTTTTCTCCTTAAGGTTTATCTATCAGATTCATCTCACCCTTCTTTTAAAAAGGAAAAGGGGAACTTCCTTTTTTTTCTTGCTTTTCTTTTATTTAACTTACCTACTTTTATGATGCAGCTTTTGAAGATAAAACCTCATAGTTGCATTATTAGTCGCTCCAGAGATTCGATCGTCGATTTTTGTGCGCGGTAAAAGTCCGTAGATGGTCTTTGTTAACTTCCGGTTTGTGTTTACTATCCCGTTCTGCTTGGCGAAGATTCAACAACGGAGTGGAGATTTCAGTTTCACTTTCTGTCTGAAGCAGATAATGGATGATTTTCGAGCATGATGCGAAAATGTAAGAAATTAGTGGAAGGTGCAGTTACAGCTACAATTTGTTGTTTTTTTTATCTAGTTCACACATTGCATATTCTGATAAATCAGTTAAATTAATACGTGAACTTAATATTTTATTAACAAAATTTGATGCGAACACATGCATTTATTATATTTTATTTATAGAGTACACATTAACAGTATAAATAAAAATATAAGCGAAAATTCTTTGCATTTATGTGTCACGATTAAATAATGACAAAGTTTATTAATTGAAATTTCTGATAGTGTCTGTTGATTGGAATTGCTAACAATATCTATTAATTGAGCAACTGTTGACTAATATCTATATCTAATATTGAATTAATATCTATTAATTAGACTACAACTGGCGTTATCAGAACAGAGTATCGATTACCTGTCCTCATTAGAAACAGACTTTTAATTTTTCTAGAATAGTGAAGATTCCCAATCAGTGGGAACGGACATAAGTGGAAGGAAAATCAAACCTTGACCGTTTGAGGAAATATTATAAAGATTACTATATAAAAGAGAAAAAACAGAAGAAAACAACGTGGCCGCAGTGAATTTTTGGGTAAATATGTACAGCCCCTAAAGGCAGTTCTTGGTTACAAAATGAATACAAAACAATAGCATTTATAAAAAAGAATAATAATGAGAAGAAATAGAACAAACAGAAACAAATACTAAATAGGAACGAAAAATAAACGAAACAAATACACGTAAAGAAATAAAACAACTATTAAATACTAAATGCCGGTTAAATGGGGTAGTAATATGACAATCAGAAAAGGTTTGCAAAACTTGATTCCGGAAAATTTGAAGAATCATATAAAGTTAGGGGGAATGTCCCCCCTCCTTAGAAAAATACAGTCCGTCCTCAAAGAAACAGACCCGTTAAGTCACTAGTAAGGGACTCCAGTGGGTTTTTTTAGTGTTCTCTTTCGGTGTAGGTAGCCATTGAGTTAGAGAAAGTGACTCCAGATATTAAGATTAAGCGCTGCAAACTGCATTATTCAGATTAGTTGAGTACGTTTCTTACTTAACAGTCACGTGATACTCGTAACTCTGCATGTCGTCTAACATCTAACTATTCATTGTCATATGCAGCGCTGTGACGTCACATCCTGTTAAAAGAAACGCAATGGATTCGAAAATAAAAATTGGTGAGGCGTATTTGAAGTAAATCGAATAAGAATTCAGTTTGTTGTTTTCCCAGCAAAGCATTTATTATCCGAACTAATTTGCCGGGTGTTATACAGTTGAAACATTGCCTATTGGGTACATTAAGTTATTATTGGCACAGTCGACTTCATTAAAAATTTCATTGGCAACTTCATACCTGTTATTCAATATACAGTAAAAACTGTCTATAATGATATCGTAGGGACCTAGGGAATGAAAATAATACAAGAGCTACAATAGGTTCCGGTTTCTAACCTCCACTCCCTGATTCCTCTGTTATTTCACATTCTTGACCAAAAGGTGTCGTTTTCCAAAAAAAATCGGGATTGTACTGTACCAGTTTTCTAAAGAGGTAAAATTATCGCTATAGACAGGCGAGCCCCATGTCTCGTACCTGATGCTATTACAGCAACCGAACCGGTTGGATAGACATGGGACGATTTCGCTATAGACAGGTTCAAAATACATTGAGTTAATAGGAATTCCACCGGGACCAAAGAAAATATCGTTATAGTCAAGTTTATCGTTATAGACAGTGTCGTTATATGCAAGTTTCACTGTATCTTCTATTTCTCCTATAAATATATGCAAAAAAGAATTGAGAATTGTGCAAGCACTATACTTCAGATAACCCAGAAATTCCTAAATTATTGACTTAGAAAATTGATAAAAAGTATTGAGTAAAAAAGAATAATAAACTTCTTTAAATAATAATAAAATTAATAAATTCTTCTTCCTTCCTTAAATCCTTCTTTAATAAAATTCTTTAAATAACGTAAGTTAAAAAGTCCACAAAAGGAACAATAAAAAATAAGGTATATATTAGGTGGGCTGGGTGCCACGAGCAAGACACCAATCTGAACAACACTGGGGATATCTCACTAAAATTCTACTAGTTGGTGACGATCAACAAGAATGTCACTTATTCTCCGGAAATCCTTAGATAACAATAAACTAATCTATCCCTAAACTCCTCGTATACTTCAACAATATGACATGTTTCGTGTTTAGTTTCGCAGCTTGTTCATCCCTTAATTTGACAATGATCTACAGTTTTGGTGTAAATATCACGTACTAAAATCCATGCATCTAACTTGTTGCGATCTCTAATCATCGTCTGCACATGTACAAGGACAGGCCGGTCTTCCATTTCGTCGGAAAATACACAGATACATTTTTGGTGTAAATATGCATTTTTGGTGTAAAGGCGACCCACCAAATTTCATCCTTCTAGATCGTTGTAAATTTAAGTTATCGTGTTCTCAGACAAACTGAGAAACAGACAAGCATAATTACAAAAATGATTTTTATGGACCCTGGAAGGTCTAAATTGTGGAGATCTATTAAAACCTCGAGTTCGTATGCTTTGGTAAGTCTAGTACTTTTTCTTTCTATACTTTATACATGAGAAAGTAAAAATAAGCAATTTTTTATTATTGGATTAGCTGAATATTTTTTCAAAAAGTTTGATAAGATATAATACCAAGAATGAAGACATTTTAACCTTCATTTCGTTTCAAGCTGAAATCGCTGCTGGACTAATTTACGTAAAGCTAGCCCGTTGCAGTCAAAAAGGCAAAAAAAAGTCGTCCATCTCTTGCTTACGGAACTAAACTAAATGTTTCTGACTAAGATGTTTTACCTAAGTCTTTTTTTTTTAATTCGACAACACCTCATGGACTCACAATTTACTAAATGCACAGGAGTGCTTAGATCCTCTAAGCAACAGATAGCAAAAGCCTGGAGAAATTTTACTGCTCCAGGTTTACGCTAGGACTTCGCACAATCAAAATTTTTATTTGAAGGAAATTATTTATCAATAACCCCTTAACTTAAGAATTAATTTAACTTCCTAATTTGATGATATATCCCATTTTGAGTCATTAATTGTTATTTTTTTCCATATGTTACTTGCAAAGTTTGAAATCCGGCATTCTAAAGAATGCCTACTCATTTTTAGGCAAATTATGAAACGACTAATATTTCGCACATTTCCTAGGCATTTTCCTATACACTGCCAAATGACTAACCGGCAAAGTATAAAATATATATCCGATTCCATTCTAAAAAGGAACAAAATACGTGCAATTAAAAATAAAATCATATCCAAACTTTATTTTGTAGAACTTGTATTTTCTTCTAAGCATTTTGAAAAAAATATTTTTAATAATATATACTCTTTAATATTTCTTCTAAATAACATTAGTATTTCTGCAGAATGCACGTCTTTTAACTAAAAGCCTTATCATGACCTTTTAATATTATGCCAAAACAGCATTTGTCATTCTGTAGAATGCCTAGGTATTACATACAATGCCTAAAGAAAGTATATAACATATTCAAATAATTCTCGTATTTCATACTTTAACAAAAAATGCTTAGGCATTCTATAGAATGGCGGCGTTTTATACTTTGCATAAAAATGCCTAGGCATTCCATAGAATGCCGGTGTTTCATACATTGCCGGTAACACATATAAGGACACCTGAGATACTTAGACGTATTGAAGAGATTTTTGTCTTCTTTACTTTGACTTAATTATAAATTTAATTTTAGGAATTCTGTAATTCGATGCACGAATGAGACACGTTATGAAATGCAAAGGAGTTAAAAAAGATACCTCATGAATTTCTAGCCGATATGACTAAAGCAACAGATGTGTTCGTGGCAGATAGCAACAGGCAAGTGAAAATCTTTAGGTACAAAATATTTTGAAATTGTTAATATTTTTTATTTAAGCAAACCATGTAAAAATGAATTAAATTAGAATTTCGAGTCGACCTGAAATTCTTGACCGAAAGGGGATCTCAATTTCTTCACGCACAATAAATTGGTAATTTTTAAACGGTAAAGATTTAGATTTTACGTAAGGAGTGTTTAAATACAAATGTCGAAAAGAAACAGACATATTTAACAAAAGGCCATTCTCAAAGTTACGCAGTACAATTCCAAGACTAATTTTGAAAATAAGCGTTTTTCTATGTCGAAACAAATAAATTCCCCTCATCAAAATGTAAATTATGGAAATAAGCAAATTGAATCCAGACTTTTAGACTATTAGCATATTCATAAGCATCATTTAAACGAAAGCACTTTTTTAAGCAAGGTTAGGCAATTTTGGTGCATTTCCCGCGCTGCATAAAAAGCAATGGAAGATCTTTCGTAAATACCAAACACAAATTTGGGAAATTCATACGAGTTCGAAATACAACCTGAAATTGAATTCAACCACGCATACTCCAAGACCAATTTAAATAATAAAAAGAAAAGGAAACAATTCATTGACAAATAGCGTAATGGCATGCTTCGAAGTTCCATAGAGTATTTCCGTCAAGATATGTAGGGTAAACGTCTATACTTAACCATTGTATTGACCAAAATTCCCCATGGTTGTTGCGTAACAAACGTAATCATTTTCTTAAGCTAGCAGCATTTGATATGACATTATCCCCAAAAACATAATCTTTATGAAGTATCAAAAATGTTCTGAAGGATTGAAAATGGGCGGGCGGATGTTGGATATGTACCGATATCAGTGTTTTCCTTATATTTCAGTCAATAAAACGGAAAAAGTTCACTTTTTTCAGTGCTGAAAGGAGTAAAAGAAATATGTAGGAAACAATGGAGAAAAGGAAAAAATAATAATTATCGATTACAATTTCCTTTTCCTTCTCACAAAACACTGAAATTAAGGACAATATACGAGTGTTTGATTCTATTTTCGTCCACAAAATGAAAAAAATGTGTATTCTTATAGATCTTAGGGATGTTCAAACGGCATTCTTCACTTTGTAGCAATTTCTTTTTAGCAAAATCAAGCAGACTTGTATCAAACATATCCGTTGCGAAAATTATCGATTAATATGCTGTCATAACTGTTACGAAGAAAAAATTGATGTAATTCTGTAAATAAATTAGATTAAACAATTTGAACAAGTAGGTCACTTGATCAAACTTTCCTGTGTTGAATCTCAGTGAGATGTAAAAATAGGTTGCAGGCATTTTTAATCACTTTCATTATAGCAAAAAAATTTATCTGAAAAAAAAATTGATTCTCGAAATAAGTTTAATACATTTCAATAAAAAGTTTTATTCAATAATTTTATAAATAAAATGTTTCATTTTGGGATATTTAGTTATAAAAAGGTCACCTGAGATTCTGAACTTCAATCCGGATCAAATCTGGGATATTACGTTAGGAGAGGTGTAGAAGGTTTTGGAAAAAATCCAAAAAATATGTAAACAAATAAATAAAATAAAATAAAAATTCAAAAGCAATGAAATAGTTAATTTTTAAAAAATACATAAGGTATAAATATAAAATGTAAATATATTTTGCAAGATATGTATTTTGCTTTTGCTCCTATTATTTTTT
>BGPR01001751.1:203788-224480 GCA_013235015.1 Araneus ventricosus
AATTTTGATTGTGCTTTCATAATTGATCTTTATCAAACATGTTATGAAGGAATTACCCTCTTAAAGAATTTGAACTGTATTAAACATTTTGCAGCGTATACATCATTGTTCAATGTATTGATTATAAAGGAAGGATTACGCCACTTTGTCCTTGAGACGGTAAGAGTGGAGAATCGGTTCGCATCTAATCGCTACGCATCTCTTTGAATTTGGTTCTTTACCTAAATATTTTACAATCACTATAATCTACAATAAGAACCTTCTGATAGTCATTGGATTCTGGGTTACAGTAGGTTCGAATTTTTTTATCCACACAGGGGGAAGGGAAACAGCACCTTTTTGGGAAAGTATACGAGAAAGTTTAGGGGAGACCACTCCCTCTGGTTAAATGTGTACTATATTTTCTACCAGAGGTAGGAATATATTTCTTTATTTATTATAATAATTGCCATTTACATTGCATTCAATAGAAAAACTTTTTTAAATTCCAAATTATTTATTTCATTAATTATTGCTTATTAGCCTGCAAAATGGATTTCAGTGACATAAAATTGCGTTCTATAAAGAATAAGAAATCGATTTTTCACGAAAAACTCCACCTACATAAAATACGATGATCATTTTTCTAGGTAGCAGTCAAATAATATTATTTCAATAATTGCTTAATTTCACAGAAAGAATTGTAAATTATGGTTCTGTTTTGTCTGGCAATTTGAGCTACATATTCTACAAACCTTGGGAAACATAGCGGAGAATGTTTCAATAAAATTCACGTTTCATTTCAATCAAATCTCTTATCAAGATAAAAAAGGACTTGTAAACTAAAATAAAATGTACCGAAGTGGAAGCAAGCAATTTGTTTCAGAATCCATCACGATTGAGATAAAATTGCTTTGCCACGCAATTTCAGTGAAATTCTTAAACTCTACTCATGAAATTAATCACTAACTTGTTTCGAAAATTAAATAAGTTTTTTTTTAATTTACTTTCGACGTCTTATCAGCACTATTATCTCAAGAATTCATAGGATTTTCAATGAAGCAATTATTGAAATAGAAATATTTAATTTCTACCGAATCTAATTATAACTGTATTTTAAGTAGTCGCCAAATCTATTTCGTGATATTGCATATCTTAATTTTATCACAAGCTTCGAAATTGTGTTATATTCTTTTTAGAACTCAATTTCTTCTCTAAATTCCAACTTCATGTCAACAAACATTTAGATAATATAACAAATGCCCTTGTGTAAACTGCTGAATTATGTTTGTTTCTGTTTATTAAATAATAAGATATACAGAATTTAAATATATTACCATCTAAATTATTATTTTTCTGTCTACTTAGGCATTTTTAAATGTTTTATCTTCATGAAATGGAAATAAATAATTCTATTAATATTAAATTCTTATATTATGAAGATAAAAGTTCTGAGTATTATTAAAATAAAAAATATATTCTATTACAATTAAGCTATTTATTATCACATAAAAAGTACTCTATTTTGAAAACAACAAATATTTATTAGGAAAAAAATATGGCTGGCAGTAAAAGGCTAAGGCAGTAAAAAACAGGTTAATTTTAAAGTCGTTCATTATTTTAAGAAGGCTATTTATAATTTTTATCTTAACAAATACTGCGTGAAAAAATAGACTTTCTTCTCCAAATGTTTTGATATGATTTTCTTTCTTGATACTGATTTTCTAATTATCTGTTTATATAAAGTATAATCAGTAAAATCAAAATATTTTGGTTTCATGAGTAAATTTGGCACTTTCACTATGTTATGGTTTACTGTGTATCAAACCTTACGACCATTAATGGAATTTAGAACACGTTTTGTAGTATTTAGTGGGAAACAGTGTGGAAATTTCGATGCATTGTATGCAATAGCGAAGCGCAACGCTTCATTAGTAAAGCGTGACACTTTACATTCCGAAAATTGGACAGTCGCCCACTATATTTCGGTGGTTATTCTTCATACCAGAAGTTTTTTTTAATTATCATATAAAACTTATCGTCACCAATGAGTTTATAGAAAAAAATTTTATAACGTTTGTAAATTTTAATAATTAATATATTATTTACAGCATGGGACAGATTATGCAAGGTATTAGCCATTGATGCTCATGTAAAAAGAGACAGTTAAAGTTTCGAAGTCATATTGAATTATAAATTCCAAATTGTTCAGCTAATCGAAAAATGCTTTTTTAATGATAATGATGGTCTGTATGAAATAGTAATTGTCAATTAAATAAGAAAGAAACATAATCCCATGACTGATGTAACTAAACGGAAATTTTGTAGATTAGAAATTCCAGCATCCATGTATCTGATTTATTTTGCAAATGTGTATCACGAATTCGGACAAAAATATTTCGAAATTCGTACCATATTGTCGGAAAAAGGGAGTATAACTTAAAGAATTAATATTTTCTGTGTAATATTAAGATTTTTATGTGGTTTTCTTTATTATAAAGTCTAATACTGCATGCTACCTGACATACACTGAAAAGAATAATTTCAATTGTTGAATACTAGATTGCACTTAAGATGCCATAATCGATTATATACTAAGAGTTTCCTCTTGAATAATCCTCTAAATTTACACCTCTATATTACTTATTAAAAGGATACTCATCAGGATGAATGTCTCTAAGGAGAAAGGACAAAAACGAAGCTATGTTACTATTAACGAAAGAAAATGTTAGTAGCTTTCAAATCTGTTATAAACTTTTTCAATTAATGGATATTTAGTCAAAACAGCATATATAATTTATTAACTATCATCAAGTCATTTAAATTAATCCTTGAACAAAAGCATTACAAAACATTAAAAACAACACGTGATAAAATCGGCTGCTTCTTGTAGGTAATAATTAATTTAATTACCACATTACATAGGGGATTATTAAGAGGATTTTCAGTTTTTTTACTCACTTAAGCCTACACTACTCAGCCGTTTGAAATCGGATTAGGTTTTAAGAATGCAGTCAATAAATAAGTGTGGTCAATTAGGAAATAATGGTCGGTCAGATTTGTTTTATCTGGATCAGAATTGTTTTAACAAACAGAAGTAATTAGTGTTCTTTTGTATGATTTAATATTTACTAATTTATATTAATTAGCGGAAGTTATTTATTAATTAGACGAAGAAACTTAAGCCTAATAAGATTATTAGCAATGAAAATCAAAAAGCTCGCGCATTCGAATAAAGGGAATTATGATAATCGAGTACAAGCAGTGGTATAGGCTCACACAATGTGGATACCAGAAATACATTTCTGCAATACTTATTTCCAGAAATGAATTTAGCATATCGTCGCTTAGCAAGCAACACCACCTATCTCAATTTTTTGAAATTTCAAAGACGAAAGAAATACTCAATCTTTCGCGACCAATAACGAATATTTCAGAATTTTTTTAACAATCGATATGAGTATGAGACAACATGTTCCTACCGCATGTGAAAAAAATTCAGAAATATTCGTTATTGGTAGTGAAAAATTGAGTACTTTCTTCCTTTTTGAAATTTCAAAAGATTGAGATAGGTGGTGTTGCTTGCTAAGCGACGATACAAAAAATACAAGCAATTTAGAAACGATGCTTAGCAGTTAAAAATATAAAGTGTGGATAATGAATGAACAAGTAAAATGATTGGAAAAAAGTTTACTTCTTTTAAAACGAACAGGACAAAAAGAATAAAGTGATTTTTATCTTATGTTATCTAGTACATTAAATAAATTTGAAGAAAAGAAAGGGTGAATTCTTATTTAATGATCATAATAAATGCGTTCTTGTCAAACCAATCTTTTTAATGAAATGTGTGCAAGTTTAAACATATTTTCGCTGTATCACTATTTTGATTGGCCATTATGAAACACTGTATATTATTATCGATTCTTAAAAGACTATCTAATTTTAAACATATGTTTGCTCTGCTACTATCTTGATTGCTTATGCGAAATGTCGTATTTGTTTGAAGAATTGTGGATTAAATTTTATCTGAGTAACTTCTTTGAACCTCCGAAATTAATTTGACTGTTTATATCAACAGCTGTATTCATTTGAAAAAATGTCTATCAAATTTTAACCTAATATCAATTTTAAGACTATAATATTCAAAACAGACAAATTACGCTTAACTGAAAATCTTTATGTTCATCTTTAGAAGGCTATAATAGATTATGGCAAAATTTACAATTTGATCGTAGCATGAGCAGATGTGTAAATGAATGAGACCCTGCATACGCATTTACCTGGTTCTAAACCTGGCATCATTTCAGGGACTTCAAATGAAAGACGAAAAATAGCACGTCAATTCATGCGGTGCTTTCCCATTTGATAGTAATTTAAAATTTGCATTCAAGTTCAAATACAACAGTAACTGTTATGCGGTTTCAAAATGTATCTCAAGTCCATCAAATCAAATATCTCATTTTACTCTTGAACAATAGTTTTCTTTCTATCATAGGAAAAAGTAACATTTGCTGTTGGTTTGACAGTAAACCAAGAAAACTTCCGGCTACCTGTCCGACCGCAGCAAGCAATTAATTGCTAGAGCGCCTACTGGTGTGCCAGTTTTTGAAAAATTCTTGTTTGGAGCGTATCCATAGCAACTTTCTTCGCCCGATGCATATTCCTCAGACATCCCTTAAACCATTAAGTCACTTCTGCACACAATTTCAGAATTAGAAATCAAAAATAAATTTTAAAAATATCTAAATTGAGACATTTTATTCCTATTTTTTAAAAAAAGATTTTCAAAAATGCAAAAACCATTTTAATTTCTTTATTTTTTTACGTTTCTATCAATCGCTTAAATTTAATACATCATTTCCGTGATCTATTTAGTTATGTGAGCTCACTAAGAACATTCTCAACAAAAACCAGTGGAGTGGTCTCCCCTAAACTTTCTCGTACACTTCCCCAAAAAGGTGCTGTTTCCCCTCCCCCCGCGTGGATAAAAAAAAACTCGAACCTACTGTAACCCAGAATCCAATGACTATCAGAAGGTTTTTCATTGTAGATTATAGTGATTGTAAAATATTTAGGTAAAGAATCAAATTCAAAGAGATGCGTACCGATGTTTCCACAATTCCCGTCTCAAGGAAAAAGTGACGTAATCCTTCTGCGTGCACGGTTACTACCGGTACGCATGCGCATGGAGAATCGGATTTTAAAAAACTGAAAATGCAACTTTAACGCCTTTGTTTAAACCGATTGAAGCGAAATTTGGGCACAGATCTATAATTAATGTTACCAACCATCATACCAATTTTTATTTATCTAAGTCAAAGGGTTTAGGAGATATGATTTTTATAAGTATGCGATTATAAAGTCCGATAGACCATCAACCCTTCAACGAATTTGGTCCAAACTTTGATACGGACCTACATTTATGATGATAAAACTGTGTACCAAATTTTACCCATCTAGCTATTCAAGTCTTTGCGTTACAGTGTTCACATGACCGCAGACAGACAGTCTTCCCGTAGACTGATTTTGTCCAAAATTTGATGGAAACCTACAAATTATGTGTAAAGATCACCTGCAAAATTTCATCCCCGTAGCTCTAATAGTTTTCTAGTTATCGTGTTCACAGACAGACAGACATAATTCCAAAATTGTGTTTTTTGGACTCAAAGAGGTCAAAAACGTTGAGATTTGTCAAAATCTCGACTTCGAATTTTTATGACGACTACAATACTTTCTCTTTGTATACTTCGTATACGAGAAAGTAAAAAAAATGGGGAGATATAAAGAGATGGGAAAAGTTTTTTATAAGAAAAGGCCTGATGTAATGCAATTCTCCTTGCGTGTGTTACTATGTTAGAACTCTCCAGCTTTGAAAAAAAAAAATGTATTGTAAAATCGCTCGTAAACTCTTCGCAGCCATTTCTACCACGGAACAAGACATTTGATTTATGGCCTAGATATCATAGCCCGGGGTAAAACTTACAGTTTTCGTCTACCATGAATAACAAGAAGTGATTCCCTACTACGCGTAAATCGAAGTGTGAAGGAATGCGATAAAGGCTCTATTATAGTAATACTTTGTTTACGACTTTCGCCGAGACAATGACATATCACCTTGTCGAGGAGGACCGAACATAGCCGAACCTACTTGAAATTCAATGCTCGTGTATTCACTATCATCTAGCAGAGGATATTACCTCAAAATGTCTTGTTTGCCCACATTCCTTAGACAGGAGTATTAAGTTAAGAAAATTTATATAAAATTAATCCTGTTTACTAACCTTGAAGAGAGGCTACCTACTATCGGCAAAATCAAATGTTTAGGAAGAATTACCTATAAATAATTCCCGTTATGTCAGATAATTTGATATCGAAATTTGGACGATAGGATGATCAATTCAGAAATGTGTAATGTTATAAAGATTGAAAATAAATTGTATGGAATAAAGATCAGTATATAAATTGATCATTTATGTCGAATAACAATAAAACTATGATGATTTTGAAAAGATGATTTTATGTCGTTTATAATTTGAATTATCATAGATTATGCTGAGATGATAAGTATTTATTTTTATTGTTTCCTGAAAATACTAAACTTAATTTCAGAAACTTATTATAGATAATCACTCTCGTGATTAGTTCGAAAAACATTGAAAATTTAAGCAATACATGTGTTTACTTATCAAAAAAAGGAAAAAGAAAGCAGTATGTAACATTCTACAAAGGAAAGGATGTGTAAAACTTTAGCAATGGTAAAACATTTGACGATTTTGACTAAGGGGACTTGGTACCCTAAGAATTTCGGAAAATGCATGAAAATATCGATTTTCCAATTTTGAGTGGAAAATGATCCTTGAACCTTTGACTTAGTAATATGAAAGTTTCAAAACAATCAGACAAATTTTTAGTGAGATATGAAGTTACTTTGCCTAACAAGTTATCAGGTACTTCGCCCATTTCCAAGGTTTAAATCATGCTTATTTCATGTACAAGTTGCAAAGCCACCTAATATTTTCCATGAAAGCAAAGCAAGACAGTGGTTTCCAACCGTAATTGTTTATTCTCTCTTTGTTTACTGTTCAACTGCTTTCGCTTCTTATCATTTATTAAGCCTCTTATTATTATTTGAATTTCTCACTGTCAATAAAATTTCAATAAAATGGTTTAAAACTTTTGATGTCCAATAACAGATATTTGATAAATAAAACTGCAGATAATTTATTAAATATTTTGACTAAAAACAAATTTGAAACAAGTGAAATTTTTCTAATTTTTTCGAAATTTTTCTAATTATCCCTATATATGATGATGCTCATTAATAATTATGGTAACAATATATATTAATAAAATTTATACCTTAGGAGTTACATATTCCAGGTTATTCCTTTGCTTGATATAAGTTGTTTTTCTTACTATTTTATTGTGTTGAAATCTTTAAAGCTGTTTTTCTCAGTTTGCTTTTTTTCAAAATTGTGTATGCTACAAAATGCTAAAAGTCAATCCCATTTTATTCTAATTACCTGAATTTTATTCTGTTCACTAACAAATGCGTGCTTAATAGAATTAGGAATGGATATGTAAAAATTTTGATTAGAAAACATTTTTGAAATGCACAAAGTGAAAAAATCTGATATTTTCCAAAAAAATTCAAAAAATTTTAAGCAATTTTTTTTGTTCTCAGAAACTAATGCAGATATCAAAAATCCGGTCCCAATTTCTGTTAAGTACATTGAGAGGTCCCTTTCAAAAAAATTTGGAGAAAAATATTAAAAATTGTATGAGAAGAAACATTTTGAAAAAATGCTTAATTTTTTTTGAAAAAAAATTCAAATGCTTACATTTGCAACTTTTGAACCCGAAAAATATTTTAGAAATTTAAGTTTCTGCACAGTTTACATCTATATACTACAAAATTAAAAAGGTTTGATCAAAATTGTAGAAAAAAATTTGGAGGTAACAAGTCCCCTTAAACATCTTTCAAGCTTTGGTCAAAACAAACTTAGCAACTAATCAAACAATAAAAACAATATAAACTTACAAAGCTATATTTTTCTTATTTTGTTCCATTGACATGTTTGAGAATTTTGATCTCTAAATATTTCTGAATTTGAGCAAGACAAACATAATAAATAATTAAATCTTAAGCTAAGTTTAGTTCATATTTTAGCTTTATTTTTTCTAAGAGATGATGGAACGCGGGCTTTATTTTCTGTAAAATTTGGACAATTTTACTATCAGAAAGAACTCTTCATTTTTTAGCATGAACTCTAGTAAGAACTTTTAACTTCTGTAGATTTTGTTCCACCTTTGAGTTAAAAATCTATACCAGAAGATTTTTTTAAAATTAAACTATGCTTGAATGACAAATTAGCATTGAGTTATTATTTTAATGACTTCCGACAAGTTACCTATTCGCGTCAGATTCAAGCAATTATTTTCTTAAAAAATTTAGTTGAATCTTTTAATAAATAATTTTAAAAAATCATTCTCTTTAGAATTTACAGTTTGTTACTTCACTTTTTCTCTGCACAATTTTTCTCTTCATCTAATGAGCGAAAACAAAATGGTATTATTTCTGACAAAATATTTGCCGATTGTAGGCACATATTAATTTCGTATCTTAAATCTATCTGATTTTTTTTAATCATTAATGTTGCAAAATTTAGAAAACAGAAGGCGAGCAATTATTGATACAAATTTCACATCAATGTGCTAATAAATGTCGATATTTAGATCTTCCGTGTTTTGCAGTATCAACTCATATTTCACATTGTAGATGCTGGAGCCTCGATGGCTTGATGGTAAGGTATCGGCTTCGGGACCCGAATATCCAGATTCGAAACCCAAGTTCGTTCACCACCCATTCGTTCATCGACGCCCCAAAAAAACCCCCGCCTATCTTCAAACGAGACATTAGTCTAATTACCAAGGTGGCCATAAATTATTGAACCCATTTAAAAAATTAATTTTAAAAAAAACAAAGAATGTAACAACTGTGTTCCTTTTTTTTAAAGGAGAGAAGAAATTATAAATTTTTTTTCAGCTAGGTGGAGTACCATTACGGTGCTCTAAATTTGCTACAGCGGGAGATTTCCATCCGCAATGGCAACCAATCAGCAAAAGCCGATGCGCGTTTACTGATTTCCTTTTTTAGTTTTTCTTGAATATCTCGAAAACTATTCAGCTTTTGAATAACAATTTATTTAACAAATTAAAGAGCGTAACATTCCCTACAAATACATGCTTATTTTTGCTTCTAACTTTAATAGTTTCGCAGATAATGGCTCTCAAAAATGGGAGTGGTCCAATAATTTACGACCACCGTTACGGCTCGTTACCTACCTGTAAAATACTTTTTTAAATGTGCTCTCACTAAAAAAAAAGTAGTAGTAACATTATTTTTTTATAAATTTTTTAAATGGGTCCAATAATTCATGACCGCCCTGTATAATAAACTAAACACAAATATTGTTAGTTCATAACCGCTGATGTTAATAAATTTGCTAAATATGCATATCAGCATCAATTAGTTATTCATCACCTAAAAAGAGGCTATAATTCAAATTGCTGCTCCACTTTTGTTCCGATTTTAATTTCTATTTCCGGCGATTCATTTTCAAACAACCACGCTGTTTGGAAATTTTTAAACACAACTCTAAAAATAAGTCTTTCATTTCCATTATTTAAAGTAAGTTCCTTGCACTTCCTGCAAGGTAGATTTGTTTGCGTAGCCATCGAAATTCTCTCGGCGAACATGAAGCGCCTACGCTCGTCTGTCTGCTTGTCTAGGACAAACAGTTTGAAAGGAAATTAAATAAGATTCCATGCTTTCGCCAAAGAAAGTTTATGAGTAATAACTTTTCTTCTTCCCACAGAACAAACAGTTTTATGGAAAGCTAATAAACTACTACTAGAAATACAGAAGGATTCTACCATAGCCAAAAAAATATTGAACAAAGAAACGGAAATGCTCCACGTTGAGTAATATTGTATGAATAGATGATAATAATTACTCTTTTATTATTACCTAGTACTCTATTATTCTTTATCGTCCATTTGATTTGATTTGGTGTAAAAATTTATAGAATAAAGCAAATTTGTTACTATAATTTTAATTTATACGCGTACATGTTGGTATAGACTTTTCTGAAGAGAACTACAGTTATTCTAAGAAGCTTCAAAAGTATTTTTTGTTTTTATTGTAGATTTCGCGTGATGCTTAACCACTTAACTGGTTTGTTTTCTCAATTATCTAATTAGATTACACCTTCTACGAGGGTAAGTCATTAAGTAAGTCAAAAAAATAAGAAAAAATAATTTACCATATAATCAATTGGAAACAATTTTATTTTTCAACATAATCTCCACCAATGTAGATGCACTTATCTCATCGTTTTATCAGCGCCCCAATTCCAGCTGCTTAAAATCCTTTGGGTTGCTGTCTCATCCACAGTAGGACTTCGTGTTGAACGTCGTCATCATCTGCAAAGTGTTTGCCTCCAAAATGATGTTTTAGTGGACCAAACAGATGAAAATTGCTTGGTGCTAAGTTTGGTTGGTCAGTGCTACAGCATCCACCTTACAGCCCAGACTTAGCCCCAAGCGTTTTTCATCTGAAGACGACGATGAGATGATGACGACCTTCAACACGAAGTCCTACTGTGGATGAGACAGCAACCCAAAAAATTTTATGCAGCTGGAATTGGGGCGCTCATAAAACGATGGGATAAGTGCATCAACACTGATGGAGATTATGTTGAAAAATAAAATTGTTTCCAAGAAGTGATTATCATGGTAAATTATTTTTTTCTTATCTTTTTAGACTTACTTAATGACTTACCCTCGTATTTTAGAAATGCGTTGTCATTTTATTTCAGTAGAGGACCAAAAGGGCAGTTGAAATGTTTATGGGTTCTTCGTAATTTTTGTATCGAATTTTAAAGTCTCTGAATGGTTTTGTCTTCATTCATAAGTTTAAAATTGCGTTTAACTATTATGGGCCATTACCGTTTTGGTGCGTAGGCCTCGCAGCTGCGCATGTCACAAGTAAACGTCATATTGAAGACAAAGTGTGTCAAATTAGTGGCAGGACTTCTTATAACTCTAAAATGATGAATAATCTTAATTTGGAATGTAATGGATAATAAATCGTTTAGCATTTAAGCAGGCTGTCGGAACTCATTAGAACCTGCCGACAGACTAAGACAGAACGCCACCCCCCTCATGTCCCCGTGCCTGATGCCACTACGGCAACCGAACCGGTTGGATGGATCCGACTAAGACAGTAAAAATTAGTTACAATAATTTTCCATGAAATGGGTAAAAAGTAAAAGTATGCATATTCTGCAGATTATAGATTCAAAATAATTACTGAAAATATTTTTGGAATTAGTTGGAACCAATTTCAGGCCATAAATAAATATTCAACATATTAAATTCCATTTTTTTTTGTTACAATAACCTCCCCTAATAACACAAGACGCTGCACAATATTGTTACGATATCTTCACGATATTGTACGGCATTCAGGATACCGGACAACGTCGTGGAGATATCGTACAATATCTTGTGCTAATAGGGTCTTAATTTAATATGTACCACAAATATTGGAGATTAAACCTCTGTGAATAATAAATTAAAAATTAATTTTATTAAATTTACATCAATTCTATATAACATCTATGTCAAATGATTGTGCCTCATACAATTGCTAATACAATATATGAAAGCTTTCTAGTAATGAAAACATTATTTTTAAATCAAAAAGCTTCGAAGAATATGTATCTACAGACATAGAACATTTTCAATGCAAGTCTTGACCGTATGCAAAAAAATTGCGAACACAAAAAATTCTGCATTGCATTTTAAACATGTTCAAAGCAATATTTTATTTCGAGCATACAAAGCTGACAGTGGCCTCGATTAGGTATGTCAACTGATTCCATCTTCGCTTTATGAAGGCTACAGGATTTCAAAATAGTCTCTCTCTTTTTTGCTACTTTCGCCTTCTTTTTCGAAGGTATACTGATTGAAAAGACTTCTGGCTTTCCATTTCGGATAGTCCTTTTTCTTAGATGGTTATACATCATAAAAAGAATTCTCAAGGCCCTGTAAAAATATAAATTAACAAAGTAAACATAGCATTCAACCAATCACTGTATCTTCTAAGTATTATCAATACATTTCCCATAAACAATCCATAAACGCTGTCTGGCTCAAACTTAGTGATAAATCATATACTAAAAATGTATGTTCTAAACAACGTAAAGACATAATGTTATTGCGTGATCTTTCATCATTCTGACAAATTCAAGACAATGATGGCCTTTCCCAGAAAATGCTTGACCTTCCTTGGTGCTTCACAAATAAACCGAAATTCATATTATTTTTATTTGTTTCGAGATACTTTTGATAGCTCAATAATTTAATAATGATTTAAATTTTGTCCACTACAAACCCAGTTTATTCTAAGAACTCTAAATTTAAAGAATCTAGTCAATGAAATAAAAATGACCAATGAAAATTGCGCATGCTGTTTACATGAATCAGAAACAAGCAGCCGTCAAAAAATAACAACAAATATTATTATTTAAGGAATATCATAGCTATTCATGACTGTAAAAAATTCAAAATGAATTATCTGAGTTTCCAAGTTATACTAAATAATATACAGGATGTCCACACTTATCGTGGTCCAATTTCTAAACCGTTAAAGATAGGCATATAGTTCCAATTGGAAAAATGCTTTAAATGAAGGGAAGAATTATAATTTATGTTTTCTGAGTCAATATATTCCTGAAAAAGTTACGAAATCTAACTTTTTATACAGTCCCCCGGTCCTATCAATCATATTTAGTCAAATATTTTTGACACTCTAACATTTTAAACAGAAAAAGTCCCACTCTTCAGCGACTAAAACTGACTGAGTTATGGAGCACTGAATATCGCTGACTTAGACCACTTTACACCATTTCAATAGACGTCTTGAAGACGATCCACCAATCAACGCGCAGCACTTGACGCGCAGCAGACGAGGCCGCTGATTGGTTAAAAATCATGAAATTCAAAGCTCCATAACTCGATCAGTTTTTGTCGCAAAAGAGTGGGACTTTTTGTTTAAAATTTTAGAGAGTCAAAAATATTTGACTAAATATTACTGATAGGACCGGGGGATGAATAAAAAGTTAGATTTCGTAACTTTTTCAGGAATATATTCAGTGACCCACAAAACATAAAATGTAATTCTTCCCTTCATTTAGAGCATTTTTTCAATTGGAACTATACGTCTATCTCTAACGGCTTAGAAGAACAGATATTGGATCAAGATATTGAACGGACACTGATATTTATTTATATGAGCGTCAATTTGAAAATTAATACCAATGGATTTTAGTTTTGAAAATTAACGAAATATAAGAAAAATTCTTAGTAAAGATTACTAAAATGTGCAATTACTTCAGGTTCACAAATATATAGTTCTCGATGACGAAAAAAAGTATCAAAATTTAAATACTTAACAAGCATATATGATTTTAACAACATTTAAAAAGAATAACAAATGTTGGTTTCAACTTACAAGAAGAAGATGAGCATACGGAAAACACAGTACCTAAGAAGAAGAACAGAAAAACATAATTACCCATTAAAAATCATTTGGAACATGTGGTTAACAGAAAAGATGCAGAAAGATAAATTCGTTTGTCATTCACAAATCATTTTAATTAAGCACTTCGAGTTTTTCTGCTCGTTGTGTTTTCTCGTGGTTTTGAAGATTTGCTGCGCGAAGGAGTTGGGATAGCCCTCGATGTGATTCTGAAAAATGGCCAGATGGCAGAGGTACACTCATGCAGTATCCTACTCCCCAGTAGCACAAAGATATCTATACAATGTATTCATTAGATGTTTAAAATATTCCCGCAATATGTGCAATACCATATAATATTACATAATATTGAACAAATTGTACAATATCGTGAAAAAATGTTTTGCTACAACTAGGTACGAGTTTCTATACCAGAGAGACAGTTGGACCCCGTCCGTATTTAAGGCGCACCGGACGGGCACACGATAGGAGTTTAAAATTCGTAATAAATCTCTTACTTGTAGAAATATTCTCTCTCCCTCTCTACTCTTTCCCTCTCTCTCTCTCTCCCCTCTCTCTCCCTCTCCCTCTCTCTTCTCTCTCTCTCTCACCCCTCCTCTCTCTCTCTCACACACACACACACAGGTATTTTTTTATTTTATACATTTTATATTATATATAGTGCAAACATTATAATTTCTGATACAGAAATCAGACTTGTATTGGAAGCTCCAGAGACAATCACAGCAATAGTCTTGTACACGAGTGTAAAATTATCTTACACGGCTGAATTTCAACAGAGAAATACACAGGGTGCTCCATTAAGATCCTACCACCCTTTTACCAATACCGAAGGCTGCAGCTATCTTCTTCATAAAGGGGTGTCCTAGGTCATGGTAAAGTGACACGCTACTAGATGGGGAACCACTTACAGCGCCACCCTGGGTGAAAACGGTGGGTTAACGTTTATATCTCTCTAAAAAAACGGTAGCTGAGATAGAGGAGAAAAAGTGAACTACAAAGGTTATGCAGGAGCATCATCGATTAAGTACAAAAAAGACGGCTTGTGGGCATGAAGTTAAAACAGAACGCTTAAAACCGTTTTCGTTTTGTTCGCGATTTCCTGCACTGACACGTGACAAAATATTCTTAGGAAAAAAACAGTAGGGTTATACAAGATACGCTTTATTTTCGATGCTCAAACTTCTCTCCCGTCGGCCATGTTCTGTAATTGATATGGACTAATTGCTGAACTTCGTTGCACGTTAGCATGGGGGGGTCCACGTTGGCACAGCATCCGTAATGCGTCGATGAAAGGTCCTGCAATGTTGGCGGAGGAGTCGCATACACCTGGCGAGTTATCCCCCACAGGAAAAGTTCATTGGAGGTCAGATCAGGTGAGACGTGGAGCCACTCTTTAGAGCGCCACTATGCGAATATTTGTTCCCAATTCCTCCATCGGGTACTGCTGCACTGATTGTGTTTTTTGCTCGAGCACACCGTCATGTTGGAACCATACGTCCTGAACTAAAAAAAACCCAAATGTTCATTTTAAGCATTCTGGTTTAGCATTCATGACCAAAAGTGTCTTTGTATTAAATCCCGATTATGCTTTTACAACTGTAATTCACTTTTTTCATCTATCTCATTACCGTTTTAGAATGTAACGCTAACTCCACCGTTTTCACCAGGTGGCGCTGTAAATGGTTTCATCGACAGCGCAGGTCACTTTACCATACTTAGACACCACTGTTATGAAGATAGCTGCAGGTGATAAATGGATAAAGATGAGAACTTTTGAATGGATAAAATAAAATCTCTCTAATTTTTCTTTTGATTTGGTACAACGGAAGTGTTTACACTCTGCCTACACTGTGCTGGGGAAACCAGCACAACTGACAACTTATTGCTATCATTCAAGTGTTCTCATTACGCTTCCTGAATAACACTTCCTTCGGAAGAATTAATTTCGAGAATATTTTCTTTGGGGTGGCTTTTGCTAAAGGCGATTCTGTTTTCCAGCTTAAGAACGTCTTAAGCCCACGTCCTGGCAATTGTTTTCAGCAGTCACAAATGCCATTTTCATTTGTCTTATTCTCAAAGAACTGCAGATGGAAGCAACTGCGATTCACAGAACTGTTATTTCCATATTCTGATGGGATATAAAATTTAAAATTGCCGTATGCGCCACCGAGGCGTACAAGTTAGCGGTAATGCCAATAAAACAATCTTGTTTACAAAACCATAAAATTGGCGTTAATACGTAAGTACAAAAACCGCCAAATTGGCGGCACTTAAAACCGCCAAATCTGTAGCTGCGGTGGCGTTGGCGGCATAAAACCACCGCCAAATTGGCGTTAAAACGTAAGTACAAAAAAACCGCCAAATTTGGCGGCACTTGAAAACCGTCAAATCTGTAGCTGCGGTGGCGTTAATACGTAAGTACCAGAATTTATCTATCATTTGGATAAGCAGTGTTTCTGTAGTATATAAAAAAAAATGGTATATGTCTTAGATGGAAATGGATGTTTGTCTTTCATTTAAATGAAGTGGATCTAATATCTTTGAGAAAGGGATTCTGCTTCCGTGCAGAATCTTAGTTTTCAGTTATTCTGCGGCAAATTCTTCTCTCTTTTTAGAATTTTAAAAACTGAACTTTTACGTATCCATTACGACTCAGCCCTTTTTTTAAGGCCGTGGAATATAGCACCACCATATTAATCAATAAAATTAATTAACAAAAATAATGTCATCAATAAGCTGAATGAATTTCTTTTCTTAAAATTAATCTCGATACAATTGTGTATTAAACCACTATACTAGAAAAGGCCTTATAAGGGTTAAAGTGTTTAAATGAGAAAAATGGCCTTATAAAGAGGTAAAAAGCGTTTTAAATTAGAAAAAACAGTCTTATAAGGGTTAAAGCGTTTTTTTTTTAAATGAAGAATTTCAAATTACTTTCAGGCTCAGCGAATTAATTTTAGCAAAGTTGTATTTAATTATATCAGAATTTCTATATACAACTAGTTTTACTTAACCATTTACTCATATACATACACAAAATGATATTGATTTATTTTCAATGTTCGAAATTATTTAGTTTTGAAGTAATAATTATTAAATAAAGAAACTTTATTTCTTATGTATTATAGAGAATGCTTTTATTATTAGGTAAAATATAACAAAAGTATGTAAATTTGGGTTTCTGTAAGAATTTGCAGTGAATTTATGTGAAGTAAAATTTAACTCGCACCTAAATGCAGTAAGTAGATTTTTTTTCTTCTGCGTTGAATTTCTGATTTCTTAATCAAATACCGAAGCAAATTTCTGGATATTTAATTTAAATAAAATCCAAAAATGTCCTAAACATATATATGATTATATTCTCAGAAATACAAATCTCTATGAGTAGCAAAATTTAACCAGATAATTATTAAAAGGATCTATCAAAATATTTTTGCAGAAATTTTGCGAATTGAGTAAAATTGGATTCATGTATTCTAAAATATATATGCATTCCGTTTATTATTTATTCATGTTATAATACATGACACCTGCAATAAAATAATGAGGTTCAATAATTAAAAACACATCGTATTCTTCAAGCATCTTTTTCTTTAAAATACAACAACAATTTGAATTTTTTCCTTTTTTACGGAGAATAATTTTAATTATTTTCTCTGTAGTCCTTACCAGTCTGAATTACACAATGCATCAATATTTCTTGAGTTGTAATTTTTGTGGACAAAAAAATTAATACAAATTCTTGTATTAATTATTTTGTATTTATTATTAACTTTGTGTTATTTGTCATTTCCCAGCGCCTGCCCGAACAAAAGCGTGGTCTGGTGCAGAAGGATTGACTTGCTGGGCCTTGAAAAAAAATTTCATTGCAACAAAATAATTAATAGCCTTTTTTATTTCTATTTATTTTATTTGGTGTAGTAAGGATATGCAGAAGATGATAAATAATTAAATTATTTTTATAAAGCTAATATTTCAATTACACAAAGATCGTTACTAAATCAAATAATAAAAGCCATTGCTTCATAAATACGCTTTGGCATGAGACTTATTAGAATAAGTTTAAATACGTCATTTCCGTTTCATTTCTCACATGTTTTACAGCAAATTCATTTATAATAGGATTTAGTTTTTTGGTTAATATAGATTGATAGATAGGTAAACAAATCAATCATTCTTCACTATTGCTGTATATCAAGTAATTTTTTTATAATTTTAATCTTAAATATCTTTCTGTAGATGCGACGTTAAGTGCAAAGGTCAATATAATTTTAGAACAGAAGCAAAATTTGGATACAATTCAAATAAATTACTTTTAAATAAAATACTGCTTAATGACCTTGAAGGCAAAACTTCGATCGATTTCTTAAATAAATCAACCACAATTCTCGCTTTGCAAAATCACCAGCACATCACGGGGCCGGTGCTTTCTTGCACCGTTGAAACACCCACGCGCCAGCCAATAACATTCCTTTATAAGTAAACGCATTTCTATACAGCGGTGTTTACGAACAGTAAAACCGACAGTAGATGTCGCTGTCAAGTTGAGACAGAGACTTACCGTGGCTCGGTTAAAACTTTTATGATTCTGCGCATGCGCCATCTCTTACTGTCAGTGTTACCGCGTGTAAACCCCGCTTACGTATATATGTGATATTTTAAGTTTTTAACTTTCTTAAATCATTTTTAAAGACACCTCGTTTTATTGCCTCTACTTCCATCATGAAATAGACGCACTACGACTTTTAATTCCAGAGTCAAAAAAGTTGGGAAAATCCCTTTTTGCCATATAAACTCTCAGCGCTTTTGTTAACTGTTCTTGTTTACTCAACGTGACGAACAACAACGTCGATGCCGCTTCATGAGTTAACTCTGTAATTCTGGTCATGGATCTACTACATTATACTCCTTTACTGCCAAAAAGAATAACGCCCTAAATTATCTGTTGCGACGAATAAATAAAGATTGATCAACTACTGTTTTCCTTTTGCAAAACATTTTTTACCTCACCATTAATGATGTGGGTACATAAATTGGACCCAGGATTCTTCTTGATGTTTCCGTAGGTAAAGTGTAGAGCAAAACATCTTGAAAACGAAGGCAGTCGTTGATCAATCAAATACTTTATTTCCTACTGTTATCCATTTTAAAGAAAGAAGATGATAATGTAGATTATATAAAGTTAATATTTATAATAATATCTTTAAAATAAATTCCACTCCGTGGCCATGAATTAAACTTAAGCGCAAAGGCAGCAGCGTTTTTTTGACGGAAAGCAATTACATGGTGGAAAAAGGGGCCATTACAGCATCGCGCTGCGGTCCAGACTTCTTCCAGTTACAGTGGCAGTTATTTTTATACTAGAGCTTAAGAAATAATTTTATCAATTAAAGTTAAGAAGCGTTTTAAGAGAAATTAGGAAAATGTTAAGTTATTACATAAATGTAATTATTTAACGTGTTCATCACACTCTTAAAATTTCAATTAATAAACTATATCTGCTTAAGCTCTGACACTCTAATTAACTGTACTAATTCTTGGTCCAGTTTCTAACCGCTCTCTAAGGCTTCCGAATTCCCCGCTTTTTAAAAAATTCTGTTTTAAGCTCATGAGATGGTGCATCTCTCTTTTAATCATATAACTAACTTGACTCTGAAAGACGCCACCTTCGACACACTTTCTGAACAATGGCCATGGCATCAGAATCAAACTGGTATAAATATTTAAATGTCTCTATTCTGGAATCAGCCTGCATTTTCTTGATATGAATTAAAAATGTTGCCCATCAAAGCAGTACGACCTTAGAAATTATCTTTCATGTTTATTTCATACTCTTATTTTGAGCATGCATCTATTTTACAACGCGCAGAATTTCTGAAATACTTTGTAGACAAAAGAAGAATAATCAAAAGAAAATGATTTCTCATCTTGGAAATTTCACTTTATATGTGCGCATAATGTTGGCATGTCGTGAGGTCTAAATTGCAGAGTAGCGCAGATACCAAGGCACAGTTTAAATACAAAGAGCTTTTAATCAAGTTTACTTAAAAAAATAAGACATTTAACGTCTTTGCAACACACTCTTGACAATACTCCGTTAGGGCTTGTGCTTGACTGCTTATTTAAAAACACAAATGAACAATATATAGATTGTAACAACCAATCAACTTAGACTAGTGCCGTAACTTCGGCTACGTCACGAAAATAAACCAATGATACTTCATTCCAGTGACTGAACAAGTTCATTTAATTCAACACATAATATTTAAATCTATATATAGGTATTTGTTTCCGTAATAAATTGAAAATATTATAGCAACAGTTCGGAAGCACTCACGCTTTTTTAACGCATGCGCCAGGCAGGTTATTTTCTCATCAAAATGAGGAAAGTGAAGAATGGAAGAATTTAAAAATACTAAGCGTGATCTAACAAGAACTCGGAAATGCATCATATGACTCATTTACCTACCACCTTTCCGGTGTAAAATCATCCAAAGTGGTAGTTTCAGGAATCGTTGTTGAACAGTATTTTGTAAGCATTCCAGACAAAACATTCTTAGAGACAGATTCAGTTATATTCCAAAGTTCCTGAACTTAATTCCAGGACTTCTAGATCCAGGCGCGCCTCCCGTGTTGCTAGATCAGGTGTAGTATAAGATGTGGAGAAAAAGTTCAAAATTTTAAAAACTTATAATAAAATCAGGAAAAATTGAGATAGTTAAATGAAGATTAAAGAGTGGCTTCTTATTTGGCAAAACAATTCGAACACCGTTCTCACGTTAAAATTGTCAAATGGTAATGCTTTATAATGTGATTAACGTGAAAAGTGCCCCTCGTAGCCCTCTAGATATTTCAAAAAACCGATGTAAAATATCTTTAATGTGGACTTCCCTATGACTAGATGTGCGTTCCTAGCATTTCGTTTCCGGTACTTACAGCAAATCACAAAAAAAAAATTTTAACTTACGCTTTTAAACCTGAACATGCTGGCGAGAGCAGGAGGATGAAAGCAAAATATGCGACTTTAGAACGGTTTTGTTCGGCGTTCAGACGAATTCTTGCCGGACTTTCCGCCGCTGGCGGCTTTGGGCGGCACGAAACTTC